>CAWUFW010005834.1:0-542500 GCA_963921515.1 Calotriton arnoldi | reverse complement strand
TCAAATGGGTTACATTTAAAGCCTGCAAATTCACATCAGTGAAAGGGAACCAGAGAAAAGCAAAGACGTGCAGTGTTCGACAGGAGTCCATCCCTGATGCCCCTTGTTTAACATTTCAATTCAATTCATCTTTATTTGGTTAGCAAGAGCCATAAAAGAAAATAGATTAAATATTCATTACATCATGATTTTACATGTCAAAACTTTTCCAGCCATTGATAGCAGCAGCCAAATAACGACTAACAGCTAAACATACAAAATGCTATACAAGCATCTCAAGATAAAGTAGTGCAGGTCTACATTGTGCAAAGTTAGCATTTTTAAGAATGGGTACAAGAAATGCCTGACACGGGGACATATAAAATTCACAAAAACCCAAGTGCATGGTGCATTGTAAGGAAGCACCATCACAAGGAAAGAGGCAAGTACTATCATGCAACCTACGGCCCAATGTAAAAAATAAGTCATACTGTATGAGCCCCACTCTAAACTGATTTAAGAGATGACAGTCTCAAGAATCATGAATGTAAAGGAGATCAGGTTCCATCTTAAGAGTTGTCTTAACCATAATGTAAGACTTTACAGACAGCTTTGATAACTTGAGCACTTCTCAGTCAGGCGTCTCATTTTGATATATAAAAAAAAGAAGGTTTTAGTCCATAATTTATGTCTCCTTGTAATGAGCTCTGGAAAATAAAATATTTCTGGTCTACTTAGTTCTTAGTTGGGAACAAAGACTTCACATAGGATAGCCATCTTGAATTACCATGGGGTTCCATTGATAACAAATCGTTAATTATCTATCTGTTTAAACTGCTACAAGGATTAGACGAGACAGATCCATAACAGGAGTGGTGAAAGTTGGATTCTGTCAGAGATGAGGGACTCCAATCCCTTCATGACAGGTGTAATGTGAGCAACTCAGTGGGACAACCAATAGTCAATGATGAAATGTGTGGTCTTCGATATGGAGGGGAATCTGATTAATGCATACCCACACACCTGCCCAATAACAGGCAACAGTTGGGTTTCTGAACTAGTTTGTGTGCAAAACTGTATATATACACACGATAAAGAACATACAAAAGACCTCTGCTTTAATTTCAACAATTCTTTCTTGAGCAAAGTAACGTAAAAAACCATACATAAGTAAAAGAAAACAGTAACTTTTTTTAAGTGATGGCTTTTTATAGTAAAGTTTTTTGATTTGGCCAATTTTGTACCCGTGAACATAACAAATGTATTACTATAGTTAGTACTATACTTACGACTACTGACACGATTGTCCATGTAGGACCCAACACAATCAAGTAATTTATTCAATGCATTAGCGGTAATGGCCAATAAAACTGCGTCATCCATGTATAACAGAATTGGTATTAATTGATTACCAAAAAGCGGCACGTACTTGAACCCTTCTGTTAAAAAGGATTCCAAATCATTAATATATAAAAAAAATTAATCCGAGCTAACACAAACTTGTCCGACTTCCCTGGCCAATCCAAAAGCCTCAGTACATTCACCCTTGGTGTTATAATGAACCTTGGTATTTAAATTGTTGTAGAAATGCTGCAGAAAAGATAAACTGCCCAGGCCAACACGCACAGTGGTAAGAATGGACCACAGTTTCAATCTATGAACAAGATGAAAAGCTGAAATGCGTTCCTTGAAAGCCAAGTACAGAGAACCTTTATTTATTTATTTGTCTGACATTTATATTTAAGTGCAAACCATCAACCGGTTTACTTCCAATTATATGCCAACGACGCACAAATCTGTATGCCAGTAAAAAAAAACAAGCATTGGCTGCCAGCCCTTTGGCTTTGTCAATATCTTTATTTTGCCTATTGTTGGGGGTGTAGCCAGGCCTCGCCAATATTTTTTTTTTTATAAAAAAAAAAAAATCATTTGGCTAAGAGCGAAAATTTGTTTTGGTCTTAAAAGGCAAACATTGCCATAGTGGAGGGAACCTCTGTGTGTGATGAGCTTTTGCGAAATAACAGAATGTTGTCACTCACAGTGTAGTTGGCCAATGGATGAAGTGAGCAGAAGATAATTGTGTATGACAACAGCAGACAGTTGGAGGAATCATTTTAGTAAACTCAAAAGTTCTTGACTAACGCCAAACCTAACGAATCCGTTAGCCAGACAAACATGACAGAGTTGTCAAACCACACACCACACTGTAGGAACAAAAATGACCTCTGCCCGAATCGAATGAAAATAGAGATCCTGTTCCAGAGATGAGCATACCAAACATACTTCTATTCTGAATGGTCTTTAGGCTCGGGGAAAAGTTAGAAATTGGACTATTCTATTCGACAAAAATCTATCCATGCTTACAAACTTCATGCCGCTTCTACAAACCAATTATTGGATGCAACTCAAAATGTTTCTAGTTATGAAGAGGCTGGGTGACCGTCTCAGTCTACGAGTCCCTTAAAAACTACAAAGACTACATCATCATGCAGCCAAAATTGCACCTAAATAATTAGAAACATGGTGACTAGAAACCATCCTTTAAAACACTCTCCTGATTCCTGATGGAATGAAGGGTAAACTCCAAAACAATTTGCACCATCTAAAAAATGCTATTAATGCAAAGGATGGATAAGTTACTTACCTGTAATCCTAGTTCTCTTCCAGGGGTATACTCAAAGTCATAAGCACTGAACAGTCCCGCCCACGTGCGGGGACCCTAGAGCATTAACCACAATATATGCATATATAACCATATATATATATATATAGGATATATATAATAATATGCATATATCTAGAATATACACACATGTATATACATATGCAGCCCCAAATTCAAAACTAGGCTCAAATATGCCAATATTGCATTGTATTTTTCACTTGAAAAATCATATAAATAACATTTCCAAGATAGAGAGAAAATGTACTCTCAACTTGTTTGAAAAAACACAGCCTTTATTTTTCTTATTCCTGATGGAATGAAGGGTAAACTCCAAAACAATTTGCACCATCTAAAAATGCTATTAATGCAAAGGATCCTGCTATGCGCAAAATCTGCCTCCCACTCATCACCAAATACTACTCAGCCAGGAACTGCACCTCACCCACAAAGGGACCTATAGACACAAACACTTTACATCACTGCCATACAGCACACCCAGTTCAGAAAACCCCTTAAGACTGAACTCTTCAGACTGGTGTTGCACTGAAGCCTTTTGACAACGGGGGAAGTAAGTGAGGAAAACCAGATCGGGGTTTCAAATCTTGCATCTGGTTGGACTCTACCAACCCATGACTTGTTTCTGACTTTACAATATTATAGAAATTGTTTACTTAGACAACTGCGCACTCTCCCACACCCATTGGTCGACATGTGGGGCTTTGTAAAACTCCAATATACTCTACAAGCCGTTAAAACACCCACAACTATTGTCATGTCTGCTCAACTACTGCATGTATGTCCCAAAGACCAAGCACAGTAAAAGAACCTTCTATGTCTGGCAAACAGCACACACGAGTATACACAATAAGCAAGAGCACCATGGTCCCTTTTATGCTTTTTATTGGCAATATACAATGTACTTCAAGAGGTAGCCTATTGGAACCTTTCAGATTCGGAATACAAACCTCTAAGGATTTCTTCCCACAGTGTTTATTTCTGTTTCATGCTAAACCACAGAAAGAAACAGAAGCTAAGTCTCCACAGGAGTGTTCATGTGCCAAACAAGGTTAAACACACAAGCTTATTACATTATTTCTAATGTCATCTTGGACGAAGAGTTTTATTTCTATTAGTTCCAAGAGGAGGGGGGTGTCAGAAAAGGTGACCTTGTAAGCCTATTCGAGAAATGTCAACAACCTTAATTGTACACTGTCCCTACTGGCCTTTCAGAGGCACAAATCCGTTGTGTTGTACCAGCTAAGTGTCTGCAGAAAAAAAAAAATCAACCAGGAAAAATCGACCTCTCACTAGAGGTCAAACTTTGATTTGGAATGAGAGCAATTGATAGAGTGAGGCTCACTGCTCTTATTTTTCTCCTCACCATCATTCTCACCTCATTTCTGTTGCGCAATGCCTAGTCATCTTCATTACCTCCATTTACCCTATTTTTCTACTCTCACCTCACATCTAACCTATTAAAGACACTCAATTCCTGCTGCCTGTTCCTGATCAGTTTGGTCTCCTTTACATAATGCATTCTCTTTTTTTCAGTGACCTCTCATTCTCTCCCACTCCTTGGTGTCTTACTGCTTTGAATCTCACACTCTTATCACTTCTTTTTTCATCTCTCAATATGGTATTAGCCACAACATTAAAGAGTTAAAATAAAAAATAAAAAAAGACTTCGGACCTATACAGAACATAATCGAATTCTCTACTAAATGTGTATTCCAAAATATATTTTGGTAGAAATTAAGAAAGATATACAACACTGCCAGGTCTACTTTAGTAATAGGGAGAGATAGAAATATGCCATTCCACCCACGTGCCACCTTCTCCTCTGTCCTTCTTTGATTGCTTACTCTCTACATACCTCGATACCATCTCTCTGCCCTTCGTCTTTACATGCCTCTTTTCTCTATATGCCTCTCCTGTCCATCAGCTGCCCCGTTCTCATTCAATTTCACTGCTAAATTTGCTGGATTTTGGAAACTGAGCAATATGATCTGCAATACACCAATTGTGCCTCTGAAAGAAAGCAATGGGGTTTTTCTAGTGTCAAATTCATTGTTTATTCTTCTCAGTCTTGCATCACCAGATAGCCACTACATTTCAGTCACTCACTGCAAAGTGTTCGGTGCTTACATTGTAGTCACACTGCAAAAGGATTTTACAAATGTGACTGTTTCAGTGGCAGGAAAGAGCACTAGATTATATTTAAAATACACTATGTTTGCCACGATACAGTTAATATAGCTGGGTGTATCTGTAGGTGGTGTGTAGGTCAAGTGTACGAGTGGCATAAACTATATGCATTATATACAAATGATGCAACAGTTCCGTGTACACCTGTGTCATGTATCAATCAAAAGGAAATAATCTATACTTTAGAATTACACAGATTATCTTATATACTAATAATTAATTAGTTTGGCAACACCAAAATTAACTAAGCATGTCTTTAAATGTATAAAGTTTACAAAGAATGACCTACCTTTCCTTGCGAGATGAACCGATTTCGGTCTTGTAGTGGATGATGGTTAGGGGATGGTGAATGCCAGAGGTGAAACGGACTTTGATTCTGTGGCCGAGAAACTTCGGATGAGAGTTTCAGGTGTTGAGGACTACCGTTAGGCTCCACAACTTGCTGTTCCAACACAGCATGACCTGAATCTGAACTGTCTGGACCATATGCAGTGTCTTCGAACTGGGGCAGTAGATCATCCTGAAGAAGGTCCTCTGGATCAAGTCCAGTGAACGGCTCTGCTTGAGATTCAACATGATGAAGCAAGTTTTCCTCTAAAGATGAAAATCCATTGCTCTCTATGTGTTCATTAAAATGGCCGATCTGAGTTGCGGCTGCAACAGGTGCAGTATAATTAATGTTTACAGGAGACAATTTCGAACTGCTGAAGTTATCCTGAGAATGGACTGGAGGAAACAAATGGAAAGTATTTGTGTTTAATGGTGCGTTAGCATTCATGATGTGCTGTGTCGTCTCTTGCTTGGTCCCTGATGCAAAAGCTTCACTTCCAGTAAAATCTGATAGAGGATGTGCTGGCTGACTGGTATCTAAAGCAGTAGTGGGCTGCAGGAGATTGTTGGAAGAAATATGATTATTGGAGAAGGAATAAGGAGAAGAAAATGGTTGTGCAGCACCAACAGAACAAGGAGTCATAGTAGGAGACAGCCCATCATATCTCAGATCTTGCGGACCACCAAGATGATTCCCAATAAAGTGCACTGGAATCCCTGAAGTTTGAGTGAACTGTTGGACAGTGTGAGAGCGCTGTGGACTTGACTGGTTTCCAACATGAGGCTGCTGATTAACGTGGATCCTGTGCGGGGATGAATCGCTGACCTCCATAAACTTTGTTTGCTGATTTATAGTTTCTGGCCCTTGATTACTGACGTTTCGGTTTTGTTGAGACTGCAGTGAGGCACATGGTTGTGACTGATCATTGGTCTGAAATAAGGAAAAGTCATGGTGTGCTACAAACCCTTTGTTTTGTTGCATAGACGAAGCATGCACCTGATGATTGAATGGAGACCCATTTTGACTGGCGATCGGAGCAGCCGTTTGGTGCCCCCACATCGGGCTGCCAACGGCCACATCTGGAAACAGGCCATTGGCCTGACTTTGTGAATGTATTGGTGAACAGCTGAACTGTGAGCACGGAGACAATACATTTTCAACAGAGCTATTGAATGGTTGGTGAAGTTTGAGTGACTCAAGCGTAGTTAATGGTTCAAAGTCATTTATCTTTCGATGTGTTTGAGAGTCTTGGACATGGTTGAGTGAGTCAACATGCAAGGGTTCAAATTCAGCACCCAGGTTCAATTCATCAACAAGTGAAACAGATACTGGCTGAACAAACGCATCATCCGACAAACCTTCCAAGGTCTCACCGAAAAGTTGAGCATCGTCAAAAAAGTCCATCATGGGATCAGTCATACTGAATATTTCACACCAATGTGACTGTTTTCCAAAATGGGTTTAATAGTGTATTTCGGTAGATTTAAAAACGGATGTCTTTAAAAGGTCATGACTGAATACCACGGGTAGGTCACTGGTACGTAATTTGTTTGAGAAACCTCTTTTGAAATTAAAACAGCCTATGGAGTAAACAAAAAGAAATATAATTAATTTAACAGCTGTAACTTAGGTAAATGCTTACTAAAGCAACATTTAATTCAAGTAGAGGTCTAAGCAATAAATGAGATGTTATGTTGGATATGATGCCTTGTAAAAGGATAGTTGTTAAATGTGATTTTATATCGGACGTGATGTTCGATGTACCCCACTTTCCTGAATCAAAAAGCAAACCACAGAATTTCAGTCTGAAAAAAATAATTAATGGATTAATTGTAAAATAGAGCCACACCATTTGCAATGGATGAAATGGGGATCTTAGTTTCGTGCAACATTTATAGGGTGCGGATTTAAAACATACTGTGTTCTGAACGTACAATTCTACAAGAGTATGTCTGCCATTTGAAAGTTTCAAAAATGCCAACTTTGAACTGACGAAGAATCTAATATGCACACACACTTTTATAGTTGTTAAATAATCTAGCAAAGCATTGTGTTTTTCATGAAAGTGTATTTCCTGTGGAAGAGAGAGAGTATAGAATGCCACCATAACACTGCATGAACCTACTTTTTAAGGATTACTGTTAACACAATGCAAAGTGTATTCGGATGAATGTGTTCACTACTCTGCACTGATAGGGAATTAAAAAAAATCTGTTACATGCAAGTTTAATATGATTCATGACAACTGTCGTACGAGGGGGCACACTGGCAATTGTGTTGTATTTTAGTTATATCTTTGATGATGATGCAAGTAATAAATCACTGTAACATGCTTTAGCTTCGACTTCTGGGTCATGTGCACCTTTTCCAACCCCTATATATTACAGCTTTGAGAACATTATTTTGTTTTTTTACTGGCTGCAGGTATGGTATTACACTTGATATGGGAACACTTAACAGATATGTGAATGGCTGCTTCACAACCTTTTAGAGGTAGGTTAGGTAGGGTGACCAGATACCGAGACCAACATATGGGACATTCCACAAACACAGAAGTTGGACTAACAAGTTTGAATGGACCGAGGGCGCAGAATCACTGACGGCACTCACAAATATCAAAATGAAAAAAGAAAAAAAAAATACCAGAATGAGGAACTAAGATGACGTAACTGCAACTTGTACACACTGTATGAACTGCGGTAACTGAACTACTTTCTGCTACAGGTTATTCGGTAGAAGCAAACAAAACATGCCTCACTATGCTCTGTTGCCCCTCCTGGAAAACCAGTGCAAGTTCTACATTTACTGAAATTTGCTGGGAGAGAGAATGAAAAATCAGTACAGTCTCGGCAAATTTAGGATGCCTGGTCACCCTAAAATTCGGGAGAGGCAGAATTATATACAATAAAATTAAACTGGTTATTAGTAAGCACTACCCAATTCAAAATACGATTTATACAGGAATGGGTAGTGGTATACAATGTGCGATTATAAAAGTGGCTTAAATTTTATTCCAAAATACTAGCTCTTGCCAATTTTCAACGTGTGTAAATCTCAAAGCTACCAAGAAGTAAAAGGCAGAACAAGACGTATGAAGCAAATAGATTTTGCAGCACTTCCTGGCCAAACTTATCATCGAGGAGGAAGCTTCCAAAGAAGTGTTAACAGAAAGCTTGTGGGTTAGCTAGCCCATGTATCCAACAACCTCAGGTTTCTATTTCCCTGATCCAGAGCGCAGCATATCAACACACCAATGTTTCTTCCAATTGATCATTTAGAAGTATTTTATTGCCAATCATCAGTTTAGTTAGGTTTCCATTTTCTTCTAATGCCAATTTCCTTAAAATTCAAACTGGCTACTAGGTGCCCTCAACGGGAATGCAATATAAACATCATTGGCGCACATATCCACCAAGCACAAATCTGACAGCCAAATGTCTAGAGAAGGCAACACCTGAAAACTTGGCCATAGAATAGTGTGCACTAACAGGACGGTGGTTGGGGCCCAGGCAGAGATAGTCGCGGCAATACATTATTCATCTAGCGAAGGTGGCTTGAACTCCTGGCTCAGCTGTTGTCGCTGCCTCAAAAACTCACAATTAGCTGGATTGACAGCGCAAGTCTCTATTTCAGTTCAGACAGCAGTGACATTAGTATTTCAAATCTAAAATGTGCATCATCTTCTTAGATGATCTTGCATGGGAGTGTGGCAAGAAATATGGAAGTACAACTTAATCATTCAAGTAGAACTCCTATTGGCACTTTCGAATAAGTCTACGAAACATAGTGAAGAGCACAGAGATACAAAAAGCATTAAGCTTGTTTATGCATCTGGTCACGGTTATGACCACAAAGACAAACAGCTTACACAATATAAGTAAAAAAATAAAATAATTTTATTGAAATATCATAAAAAGGCAGTACATTACGATCCAGCAGCCGATTTAGACCCTTGCACAATCACACCATTCAATGAGATATATAAAAAACAATTCAAAGGCAGACTAATTTGGAATAATGAACACAAGCTCATCAGACCCAAAGTCAGTTTTTACAACCCCCTCCCCCCGGGTTATACCTCTAGTCCGCTCCTCACTCCCCACATGCGAGCAATGTTGGACTTGCCGACTCCCAGACCCATGGATAATCTAGAGTTTACTAGATATGGATGGGTGGTCATCCCCCAAATATGCAGGTTCGGCATTTGGCCATGTCAGGGGTCTCTGCGCCCCGGACCTCTCTCCAGTCCTCGAAGCGCTAACCTGTAGGGTTGTATCTTGGGACAGGACCACAGCATATGTAGGGAAGTACCCTGCTCCCCAAATCCCGGAAAGCAGAGATTCGTGGGGCATCTGCCCATAACGTGTATGGTCATGCGAGAATAGTAGGACCGATGCAGGATATGCAGTTGGATTAGGCAAAATCCTGTTTTAATGGCAATCTCCCGAAAGGCACCCGTGGCCTCCTCCCATTCACCACCTGCAAAGTTTCCCACCTCGGCTTCCCATTTGGTCTTTAGTTTATTCAGGATGTCTGGGGAATTGTTAATTTCTAGTATATAAGCGAGATGGTCCCTTTAGGCAGCAGTTCTGTCTCACGATGTTGCCCTCTAAGCGCAAAGAGTCTTCAATCAGGGTGTCATTAACGTGTGTCAAAGCTGGATGTATTTAAAGGTCTCTGTGGACGCTAGCTCATATTCCGCTTGCATTTTGGTCAGCGTGAACTTTGAGTCCCCTTTCCATATATCACTTAGTGTGGATATACTAATGAAGCTCCACGTTGTAAATCCCCGTAGTTTACCACCTCTTGGGATTTCACTGGGCATAGGGGGGGTCATTTCCGTTGGTTTTCCGCTCCATCCCAGGTTCGCGCAACTGCTTTCGTATGTGAATGCAGTAGGTTTGAGGTGGCAAATCAATAGAGCACCCCCTGATATCCCTCCTGACCCCAAGTCAGTCTCTCTAGCCTATATGCCGGGTCGTCCCACACTGCAAATGCCTAGTTGTTAACCACTGCTAGCCGAGTGGCCCAGTAGTATTAACGAATGTCAGGCAGGCCAATCCCTCCATCATAAACTCCACGCATGAGCTTTTGAAGAGCAATGCAGTGCGGGCGGTGTCCCAGAGTAGGAGGCGGAGCAAGGCCTCCGTCCTGTTGCAAAAGTCCTTGGGTAGTCCATATGGGGTATTCTGAAGAGCATATATCATTCTGGATAACGTCATCATTTTGAACATCGCCACCCTACCAGGCAGGGAGAGCGGTAACGTCTTCCAATGCTGCACATCTGCAACAAAGCAGTCCAGTAGACTTGCAGATCAGTTGTGACGTAGATCCTCAAGTATTTAAATCTCTCACTGGAAATGGGCATAGGGATGTCCCTGCTCAGGGTGGGTGTGAGGCCTGTGATCAGGTGCATGAGGGACTTTTCTCAGTTAACAGTGCATCCCGAGCAGTGGTGGGCGACACAATGAAGAGGTGATGGGGCGGCTGCAGGGGGCGAGGGGAGCGTTAATAAAAAAAATTCAAAACCACTTACCTGGAGCTGCCGGCCGCCTCCCCCGTCACGCCTCATCCTTCCTGGTCCCAGCAGGCACTGGGGCAGCCTTAGACTCCCTGTGCAATCCCCGTGCTGCTCTCATGCTATGAGAGCAGCGCAGAGATTGGCCTGAGCGGGCTGAAAAAACACTCCGCTCAGACCAGGGGGGAGGAGAAGGGGGGGGGGGTAATCTGTGAAATAAAATAAGATATTGTCAGCGTACGTACAAGGAAATACGCTCTTCCCAGATGTCTCCCCAGTGTATACCTTGCACTAGGGGGTCCTGTCTGACCCGGGCCGCCAGGGGCTCCAAGGCCAGGCAAATATCAATGGGGATATCGGGCAGCCCGGTCTCATCCCACAGTGTAGAACAATGCCCCATTCACCCTGAACTGGGCCATGGGGTCCCGATACAGGAGACATATCCATCCTATGAACTTGGTCCCAAATCCCAACCTCTCTAACACACCAGACATCCAGCTCTACTCTGGTGTATCAAACGCCATTGAGGCGTCCATTGAGAACACCACGGTGGACAATCTCTCGTTCCTCGATCCGGCTAGTACCCCAAAGACTCTACGGCGGTTTATTCTAGTTTCCCTGTTTAGCATGAAGCCTGATCGGTCCGGATGTACAAGGGAGGTCACCACGACTGGGTCTCGTCTGGTCCCCACAACACGTCTCCCCTTCCGGGGGCCAGGGAGGCCCTTAATTTGTGGTGTTGGAGCTGTGGCACGGGGTCCTTCTCTGAGCTTGCAGTCCTCTGCCTTCTCCAGAGGTCCACTGCAGACTGCCCGGGACTGCTGCTGTGTGCGACATACTGTCAGGCCCTGTTCTAGGGAGTGTTCCTGTCCTGTGCCTAAGTTGTGGGGCTGTTGAGGTGATTCACCATCAGGCCATGATCCTTGACCTACCTGCCCGGTGAAAGCCTTTTCCCACAATGGTGGAAGACAAGGGAACCAAACCTGCTCAAATGAACAAAATCCAACTACACACTACCTGTTCCCCGGAGGGCCCCACCTGGGAGGGGGATCTGTCTAGCACTGCAGAGAAACGGAGGGGGCAGCAGACATGGCTCCATCCCTGGCGAACTTACTTGTGGCAATCCACAATTCCCAGGATGAAATGGTGCACAAGATTGACTCAGTTGCCACAGACATTAAGTTGCTGAGAACTGAACTGCGCAAGGGGACGGATCATGTGACAACCGCGGAGCAGCATGTGGACTCCCTACAGCAAAAGGTTCGCACTCTTCTAGACACATTCGTCAATCTGTAGAAACGGACGACCCACTTAGATGATTGGATGGAAGACTCTGAAGGGCGCTCCCGCAGCAATAACCTACAGCTTGTGGGGTTCCTGGAGAGGGCAGAGGGACAGTCTACCAAACTCTCTCTGGAGGAATGGATCGCCACAGTCCTCTTCCTAAGAGGCTCTCCAAGTTTTTTTTGTTGTTGTTTTTTTTTTTTTTAACAATAGAACAAGCACATAGGGCCCTTGCCTCCAGAGATCCCACTAAACCCCACTTGACCAGTGTGCTCGGAGATATGCTGCAAGGTTTCACCTACATGATGTCTGGAGAGATAGGCGCCCAACGAAGAGGTTATTCTCCTGCTGTACCCTTGCTGCAGGAATCTATAGTCTACTTGATTACTGTTTCGTCTGTCGAGATGGCACCTTACATTACAGAGGTCGCCTATTTGGGGCGATATATTTCAGACCATTCCACAGTCCCACTTAGTTTCAGGGGAAAGCCTGGTCACCCAGTGATCCTGCTGTGGCACCTCCGTGCGGAGGCATGGAGGGATCCCCGGTTTGCAGCGACTAAACACGTTAGTACATTACTTGGATGAAAATTGGGGCTCAGCAAGCAACAGAGCCTTTGACTGGTAGGCGATGAAGATGGTCCTGCAGGGGGGTTGCATTAAAACGTCCTAAGGGGGTTTGCCGGCAATTGAAGTTGTGACATGCGCAAGCACTAATAAAAACTGAAGGAACTGGAGGCACTGCTACTTTCTCACCTGCAAAATATCCAAGCTTGGCATGAGGCCAGGATGGAGCTACTAGAGGACAGGCACAAACACGAAATACACACATATACAGCTTATCGCCAGAGATTACTAAAGGAGGGTGGTAAAAAGGGAGCGTTGCTGGTCCGATTGGTCTGGCAAGAGTCCCCAGGTCCCCCATAATGACTTTATATAATGACATGGGAGCAATTAATGAGGTATCCCATGCCCATCTACGCCATGCGTATGTTCTGTTTCATAGGGTACCCCAATATAGGCCTAAGTAGTCTCCTGACCCTTCACCTACATTTACCGTACCATTACACTACATAACGGGTTTTGGTATTGACCTTTTACCTAGTTAAGCACTGCATAAGATGTTGTGGTTTTCCCCGAAAACTAGCCTAATTAATTATGCATGAAGATTCTCAGAATCACAGCAGGATTACCATCCTCTGCATAATAACTATGTTTAAGGGTCATTCCTTCCGTTAGCCATGACCAACATGACACAGCAAGGTAGAATAGCCTGAGGGTACCTTTTGGGTATATATACACCATATCTTTGCCAGGCAGGCAGAGGAGAAAGACTTCCATGCTGACACACTGACGCGAGACGCTGCGGTTCCTGCATGCAGACACTCCAGTTCGCAGTGGTCTGACATCCCTTGCGGGGTGTCCATCTCGAGACCAAGACGGGGTCCCACAGTCTCTCACTTCAGGTAATGGGGTTGGCTTCAGCCTAGGGGGATTCTTGGCTCTACACCTACATACATGCTAGGTACACTTAGGTACATCTAGTTGGGGTCGCATCGTAGGAGTACGCATTATGACCTTCATGTATTTATATACCTGCCTATATTCATTGTTTTAGCACTATGGTAGGAATCTACCATCCTTTTACTCTGTTGGCGCTTATAATCATTTATATCCGTTTCTGTCTAATGGTTGTTTCAGCACACCTATTTTACACTAGAATAACGCTGGTTCAATAAATGCTTATTGAAAAACGTACCCACCATTTATTCTTTGTATCTCTCTCTGAGACAAAGTGAGCACGAGTGACTGAGCGAAAAGTAGTGTAGTTTTTCCACGATCCCGGATGGGACAGGGTTATCATGTTCGATAGTTGCCAAGAACTATTCTCTCCTTGGTAAGAGGAGTTTACAGTGGCACTGTGAGCTAGCTGGTATACAGGAGAACATACCCGGTGGGGTGTCTGGAATCAGTCTGGACACCAATCCCACAGTCTATGTTGTCTAAACGCGCAGATCCTATATAGGTTTATAGGAACTACACGATGGTATAGTGAACTACACGATGGTATAGTGAACTACTGTATCCCCCTTCTGACAGGTTATAGGAATTTCTAGCAGACAGTCCCCTCCCAAGTGTCGACCCAGATACCAGAGAAATCCTAGATGGCCCATTCTCTAGAGAGGAGATCCTTGCCGCAATCAGACGCCTGAAAACCGCAAAAACCTGGGGTAGTGATGGTCTGCCCTTAGAGTTCTATCATAAATATGCTGATATCGTGGCAGACAGGCTCCTGGAAGTGTATGAAGAGGTCCTGCGCATCGGTAGCCTACGGGCCACAATGCGGGAGCATTGATTGTAATGGTGCCAAAACCCAGTATGGACCAGATGGCTGCTTCAGCCTTAATCCCCATACCTCTCCTTAACAGACGTGAAACTTCTTAGAAGGGTGCTCGCAGCACGCCTACTTCCTCAGCTACCAACCTTAATTCATACAGAGCAATCGGGCTTCATTCCACAGCGCAATACCCTTTACAATTTACATTGGCTGGCCCGCATATAACATGCCCCACAGCTCCATGATGATGCTTATGCCCTGGCACTGTTACACATCAAGCAAACATTTGACTCCCTGAATTGGGACTACCTATAGCGTGTGTTGTGCAAAATGGGTTGGGCCCTAGATTTGTCTCCTTTATTCTGACCTCTACACCAGGGTGCGTTTAGGTGGAGTGGTCTCTGAACACTTTCGGTTGAGGTGGGGTACTTGGCAGGGGTGCCCTCTCTCGCCCCTCCTGTTTGCCATCAACATCGAACCCCTAGCAGCAACCCTGCGAGGAGCGATGGGCCCATGGGAGATAACACTGGGGGAGACCAACCATGTGGCTTCCCTCTACTCTGACAACGTCCTGGTATATTTGTGGCAACCGACTTACTCAGTGACTATTCTACTTAATGTCATGCGTGGGTATATAGAGCTCTCTGGTCTGTTAACCCGGATAAGTCAATACTAGTTCCGTTGGGGAAACTGGTGGCGATACCAGTTAAAGAGCTTTCTAGGGCGGGGTTCCCCTGGGCGACTGCCAATGTTCGGTATTTGGGGGTCCCCTTGAACCATACAGCTCGAACATATCTGTCTCTCAATGTGGGGAGGATGATGGAGGTGTTTTGTGCCTTGATCTGATTCTGGAAAGATCTACCTCTGTCTCTATAGGCGGGATAGCCATTGTAAAAATGGACATACTATCACGATGCCTCTATGCCCTCTAGAGCACCCTGTATGCGATCCCCAGGCACTACTTTCGCACTTTAGATAGCCCTATCGCAGATCTACTCTGGGGACACAAACGTAGGCGTGTTATGCTTGCCACACTAAAGATGACACAGGGCCATGGAGGTGTTGTGGTTTCACATCTTGAAATCTACTACATGGAGGCACACTTGCAGCATGCGGTTCACTGGCTTGCCCCGGAAGACAATTGGGAAATACAGTTCCTACGGGACACCACAACGGGCGTTCCTTGCCAGTTCTGCGGAGTGGGTTGCGGGTCCCAACCACACTCTCCTATATTGTTCGACTAGGATTCAGTGTTTGGGAGGGAGTGGTTCAGTGCACGCCTTACGCCTCAGAAATGCCATTGTGGGTTGTGCAACCCTTCCTACAAATTGCCAACTATGTCGGTGCAGAGATGGAAGGACAGAGGCTGTGATACTATGGACGACCTCTAGCCTGGAGGGTAGTTTATCACTGGGGGGCATTACCTCGAATATGTCAAAATTTCAACCAAGGCTACCACGCGCCGCCCCGCTCCAACACCCCAGCAACACTACTAGATATGGCTCATAGATGTAGACTGATATCCCATATTTACAAGGTGCTGCGTGATGATTTACCGCCAGCAACGCTCCGCGTGCCGACCAAATAGGAGGAAATAATGGGGGGACCCCTTAACAGCTGGAGAATGGCTAGGGGTACATTAAGGGGTACATTAAGGAGTGCAGACAGTCGGCTCCAATTCCCGCTTCAAGCTGCTGCAATACAATTTTGTACACTAAACCCACCTTACTCCGCAAGTCTTGCAGGTCTTGACCACCCTGCTGCGCGCGCGTTGCCAGGCCCCAACAGCGGATTTTATACATATAGTATGGTCTTGTCCTTCTCTGTCCCCCCACATATGGTATGGTATGGTCTTGTCCTTCTCGGTCTCCTTACTGGCAGGAGGTATTGCAAAACCTGAATAGAGCCTCGGGATGGGCGATACTGTTTGAGATCTGCCAAGTCTTGTTGGGCTTGATTACCTCTCCTGCAAAGAAAAAATTGAGCAGACAGTTTGTCCCCCTAGACCTGGTATTGGCGAAGCGGTGCGTAGCAATTAAGTGGCTTAGCCCGATGACAGCTACATAGGCAGAGTGGTTAAGGAATGTTTCTGAATGGGCAGTTGCAGAAGAGGTGCGAATGAGGCATGTTCGTAGAGATGATAAACTGGAAGATTACTTGCGAGCTTGGTCAGCCATGTTATTTGAATTAAAGGAACCACAGGTAGTGGCCAACCACGGGGTTTAGGTCCCGTGACATACTTGTTACCCTACCTTTGCTGGGGTAAGAGCGGACCATACCCTGTGCTATGAATGGGTGCACCACAGGCAGCTCTGGACCATTTACCCTGCACTTCTATTGTACCCGCGGCGGAGGGGAATGTGCACAAAAGTGAGGGAGGGTGTTTAGTTACTATTTTCCCCCGTCCCTCTCTAACAGCCCAAATTTGTCTTTCAGGGACAGTGGTCTCTACTTGCAAAAATGCCTTTTGAGGTGAACCACGGGAGAAGCTCCCCCAGAAATCAAATTTACTTGTACAAAGCTCTAGTTTTGGAAATAAAACCGACGTAAAACAGCTTCTTGAGGTATTTAAAACAAAGTGAAGCAAACCATTTCCCCCAGAATACTACTTTTACCGAGAATAAAGATGAAAAGGTTTGCCAGTTTGCTTTTATCTTCTCAATAAAACTGAAAACGCTGAACACTGAAGTATCAACTGCCACTGTAATGTGGACTGTGGTTTTCCTTGGCTGACAAAGAAATTGTGACAGTGCAGTCTTTTCTTGGTTTAACGTGATTTATCCAAGACAGCAGCTGCGTTTCATTTTTCTCTAAAAAGGGTGAAAAATAAAAAGTTCGAGCAGCAAACCTGCTGTATGCATTTTTAATCGTTTTGAATTTCGAGTGGGCTTTTGATGTATTGTTTTCATTTTAATAAGAGTTAAAAAAAAAAAAAAAATACAACTACAATGTTGCCGCTATTGACAGTCTGTTTCCAGTTAGAAATGATGAGCCTTGGTGACAAGTGTTTAAGGATTCATCACAAACAGAACTATTAAGATCTCATGATGGAACACATTACAAAGCTTAAACATTCAAATGGTAAGTCATGCAGACAAAAAGGTTTTTACCATATGGTGGTAAACTGTTGTCACCCTTAAACTCTACTTATACAGCAGATATACTCAAGATGGGTTATTATTTATTAATGAACTCACTTATTTCGATTACAATACAACGCGGTTAGTCACTTTCTTGAAAATCAGAAGAATCCTTACAAATCGCATGCCAAAGAAGAGGACACTGCCAGCCACATTTACTTAGCAGGTTCACTTGTAGAGCTGGTCTATTATAAACTGCGAAGAAACAAAGAACAATGAAAAAAGGGTGTTAGATAATTACATAAGCATTAGCCATATTTACACACATGAAAGTTTATTATTTTTTATTTGAAATCCTGACAAAGACAACGAATAGACAAAAAGTTAAGAGTAAAATCAAGTACTCCTAGTTCTGCATTAAAACAGGTCGCTTCAGGAACAGAGCGGCTGCCACCAAAACACTAGGAGCTTTCTCGATTGTCAGGCAGAATGATGCTCAATGACATAATCGGTACTTCATTTGAGCCAGTGGTTGCAGGTGGGGCTCACTGGCGTCAATTTTTTCTCTTCAGTCTTTGACCCAAAGCGAGCGAGAAAAACACAAACGTGACAAAGTAGAAGAAAGACAGCAAAATAGTGAGATGGAAAGAAAGAACGCGGCGTGAAAAAGAACTTGAAAGAGTGCCGGAGGTGGAATCAAGACCACAGCAGTGGTATTCGGCACCCCCGACATTCGATAGCGGTGGCCTCCGGTTTGAGCTAAACGTTGGGCCCTGGCACTTATTCTTTTACAAATGAAGCACTGGATATAATAATTGAGGCTCTCAGTTTTCCGTTTTTACTTTTACAGATAAAGACAGAAATTAATAGGTTTTCTAGATTTGCTTTTAAAAGCAAAAACACAGAAAAGTGTTCTTTTGAGAGACTCACCGGGCTGTCATTCATAAATTCCAGGCAAACAGTTCTGCAGGGTGACAGCATATGGAGTTAAAGAGCGAAATGTAAGTTCCCTAAATAACTGCATCTCTCAACATACGTTTGTATTACAATGCTAATATTTTCAAGTGGATGTACTGTTGGCTGCTTTTAAGTGCTAAAAACCCGCCACACCGCAAAGTATGGGTGCATATTTTTCAGTCAAATGTGCAAATTCACGAATCACAACTAAATTTATCCACTAAATAAATAAGGATGCACTAGATATAAGGTATCAGCATGTGTAGCACACTTTTGAGTAGCAATACATCCACGAGGCAAAGCTACTGGGGAAAAGGAGTGTAGGTCTGGAATGCAAGCAGATTTCTTCATCTCCACAAAACATTTACCTCGGAAGGGGATGTTCAACATCCTTAGCCTGTCTCAGCATCCTCTCTCCTGATTTACACTCAAACTAGCTGTGTAGTCAAATAGGAAGTCACACCAATTTCATAAGCAGCTTCTTAAAATACATACACAGACTGGGCAAAATCAGTTCTCACCGAGAAACCACATTTCCTCTGGCAAGTCTGTCTACATATACATACATACATATTGTAATATTTATATAGTGAGGGGCTGAGCGGATATCACTTGCCATTTGAGCCTCTGACTGCATGTAATAGCATAGGTGGATGGGTAGAACAGTAAAGAACATTATGTCTATTACAAATTGATTACAGAAGCAGGGGCGCAGTTTGGCACAGTTCTCAATAACCATATCTTGTACACAATCAATCGTCTGCCGATATTGTGGTTTAAGTTGGGGAGAGGGGGGCTGTTATGAGGTGAGTGAGTAAAGTGGCCGGGCTGAAAGATTTGGTTAAAAAAGGAGGGGGTCTGAAAATCTTTCCAGATGTAAAAGATTTCAGAGCAAGAGAGGAGTGACAATGAAGATAGCTTGTTTATCTGTTGTCTCGCTACAACTGGCTTGTGTTACAGGTGCTAAGGGTTTTTTTCTGTCAGGGACGCAGTCAAGTTTGTATGTGAATACAACATTCTTCTGATACATAAGCACTCAAAGTTCATGTTTAAGGAGGCAGTTAAGTGGAAAGTGGGTTTTGGAAGTAAAAGTTCAGTGCCTAGGACGGTGGCAAGTTGGGACCTGCTCCCGTAGAGGTCAAGGTCTGTGCAAAAAGCAGGACTGGGTGAATCACCTTTTAGGTCGAAGTCAACCAGACAGCGTAGCTAAATGCATCTTGGGGACCTTTGGAAAGCTTCCCTGAGAATGCATTGCACTCATTGCTTACCATTGGCTTTGTGGTTTGTAACTCACATTTGCTTGGTTTCTATTTGCTTGCTTCATGTGTTTTTAGGCTGTCCAGCTTGAGTTAGTCACTCCTGTAGAGCATACCCTGTTTACTTTATCATTCCACCAGTGTTCGATTTCTGTTAACAGGCCTTTAAATCTTGCTCTTATCTTGTCACATTTGCTGTGCATTCAACGACCGAGGTCAAATGTCAGTTCTGTCTTTTGAGGGAACTTGGTGTTTACATTTCTTTTTCTGACTTCAAAGTGAGAGGATTTTTGCGACAATCATAATGGCTAATGGGGGTGTGCTGGAAGAAAGCTGTAGAATGTTATTAGGTCTCGCCTGAGCCAGCGCATGCGCTGCTCTGGCGAGAGTTTTAGTAAGCGGGTTTTGGAAGTGCAAACAGCACTGGCGACCAGCTTGCGTGAGCGTGCACGCGCGTCACGGGTCATTAAGTGCATCGCGATCACTTTCCCGGCTTTGAAGTAAAGAAATAGATTCTTTTTCTATTTCTTTACTTTTGCTATAATCGCGGCACCCGCGCTTTACTTTAAGCGCGGGTGCCGCGATTATAGCAAAAGTAAAGAAATAGAAAAAGAATCTATTTCTTTACTTTGCTAGATCGCGGCACCGGCGCTTTACTTTTAACATTAAAAGTAAAGCGCGGGTGCCGCGATTATAGCAAAAGTAACTAAATAGAAGTATTTAGTTACGCAACTGTTGCATGGCTAAACACTTATAAGGTCCCAAAGGCGAGACCTATTGGCTATGCCAATGCTTGTTTTTTTCTAGCACACAATGTAAATATCTGCAAAGGAACTGTGCAGATATTTAAAACTATATCAGAATTAGGAAAGCACAAATGAAACACATTTTTTTGTAATTTGTAAGTGTGGCAGAAACAAATATTTTAATACAATCAAAACAAATCAATACACAAGGTGATTACATATTCACATAATCTAATCTATACCACTGTGTCGCTGTGTCTCCGCACCTGTCCACTCCATCCAGACACTCCACTCTGCATCACTCCACTCTATTCTGTGCCACTTCTCTCTGTGCCACTGCTCTACACTCTACTTTGCAACACTGCACTCTGCCACTGACCTCTATGCCACTCTACTCTGCACCACTGCACTCTACACCACTACACTATATTCTGCATCACCCCACTCTGTCACTGCACTTTACCCTGCATCACTCCACTGCACTCTACTTTAAACCACTGTACCCTACGCCAATCCACTCTACACCACCTTACTCAAAACCAATGCACTTTATACCAATCTACTCTGCACCAATAAACTATGCCACTGCACTCTACACACATCTATTCTACACCACTGCACTCTACACTACTTCACTCTTGGCCACAATATGACACCCCACTGCATTAAACTCTACAACACTCGACAGTCTACGGCACTACCAATATGCTACTTTATGCCACTTTACTCCACTCTATTCTATGACACACTACTCCACTCATAGCCACTCTACCCTATGCCACTCCACAACACTATGCCACTCCACTCTATGATACTCTACGTCACTCTAGGTCACTCTAGGTCACTCTAGGTCACTCTAGGTCACTCTAGGTCACTCTAGGTCACTCTAGGTCACTCTAGGTCACTCTAGGTCACTCTAGGTCACTCTAGGTCACTCTAGGTCACTCTAGGTCACTACTCCACTCTAGCTCACTCAACTTTACGACCGTCTACTCTGCTCCTCGCAACTCCCTCTATGTCACTCAGCGTTACTTTACTCCACCCCTCTCCACTTTACGCCCTTACACTCTACGTCACGTCTCTTTACGACACTCCACACCACTCTACGATACGCCACACCACTCTACGATACGCCACACCACTCTACGATACACCATTAACTTTTAGCCATACTGAACAGCAGCCACACTGTGTATAACATGGCTAAAACACATTGGCAAAGCGAATAGCTCTTGCATGTAGATTTGCATGTTCTGTGCTGCAGGAGTGGCAGAGCCGGATTTATAGGCTTCTACTAGGTTGCTGTCTTTCAAGCACTGGGACCAGGAAAAGAAGATGGGGAAGGGGTCTACAAGAGCACAGAATTCCCAATTTTACTTCCTCATAAGTAGAAATATTTAGTTAATTTTCAGCTGGTAATGTCCCAACAAAAAGGGAGCCGACAGCAATGCAGAAGTATCGGGGAAGCAACCTGAGAGATATATGATAATATAGAGAGTTTGTCTTTGTTGTAAGAGGTTGCTTTGAGAGACTGGAGTAGGTTTATCAGGTCACACTTGGTGGGATTGCAGTGACTCGCTCATTTATCTACTTGGAGGTAGTGTAGTGCAAGAAAGGGCTATAAAGCAGAATTCTAGATGTTACCAATGTTAATTGTAAGGATGCAAATTAGTAATTACTTGAAGTTATCACACAGAATGAATACGCCTGGGATTGAAAATTAGTGAGGGGGTGGAGGAAGGCTAGCTCCTTTGAAGAATTCATTGCATAACATGGATCCGGAGGCTGAACCACAAAGGAAGTGCTTGAAAATTTGGATGCATCATTCATACGGAAGCTAATGAAGTATTGACAATGAGTAAAAATAAAGGTTAATTTCCAGTCCAGGAGTACGAATAAGTAGGAAAGTTCAATCAAGTCGTCCAGAATGGGGTCTACAATAGCTCTTATCTGCCATTGTGCACTACGACTGCTTTAAAACAGGCACCCATCATCCTTTTTCCCCATTCAAACTTTTTATTCAATAGTGTAGTAAAGTAAGTAAGTGAACAGGGCAAACTATCACGAACAGGATTCGAATGAAGAATCAGGGGCATTACACCTCTCTTGGCGAGCTTGTTAGCGCCTAACCCGCTCTCCAACTGCAATGTTTAAAAAGCAGTTGGTGGGTATATTTTGCTAGTGGCTCAGAGCCAATTCAATAGTTCTCCTGAAGAATTAGAGGGGAGGCAGCACCCGCAACTGACATTTCAGTGCCTTGTACATGATGTTGCTCACAATTTCTGAGAAGGTGCTCACTGTTGTGGGGCCCAGCACCACATGTTCCCAACTGTGGAAAAAAAGGGTCCACACTTCCTATTTGCAGACACATCCAACGAAATGGAAGTTCATAAATGCCAGCCAATGATGTGGAAGTTCATTAATGCCAGCCAACTACCTTGATCAAATGAAATACACTAAATAAGCAAGTTAAAGCCTGGTGACATGACATGGACGAATATGCATACAAACCAAAAAGCAGCTTCAAGAAGGTCATCCATTTGTACAGTCAGTCAAACAAGCAGCACTGAAACAGTTTCATCGTTACATACCAGTCTGTTAAATTGATTCTCAAACAAGACCGGTATTGTAACACAGATGCCAATACCACTAGGGAGGTTTCAGTGATTATTAATACAGCAGAGTTGGTATTTACAGCATTACTGACAGGTCCCTAGCATTACTTGCAGGTCATAAGCATCCGAAACTATACCTTGCTCTGCCATTAGAAAATTAGGCAAGAAACTAAAACAGGCACTGACAATGCCAAAAGCTCCGGCTCATAGGAGGAAGTGGCACTTCAGTTAATGGCGAGTTTAGATACTCAAAACCACATCATACATGCGCTATGTGACTTTCTTGCACTCATGCATCATTTTAACCCCTCCCCCATAAGTCAGCTTACATTCATCCACTGCACTATCCACAATAAAAGATACGCAGGATATTCTTGTTGACTGTGTGTAAGTTAAAAAGATGAAAATAGGGAAAGAAAACATGCTATTTCCTAAGTGTGAAGGGCTTAAAATTAAGAATAAGAAATTAAACATAGGATTGGCTGGACATCTTGGAATGGTATTGTGTACAGTGATTAATAGCTGAACCAATCTAAGATGGCTGACATGCTGCTTCTAAATGTGGTAGTCATCTTAGAAAGGTAAAATAAAGATACACTATGGATAATTCTCTTCAAGACGGCTGCCCAGTTCAGAAGCAATGGCCATGCGGGATGCGGTGTACTGCAGATGAAATGAGTAAGTGAGCAGCACTGGCAGTGGGTAAAAAAAAATAAAACCAAACAAAATACTAAAAGAGAAGGAGAGAAAAAAAGAGGGAGCTATAGAAAAGAAGATTCAGAACTAAAGTGAATGACGCACAAGCCCTGGTACTGAACTACTTTCAACTTAAGGTGAGTGTGCACGTGATCAGGCAAAATACCATGGCTCAGAGGGCAATGGAGTCAAAGGGGTAAGTGGGCCATGCTATGTACTGTCATGGGCAGAAACAGAATATGAATGACACTGAAACAGACCAAGGGGTGAAGAGGGTTGACCCAAAGTCTATCTATGTATGCATATATATGCATGCATTTTATCATTATTACTACTACATGAATTTGGAAGACAGCTAAAGCCGTCAGGCCAGATCCAAAAATTACTTTAATACATACACTGGTAAATGCTACACATAAAATTACAAACATGTTTGAACTTAAGGTTGGAAATACATTATAGAACTCCTAAAAAGAGGAACAAGGATTCTCAAATGGAAATCTTCTACCCACAGGGTTAGTCTGAGGGGAATAAGAAATACCAAACCGCATGCCTACTACAATAATCAATGAGATTAATTTTAACAAGCTTTCGGTCTACACATTTTAGCAGTGGAGTAACAATCCTCATGAAAGACTACTGTTTTCAACATTTCTTTCAGTATAAATTAGTAAGCCCACCTGCCTTTTCATAGCTTTTTAAATAGACAGTACAGAGATAAAATATCAGACAAAATTTTACAATTAAGCAATCAAGTCTATTGCATTTATCACCGGCTTGTCACCACAACCAACACTGGCCTACTGTACTGACCTTAGTCAGTGCCACAAGGAAACCACCAGGGATCCCATCATAACATTACAAATGTGTACACAATTACAGTGGGTAAAACAATATACAACCATCAAAATGGGCCTTACAAGGATTCTCAAACTGCAAATCTTCTACTATGAGGGTTTGTCAGAGAGGGTAAGCCACACTAAAACTCCTTTTTCTCAAATAATCTGAGATTAACGGATCTAACAAAAAAAACGCTGCACAGGCTTTAATACAGTATAACAATCCTAAAAGACCTATTAGATTGAACACATGATTTTCACAATAAATAAGTCATGCCTGTTGCCTTTGTCGTACATAATCATCTATAATAAACAGACCAGGCCAACAGCACCTGACAAAATGTTTCCCAGTCATCTAATGACACCTACATACTTTATCAATGTCTTGTCAACATAATTAACTCAGGCTTCTTGTATTGAGCATAAACCCTTCCTGACCACGAAAGGGGGGGGGGGGGGGGGAGGGGGATGCAAGGCGGCGGATGCGTTTCAAGTGAGCTCCGTAGGGAGGCTCGAGATCCGCTAACACCCACCACCATCCTTGCCTCGGAGAACCTGTTTTGGGCAGAACGGAGGTGTTGGAAAGATGCGGCGTAATTTATCCTCTACTGCGGAGCCTTTTGTCTGTGTGGGACTCTCCCACAATACCGAGGCCTATTCGGCCTGCGTTACCCGCCTCACAACTGGTTTACAGAGCGGAGGGCCCCACCGTGGTATGAGCACTCGGAGCGCGCTGGCCAAGAACGGAGCAGATGCCCCTCTATTTGGGTTTGCTGAACGGGCACAGGTGGTGACCGCGGTTTGCCTGTGCACCGTGCAGCTGCCTGGTCCACATGCAGATTTTGCCTATCAGGAGAAGGCCAAACTCCTCTTCCCGCCCACATACAGAGCATCACAGAGACACTACGTTGAATGCGGGGAGCAGGGGCCTGGGTGCTTGTCTGGACCCTTCTGATACCGGGTGGCGCCATTACCGTACCCAGACTGGTTCTTCTCTCCCCCCTTGCAGTAACATTGCGGTAGCCGGCCTAGGTGGCACAGGAGACCTACGTTGTAGGCTGTTGTATCCTCACATGAGTTTCTATGTTAAGGTACCTTTGCCATTAAGTATTACATTCTACTGTTATGGTTCTATCGTTGCTATGCCTGAATGACATAGCCGTGTTCCTTACCAGTCAGTTGTCTGCTGGCTGGAGAGGAATCACCAACGTTGCCTCTTGCGCTCCAAATAAATATGTTAATTAACACTTGCAAAGTCGTGGAGTCATCTTTAACGACAACAGATGGCGACGATTAGCCAGCGGAGCGCAGAGTGACCATCAGTGTCTCGTTGGTATATTGAGAATCCATGCGTGCACAGAAGAAAAACCTGGACAGCGTAAAAAGTAAGGAATCGACCTTAAAAGTACGCATGTCATTGAGGTTTAACTTAATTTTGTCACGGCCAGTTGTGGATTGTTGATTTCTGAAGGATTATACACTTTAAAGTGTTAACTGCACCGGATGGTTGTTGACGAAGAGAGAAGAAAGTGTCATAGTCTCTCAGCGTAAAAGTGTGCAGTTAGTGACTTTTGGATCGTATGTGCATTACTTGGACAATTCATGAGTTCAAAAAAAATTCTTTGAATTGTTCGGTCAAGCTCGAAGATAAGCAAGTGTACATTTGAATCCATTGAGGCAGTTACCTGTTACCGTTGCACGAGCAGCTCAGCATTCCGTTGTTGGATCTTCATTGTGCATCGGCGTTAGGAAGCTGACGTCATTGCTGACGTGCGCAGTATTGAGGCTAGGTGTCCGACATAGCACGCTAAAGACGTGACGACGCTCCTGGCGGCCATCTTGCGGAAGTCGGAAACATCGTAAATTCAGATTTACATTCACACATCGGACTCCCTTCGTCAATAAAAAAAAAAATCATCGGTAATGGAGCTGGTGCGATAACTTTCTTCACAATAGAAGTTTGACATCCAGAGCACGAAGGTATTTTCTTATAACGTAACAGGAATAACGGATTTCTTTGGGAACTTCTACACTTGATGACATTGAAGTCAGCAGTATTAGACATACTTCGGATGTTTTTTTTCTGAAATAGGCACATCTATCACATATGTGATTATTTTTTTTATTTTTGTTCAATACTATTGTTGTGCTCGTGTGTCTCTCTAACCACATCTATTTACAGGCTTAGGGGAAAAGTTTTAGGATGGAGGTGCCCATAATCACACCACCGTTATTTCTTCAGCAACCAGGAGAGCCGCCCATTGAGTGGGATGAATGGGTGGAGATATTTGAAAATTATATTGAGGCCTTTGATGGTAAGGAGTTTAGTGCTGCAAGGAAGAAGGCGTTACTTTTAAGCACTTTAGGTAAAGAGGGACAGCACGTATTTAAATATTTACCAGCAGCAACAGATTGTGAGGGAAGGCCTATAGATAATGTATATCTAGAAGCAAAAGCTAGATTGAGAAAACAGTTTGCGAAAGAAGTAAATATTGTTGTGTAGGCACAAATTTTACACCCAGCCCCAAGGAAGTGATGAAACTATTGACCAATTTGTAGCACGTTTACGTGAATTGTCCATCAAGTGTCAGTTTGGTGGGATGAGGGATGAAATGATCAGAGATCAATTAATTGTACAATGCCGTAATAAAAAAATGCAGGAAAGATTATGGGCTGCAAAAAACCCCACCCTAAGTAATGCCATAGAAATAGCCAAGGTTGTTGAGCATTCTGATGTATGTATGAAGGAAATGGAAAAAAAAAAAAAAAGAGCGCTACGGGCGTATCGTGTGTAGAACAAGATGAGGTCGCAGCAACCAATAACAGTAAGTGGTATTGGAGTAGGTAAGTAGAGTGTACCTAATAAAAGGTACAACATTAATTCTGCAAAAAATCCTGATAATGGCAAGTCATTTGAGAAGATGTGTACAAGATGTGGTAGCACTTATCACACTGCTGAGTATAGAAATTGTTATGCCATTGATAAGGAATGTAGAAAATGTGGTCGTAAGGTACACTTCTTTAAAATGGGTAAAACGTTTAACAGACCCAAGGTAGCTGTAGTACAGAATGATTGTAGGAATACGATGTACATGAATGACATTGAGGGTGAAGATAAAATTCTATGTATAGATGAAGATGAAATGACAATTACACCTGGAAGGAGGTCTAGACCCAAAGCTATTTTTATTATACAGGGCAAAGAAATGGAGTTGATGGTAGATTCTGGTTCATTCTACACGATCATTCCTCAAGAAATGTTTGTACGAACGTGGCCAGATATAAACCTGCTCCCCAAAGACATCAACCCAGGGGGATACCAAGGTGAGAAAATAGATATAATAGGATATATGTTTACTGAAATTGCTTTTCATGACAGGTGTGTGAAGGGGAAAGTATATGAAGCACGAAGTGGACCACAGATCTTAGGGTGGGTACACCAATATGATTTACATATCATAAATCCTAGAGCTTCCCACCAGGTCATGGTGGTTGATGAGGTTACCACAGAGACGATTGTGGAGGGCATGAACAATTTATTCTCTGAAGAAATTGAAGAACTTAAAGGTTACGTACATAAAATTGTACTAAAATCTGATGCAGTTCACATGCAGCATAAGGTACGAAAAGTTCCCATTATCGCAAGACAGGAGGTCAAACGCATGCTTGGCGAAATGGTAGAGCAAGATTGAGCAAATTGAAACCTAGAGTTGGATTTCGCCAGTTGTGATCACGGGCAAACCTGATGGCAGTTATAGGTTCTGTGTGGACTTGCGCACCCTAAACCAAAATATTGTGGTTGACAATTTTCCCCTAACTAACATAAACGAACTTATATTGTCTTTAAAGTGGGGGAAGTTTTTCTCAAAATTAGACTTACGCAGCGCCTACCATCAGATCAAACTCCACAAAGAGTCCAAACCGTTAACGGCATTTATCACTACTGAGGGGGTATTCCAGTTCACTAGGATGCCGTTTGGGTTGGCGTCTGCTGCAGGAGTTTTTCAGAGGATGATGGGTTCAGTTTTGAAAGGTACAAAGAACGTTGTTCATTTTCAGGATGATGTGTTGGTATTTGGGGACACAAAAGAACATCACAATTTTGTTTTGAAAGAGGTTTTGAATAAGATGGCTGATGCTGGCCTAACTCTTAAGAAGGAAAAATGCAAATTTTGTGTGAAAGAAGTGGAGTATCTGGGCTACACTTTGTCCGCAGGTGGAATTAAACCAAAACGTGATCTTTTGGAAGCTATAAGGAAGGCCCCTGCGCCTACAGATAAGGACCAGCTCAGGTCCTTCCTTGGACTCAGAGTATTATGCCAAATTTGTATATAATTTTGCAGAAAAAACTGAACACATCAAGAAATTGCTTAGAAAGGTGTGCTAGTTTACATGGTCTGATGATCAACAGAGTGCATTTGAGAAATTTAAAAGTGAAATTTGTGAAGCAAACGTACTGACTCCATTTGACACCAGATTGAAGTCTGTTCTCACTGTTGACACTAGTGCCGTGGGCATAGTTGCTGTCCTGGCACAGGTACACACTTCAGGTGTAAAAACTGTAGCCTTTGCTTCCAGATCTCTCACCAATTCTGAGAGGAATTACTCTGTGATAGAGAGAGAAGCTTTGGCTGCAGCATGGGCGACAGAGTATTTTCGCATGTATTTGTGGGGTTTCCAATTTACTTTACGTACTGATCATAAGCCTCTGATCAAGATCTTGTCTCCTGGTGGTGCAGGGAAGGGTTCAGCAAGACTTGCAAGGTTAGCTGCCCGTCTGCAGGAATATGTATATAAAGTTGAATATATTGCTGGATGGAAGATTTGTCAAGCTGATGGGTTATCCAGATTGCCCTTGCCTTGGTATGAAGTTGATAAAATGCAAGTTGAGTCTTCTGAATGTGAGGGCGCAGTTGCTGCGATTGAAGAATTAGTTGTAATTTGCAATGGGGCAATTGACAAAGATCGGTGGAAAGAATGTATGTCCAGAGATGAGGCATTACAAGTTGTCAAAGACCTAATTGTCAAAGGTGGCAGGAGTGAAAGTACTTTGCCCATTGCAGGGAGGCCTTTTGGAAAGGTTTTGGATGATCTATCCATATCTGATAAGGAGGGGAATGTTATAATGAAAGATGACAAGTTTGTTCCCCCACAGGAGTTAAGACTAATTTTGTTCAAACTGGCTCATGAAGGTCATATGGGGCAGTCACTCACAAAGAAAAGGTTAAGGGAACATTTCTGGTGGCCTGCTATGGACCAGCAGGTGTCTGAATGGGTGGAGAGGTGTTCTGATTGTGTTGAGAGTGAGAAGAGGTTGAAGGTTGGTAACCAGTTGGAAAGGGGTACGATTGATGATCCTGGTTTACCATGGCACACTGTTTGTTTAGATTTTATAGGCCCATTAGCTTGCTTAGGTGCGGATTTGAAATTTGGTGTGGTCATGGTGGATGTGACATCCAAATGGTTGATAGTGAAATTTGTAAGTGAGATCACTACAAAAAAAACTATTCAGGTGCTTGATGAAATTTTCAGGGAAGAAGGTTATCCAGTTAAGTTTATTACCGATAATGGTACACAACTTATTTCTAATGACATGACCAATTATCTAAAATCCTGTGGCATTGTACATACAAGAACATCCCTCTATAACCCACAGGGTAATGGCATTGTGGAAAGGGCCAACCGCATGGTAAAAGGGGTTATTCATATGGCGGTTACAAACAAAGGTGATGTGAAGGGTATGGTCAATGACCTTGTGTGGGCCCATCGCACAACTGAAAATACAGTTTCTGGGAAGGTTCCTTTTTTTGTAATGAGGGGACGTTCTGCAAGTACCAAGTTAATTCCTGCTTGGATGAAAAGCTTTCTGGGCTTAGCAAATTTTAATCAGGACAGAGAAGACCCGGATAAAACTTTAGTGTGTGAGGGAAACATAAAACCAAACGATTTTGTAAAAGTTAAACCTGGTCGTGAGAGTGGTGGGCTCACCAAGTTTCGTGGTCCATACAAGGTGAAAACTGTTCATAAAGGATATGTCATCTTTGTACAATGGTGAAAGTTGGAACCTGAGGAGGGTTGCTCTTTACAAGAAAAACAAAAATTGTGGAGAGAATTCTGGATGCAAGGAGACTGATAACCGCTTCAATCGTCACTTGTTCATGAGTGACGAAGAAGTTGTTGGGAGACCATTTAATGATCCTTCAAGGGAGGTTGGTGATGGTCTCAGAGGTGTTATTAATAGATCTTTTTCACAAAGATCCAGGTGTCCACCCAGATATCTCCAAGATTATGTATGTGGAGATTTTAAGTAAATTTTCACATGTTTATGTGATCTAGCATTTTTATTGTATTTATTATTTCATTTGTATTTCTTATCTCGTCATTCTTTATCTTTTACCGTTTTTTTTTTTTTGTAATTTAAAGGAGAGAGGATGTGTTGTATCCTCACATGAGTTTCTATGCTAAGGTACCTTTGCCTTGAAATATTACATTCTACTGTTATGGTTCTAGCGTTGCTATGCCTCAATGACATAGCGGTGTTCCTTACCAGTCAGTTGTCTGCTGGCTGGAGAGGGATCACCAACGTTGCCTCTTGCGCTCCAAATACATATGTTAACACTTGCAAAGTCGTGGAGTCATCTTTAACCACAACATAGGCCCGAACATCTGACTCCCCAATTGTTTCACTGCCTGAACTGGGACTCGAGGCGGGTGGGGGAAGAGGGGCTTGAGGACCCATGCTCATAGATGTGCTGAGAGTCTGTTGGATGTTTTTGGCTGCTATCTGCAGGCCCCGACACGCAGAGACAGCCATGTGTGCGAAGAAAGCGCCGCTGATCACGCCTGAGGCCAGACTGATTCGGGAGCCTGGAACATATACTTTTGTGAAGAGAAGGAGGGGCGGAAGCCTACTTGCAGCTGGTTTGAACTGTTGACGTGGCTGGCGGGGCCGCTGTACAGCTCCTGCCCTCTTGGCACCTGGGCTAACAGGGGTGAGGCGGGTCCTACCCAACGGTCTACCTGCATTACAGAGGAGCCCCCGATGACAGAAAACCAGGCACTGGTGGGGAGATTGGGACTTGTGCTGTCTGAGGTCTGCCTCCGTACGGGTCTGGCACTGCCGCAGTGTCCCTTTGACGTAGACTTTCCTGGCACTCATTGCCCCCCGCCTCTGCGCCCCCACCCCATCCGTTTCCTCCATAAAACTGCTTGTGCCGCCCCATAAACTAATAAGTGACTGTGCTGGAGGCCTGGCTGGTCCGTGGTTACCACTCACTTACTCCAACGTGACTCCTGGTGTCATTAGAGTGGTGGCAAGGAGTAGTACTCAACTCCTGGAGAAGGCTGACAATGGGATGAGCGGGCCCCAAATCACTGGGACGCCCCAACTCTGACACTATGGAACACACTTGCCGGGACCCGGTGTTAGATCCCTCAGAAACGACCCCCTCAGATTCAAAACTACAAAAAATACTTGAGGCCATAGCAGGATCTAGACAGGACCTTGCACCAGAGTTGACGCAGTGACAATAGAACCAAGTATGCTGCGTGATGACCAGAGGAGGCTAACAGATTGTGTAACTCACACAGAAACCGCTATATCGTAAATTCAACCATCGCTAAAGGAATTGGAGGGAAAAGAGCCCACCCTCATGACCAAGGTCCAAGAACTGGAAACTAGAGCATATTATTCGGCGGGCGTTCTCGCCAAAACAACCTTTGCATCGGGGCCTTCCGGAAGGAGCTGAACGTGAAGACCCGGTCTACTTCTTTGAAATATGGCCACTGTAGTTGGTAACTCCGGACAAGATGTCCCCTCATTTCCTAGTGAAACGCACCCACAGGGTCCCGGCGAAGTGATCGCCAGCGGGGACTACCCCTCCCCCCCTCAGTCATTTAGTGGCAAGAATACTACATTGCAGGGATACGGATACAATCCTGCAGGCGACTCAGTCAGCTGGGCCCCTCCGTTATGAAAAGGCATGAGTAGTAATTTTTCCAGGTTATACGCTCAGAGTACAGAGCTGCCGGTCCTTATTCCTGGGGGGGGTCAAGCACAGACTGCAGCAGGCGGGACTGTGCTATTCACTTCTCTTCCCAACCAAGCTGAAAGTGATGGTCAGAAATAAGAGTTATTTCTTTACCGGACCAGAGGACACCTGGGACTGGGTGGAACAAAGACGCTACGACTAGTCCGTCCCACCATCACCGATGCCTAGATTGCGTGCAGCATGGGCTCTCCCTAGCGGGAGGCGCAGGGCTTGGAGTGCTGGCGGTGCTGTGTTCCAAGAGGTTCCGACTGCAGAACAGGCAAGAGAAGAGTAGACTCTGGTCCCAACGGCTGCGGTCACGCTGTGGGCGGATCATCGCTCCCCACCTCTCGAGTCCCAGAACGAAGAAACATCAGACAACAACTCCACAAATAGTATGTCCGTGGTCCTGCTCCAGACAGTGACAGCAAACAGCAGACTATATTTTATTATGACCTGCAGAAGGTGTACTTGCGGTTTGTTTGAGGAAAGGTTAACATGCACCAGAGGCTGAAGATCAGCGGGGCGAGTCACGCCATCAAACATATTGTAAATTCTGACATTCACTGAGATGTAACAGAGTCTCCTGAGGGAACAAGTCCTTAGACGCACTTGCTGCCTGTCCGGCGATGGAGAGGACTCTTTACGTGCTGGTCAACCTCTGCCTCACTCCTGGGCGACGACAGTGCATACCGATGCAGTTAGGAGCCCCCCATCAACGCGATAATTTATTCAACGTTTAGTGACCGCCCTGGGAGGGGAGTTATGGGTGCTGGAATAACCGTTTATAGAGTCATATAGCAAAATGTTATCACAAACAGAATGTAGGCTCTGAATCTGGTTACAGGTGGATTGACCACCTGGTATGTTCCCCTTATTGTGCACACCCTCATGCTATAGTAGCTAAATGGATAGTTAGTATCTTGATGTAGAATGTCCGTGGTATGGGCATGTCCCATAAAAGACATGCAGTACATTCAAAGACGTAATGCCCATATTGCGCTGCTGCAAGAGACACACAGGGCAGGGGGAGGACAGACTACAAAAGCGCTGGCGAGGGCTATGTTATTGCACTACGTACACAAGGTTCGCCCGGGGTCCCTGGTCTGGGTCCGTCATGGAGTTCCCTTCCGTAGTACGGCGGTGGTGTTGGACCCGGAAGACCGTTCTGCACTAGTAGAGGGTCAATTAGATGGTAGACCTGCCCTACAGGGGAGTATATACGAATGAAAATAGAATTTCTAAAGAGCGGCTATCACCCGGGGGTAATAGCCGAATGCCAAATGTAGCACCAACAGCCTTTTTCTCCCGCCTAGCCAATATATTCACACATTGGGCCCACATGCCATGGATGTTGGGAGGAGACTTTAATTGTATCAGAGACATGCAGTTGGACCGTTCCCACCCACCATTACCAACCTCCCTGGTGAGGACAGCCGCTGCTTACCTGTCCCAATGACTTGCACATTGATCTTTATTAGACTGCTGGCACTAGCTGCTCCCTGATAAGGAGTACTCCTTTTATTCGCCCACACATGATCTACATGTGAGAAAGGACTACATACTTTGTGACCTGGCCACTAGGCTACAAGCCCTGGGAGCGGACCATCAGTCCCTACCTGGCACTTACAATTAGCCATGCTGGAGGACCAGGTCTTCCAGGATGTCACTGGCGAGACACTGCTCCAGTGTCTGACTGAAAACTGGGACACTGCCTTTTCCAAGATGGTAGACTGGGAGGCCTTAAAGGTTGTACTTGAGGGTCATTGTGTCCGTGCGTTGGTAGGGGTCCGAGCAGATCTACAAAAAGATCTGATACATATTGAAAATTCACTAAGAGTCCTTGAAGCAGCGGTTCAGGCTGACCGGGCGAAACAGTCACTAGAGCGACATGTTCAGGCGATAGGCCAGTTACGCTGCTTAGACTTTCGGACGCACCAAGTCAAAATGCACGCAGAAGGTGACAAGTCGGGCCGCTTCTTAGTGTGGCTCCTGCGCACTGCTACGCCACCTACACCGATCACTATGATCAGAATTACCCCAACATTCATGGCTTTCAAGCAAGTGGACACATACAACACCTTTACCACTCACGATCAAGCCTTATGCGATTCCCCCATTCATTGACCGCCGGGTTAACATACAACAGTTTCTTACCTCGGTTACATTAATCACTATCGACCACCTGGATAGAGAGAACTTAATGCACCCATTACACTGCAAGAAGTGAGATGGGCAATACAGGGTGCAGCCACTAATAAAACCCAAGGGTTAGATGGGTTCCCCATCGAATTCTACAAGGCTTACGAGCACCAATTGGCTCCCAAGTTGTTGGACTGTACCAAATCGCCCTGTCAGTAAGTCGACTCTGGCCATCACTCAGTCTTTACTGGTGTCACTTCCGAAGCCAGGAAAGGATCGTCTGGAGCTCTCCTCATATCAGCCATTGTCCATGCTTGGGTCAGACTACAAGACTTTGAGCAAGTTTATAGCAGGCCGACTATACAAGCGTATGCCATGCTTGGTCCACTCAGACCAGAATGGTTTTGTGCCCGGCAGGTCTACCACCCTCAACATCCATCGCTTACAAAGGGTGATGGAGCTCTCTTCGATGGGGAGGGGGGGAAAGAGTGGCCAGGATCCGATGTAAGCGGACGTGGGCTGCGGAGCTCCGGCCGACATTCCCCCAGCAAACACTGATCCTGAGCCCCGGGCAGATTTATTTTGGAGCTCCTGGTCGGGAAAGTGGCCCGGGAGTGTGCTGATCTCAACGCCGTGGTTCAATGAATCGGACTCGTGGCGGAATCTGCGACACTCGAGCTGGCGACGAACACTCCGGCGAGGAGCAAGATGGCGGCCGGGGAGGGGCGGATAGCTTAACCCACGGCGGAACGAGAAGGGCGCGAGCAGTTGGGAGCTGAAAAGCCTGGCTGTGCTCGGCGTCGAAGTTGCTGCAAGCGGAGGCAGAGGGCTCAGCGAGGTGGCAGCGGGAGTCCTGTGAACACTGCCGATCGTGCTGACGCAGAGGCACGAGAGGAGGGCCCTGGACGAGTGCTGCGGACTTGTGGAACTGCCTCTCCCCGAGGTAGTCCGGTAAGCGAGGCCCGCGAGTGGAGGGCGGCGGCACTCGCGACCAGAGAAGTGAATAGCCTCAGACTGCCCTGCGAGGACTCCGGAGAAGAACAGGGGCACGGTCGGAGGATGATGAGCGGGGCCCCTCCCCCCCCCTGACATCGCCATATTGAAGGGAAATGTGGCCGAGGAGACGAGTGCACGCAGGGTGCCTGGATTGCTGCATTAGCAGCAGAACTGAACCGGAGCCTACAGGCGGTGATCCGAGGTAAGAGTTCTGGGCTTGTGTGGGCATACACTCTGGATTCTTTGGCGGGGGACTACAGGGAAGTCCCAGACATTTTATTGAGGGGCCTGGAGCGTCATTGGGAAGCCCTGTTCTTGCCGGTGATGAGACTGGCCCGGACATCTCCGACGGCGCACTATTTAGTGAAAGGGGGGAGCCATGAACATGAAACCGGCCTGCCATTAGGCTCCCCAGACACACTGCGCAAGGTGCGGAATCCCGCTAATTCCTGAGACTGGGGCTCTATCTAACTGGCCTGATAGACTGGGGATACTGGGCCACTGAAGAGGTCAAAGCCTGGCCACACCACCGGGTCCATTGTGCAGGCGATCACCGCCACAATCAAGGAGTGTGTTGGGAGGGGGCCCCCACCTGAGAGCGCTGTGCGCCCGCCCTCCACGGAAGATCTGCGCATAGAGGACTTTGCAGGAGCGCATAAGTGGAAGCCTACAAGGAGCGATGGGGAAGCCATCAAAGAGGAGGGGATATAGCGTCCTCAGCACCGGGGGTCCAGGACCCCAAACAGACGACGAGGAGGAGGAGTGTGTAGAGTCGGGGAAGAAGACGAGCGATGCAACCCCCACCCTGGCAGACATCATGCAGGCTATCACGGCCTCCAGAGAGGCCCTAGAGGCGAAAATCGACTCGATTGACAGATGTGAGTTTACTAAAAGACGATCACCGTAAACTCAAGGAACGAGTGCTAGCCTCAGAAAAGGAGCTCGCGGATATACCGGAGAAAGTGGAGATGCTCCAGAAGGCGCTCACCACAGTCGAGGGCCGAGTCAAAGTGCTGGAGGCGCGGGCCGAGGACAGCGAAGGAAGATTGCGCAGGAACAATATATGGATTATTGGAATGCCGGAAAAATCGGAGGGTACAGATATGGTGGGCTTCCTTGAAGGCTGAATCAAAACTGAAGTCGCCCCAGAGGGACTCTCCTGCTTCTATGCGCTAGAACGGGCCCACAGGGTACCAGGCCGGCCGCCCCGTCCGGGGGCCCCTCCCCGGCCCATAGTGGCGAGACTGCTTCATTTTCGGGATCGCGATCATGTGCTCCTTAAGGCCCGTCAAAAACAGGAACTGCAGGTTGCCAACAGTAAAATAATGATCTTCCTGGACTTCATGAAGGAAGTACAGCGTCAGAGGGCCTCATTTTTAGCAGTTAAGAAATAACTGAGACAACTTCAGATACCTTATGCCATGTTATTTCCGGCGCGGCTGAGTGTGGCGGACCAGGCGGGGGCGCAATTTTTCACCACCCCGCAGGAAACATGGGACTGGCTGGACAGTCGGCGGAGCCAGACTGAAGGAGCTGCGTCGCCGGAAAGATCGCAACAGTACGCAGGAAAGAACGAGCTCGCTGCGCATGCTCCATCATCTAGAGAAGCCAGGAACGAAAGGCATAAGGCATTACAAACGGCGGCAGAACTCACCAGGGGGACTCGAATAAGACTGGTCAGGATGCAGATAAATCAGACGGATCGGTGGCTGCTAGCTCTAATGAGAACTCAGATGAAGAATTGCCGCAGGTCACGCCTCAAACAGCGGACGACATTGCCTGAATTGAACAATCTGGGTGGTGGATGTGGCTATTTAATTTTTGCTACCATTAGGCCAACAACTACTTGAGTGGAGGGAATGTTGATGGCCTTCCAAACGCAAAGTTCTTGAAATCCTCCTGGATCCCGGGGAAGATAATATTTTGGAACACTGCTGGGGGCGGATGTTGGTGGGGTTCTGGGAGCCACTGCTTGCGCCTCACAGCCCCATCACAAGACAAAACACTGTTTTGGAGACTATTCCGAGTTTGGATGGGAAATCATTTAGTTACACCGGTCCTGGGGAGGGGGAGTTGGGGTTTGGTTATTGCACTATTTAGGGGTTGGAGAATTGTTGGGGCCAGGCGCATCATAATCAGTGTAGACGTAGGAAAGATGTCTCACCTAATTCAATGGTACCCCCCATAGACCTTAAATGTATCTCTTGGAATGTACGGGGGATGCACACACTGTCACAACGTCATAGGATACATGCTTTTCGAATAAGGAGAGGGGTTCAGATTGCGTTGCTCCAATAAACTCATGTTATGGCCAAAGAGGGGGCTGCACTCCAGCGTAGATGGAGAGGTCAGGTGTTTTATACTAACTATTCAGCTGTCGCTCGGGGGGTCCTGATTTGGGTAAGAGCAGGGGTGCCCTTCCAATGTACAAACCAAATGATTGACCCAGAGGGCAGATACATTGTAGTCACGGGTAAATTAGATGGTAGAGATGTAGCCCTAGGCAGCCTCTATGGACCAAATACAGAACAGCCGGCGTTCCTGGCCCAGCTCTCTGGGACGCTGGACTCTGTGCTGACGGGCCCAGTAATCCTAGGTGGGGATTTTAATTGTGTTACTGATGTTGGTCTGGACCGGTCGCATCCGCCACTCCCGGACACACCTACACATAAAATAGCAGCAGCATGCCTTACCTGGCAATTGCAGTGAGGTTTGGTAGATTCATAGAGAGCACAACATCCAGCTGACAGGAACTATTCCTTTTTCTCCGCCTTACATGAACTCCATGTTAGACTGGACTCTATACTATGCTCCCCAGACATTCATGAAAATGTACAGACTACAGAGTACCTCACTAGAACAATCTCAGATCACAACCCGTTACTACTAGGCTTAACATGGTCTCGCGAGCGCCCTAGAATTCCGACCTGGCGCTTGAAGCCAGAGGCTTTGGAAGATCAAGTTTACAGAACGGCGGTGGGTACTGCTATTGAGCAGTATTTTGAAGAGAATGCCAACACAGCAACCTCTAAATTAATAGAGTGGGATGCCTTTAAGTCAGTTATCAGGGGGCGGTGTATCTCTGAGTGTGTGGGAGTGCGTAAGACTTTACTACAGGACACGATATCAGCGGAAAACAGACTTCGGGACTTGGAGAGGGAACGGCCAGAACAGAGAGCCAAGCAGGAGGAACTTCTAGCGGCTAGGGAAGAGGTGGCTGCCCAAGTGGAGCGACTTTGTTGTTTTGACTATAAAAACTATATAGCCAGAGCCCATGCTGAACGAGAAATCTGGAGCCCTGCTGGCCAACCCCGCTCGACGGGGATCAGTGATACTAGAACTAAGGGGTCAAGGGGAGGAACCCCTGTACCGCCAGCAGGACATCAATAATAGATTCTTCGAATTTTATGAGACGTTATATAAGAGCAAACAGTTGCCCACTCCTGCTGACTTGGCTAATTTTGTTAACGCAGGGGACTTACCGGTGGTGTAGGAAGAAATAGCGGAAGATCTGGGAGCCGACATAGGGTTAAGTGAGGTGAGGGGCTATAAAAACCATGGCCAGAAATAAGACCCAGGTACAGATGGTCTTGCGGTGGAGTTTTACTTGACCTACATTGATCTACTCGCTCCTAAGCTAGTGGAGCTCTATAACCAAGCAGTACGGGAGGGTCACCTCCCTTCCACTACGAGAGAGGCGGTAATTATCCCATTACTAAAACCGGGGAAACCAGCATGGGACACAGCAGCCTACCGGCCATTGTCTATGCTAAACCTGGACTATAAGGTTTTGAGCCGGGTACTGGCGACTCGGCTTCTCCCCCATAGGTCAACTTTAATCCACCAGAATCAGGCGGGCTTTATCCCCACCAGAAACACCGCATTAAACATTAGGCGACTCCTTCGGATCCTAGAGGCGAGATCCGACTGTGAGAATGGTGAGACCGTCTTTGCAGTGGATATTGAAAAGGCCTTTGATAGCCTCGAATGGGCCTACCTCTTCGAGGTGATGGGGAAGTTTGGGTTAGGCCCAGCATTCATTAAGTGGACGGCCCTGCTATATGCGGAATCTACGGCCCGGGTCAAGACGGGCAGACTGATTTCTGAAAGTTGTAGAATAGAACGGGGCACGCGGCAGGGGTGCCCTCTGTCGCCTCTGCTGTTTGCCTTGGCCATGGAGCCGTTGGCCACTAGAGCTCGCATGGGGCAATATTTCCCGGGCTGGAGGTAGCCGGTCAGATTCACCACATCGCGCTCTATGCAGAAGATCTGCTGCTGTTTCTGGAGGATGATCGTGACGCACTTAGAGGGGTGAAGGACCTCCTCCATGGCTTTGGGTATGTAGCGGGCCTAAAAGTGAACTGGGCAGTCATCCCTGTTCCCGGTCAGGGCAGATGTAGCTGTCCCCTTAGCGACGGAAGGAGTACAGTGGCAACCCCACTGCTTGGCCTACCTGGGCACCCAGATCTATCGCTCTCCTGACGATCTATTAGAAGGAAATGTAGGGCGGGCTTTACGAGGAGTTAAAAGCAACTTTGATTTCTGGGGGACTCTGCCCTTGTCGGTTGCGGGTAGAGTGGCCCTCCTAAAAATGGTGACGCTCCCGCGGCTGCTCTATTACTATGGAGTTCTCCCAGTTTGGATCCCGACCCGAATGTTCACCCAACTGAAATCACTGGTAACGGCGTTCATATGGGGACCTGGCAGGCGGCGGGTAGCACTAAATACACTTATGAGGCCAAGAATAGAAGGAGGGTTAGCAGTACCTGACTTTGAAGACTACTACATAGCTGCGCAATTACAATGGCTCACAAAATGGATGGCGGATAAACTTAGGGGGCCAGTGGAAAAGAGGGGAGAGGCCCCATACTTGCGGCTCCTGTCGCAAATAATTTTGAGACTTCCTTGCCGTGAAGGGGACCTCCCTATGGACCTCAGTGCAGCGCGTAAATGCTGGAATAGAAGTCTGAGAAGGGCCATGGTCAAACGTCCATATGCGCCGGAAATCCCCTTGCTTATGTGTGAGGCACTCCCCCCATGGCGGTGACTGGCGCAGGTTGGGTGCATGGGCGAATCTGGGTATATCTACGATAGGGGACCTTTAAGAGGAGGGCACGCTGATCCCATTCAACGAACTTAGGGAGCGTCACGATCTACCGGGAGGAGACTTTTTATTGCACACAGCCTTTACGGCAGTCATGAGGAAACATTGGAGTGAGGGTCTATCTGAGCCGGGTATCTCGATGGGATGCCAATACTTAGTTACTGCGGCGGGCACCTTTAAAGCAGTCACATGTCTGTACAGGCGACTTACATACACAACACTTCCTCCCCTGACCAAAATCCATAGAGAATGGGAAGCAGACCTGGGCAAGCCTATAGCAGATAAAGAATGGGAGACACTGGTGGAGAGAGCGTGGAAGAGTACTAGAAATGCACGGTTTCAGTTGATAAACTTTTATGTGCTACACAGAGCCTACCTTACCCCAGACAAGCTCAATAAATATTTCAATATGCAAACTGCAGCCTGCCCACGATGTCATACAATAGGAGCTGATTCTTTACACATGTTCTGGAGCTGCCCGAACATAGGGGACTTCTGGGAGGAGGTAACCTTAATATTGGCGGAAGTGACGGAGAAGGAAATAGGGAATACTCCGGAATACTGTCTGTTGCACTGGTTTCCCCATACTGCTAAAAACAAAGTAACGAGTAAGTTCCAAGACCTTGGGTTAGTTTTAGCTAAGAGGGACATTAACAGTCACTGGAAATCGAGAATTGGCCCTAGTTTCTCTAGATGGAAAAAGGAGTTCATTAAATGGGCTGAATGTGAAACCATTGTCAGATTGAGAATAGCTAAACGAATGGGAAGTGAGAAATCGCTGGAAGTAGCTAGAGCGTGGACAGCACTGCTTGAAATACTTAAAAATCCAAATGTTGCGGATGGGAGTGATCAAGAGGAAGAAGACCAAGATGGGGCTGCCCGATTCCCCTGCGCTGGGCCTACTGAGCGACATGATCCCATGTTAGATAAACCCCCCGAGCCGAGGGAAAGTCCCTTGAGCGTATGTTAGTGACCCTCAAAGTTAAACATATGTGGCTCGGCAGTCGACTGGGCAGGTAGCCGACCAAAGAGACATGCCTGGGTGGGAGAGTAGGGTGGGGGGTATAGTTGGGGTAAGGTTAAGATAATACGTCTGAGTCATCTGATTTACAACTCGCAATGTCACATGCAATATTGATACTGTGTAAGTAATAACTGTTCCAGAATTGGGGTTATGGAAATGGCCGGTAAGCACTTGCTTCCGGTGAGATCATTAAGGGGAAAGCATATATTCTACAATGCCGTGGAAATAAGAAGACGAGAAAGATAAAAAAAATTTGATTGTAATGCTTACTTGAAAATGTAATAAAAATCTGTTTACAAAAAAAAAAGAAAATGGAGCGCTCTTCGATCCAGTGGCCTTATGCAGCATGCTTCGTACTGGATCTGCAGAAAGCATTCAACACAGTGGATTGGGATTTATTCTCAATCCCAACTACTATGGACATCTCCGGTAGGCTACATAAACGTATCCGCCTCCTATACTTGGAACCCACGGCTAGGGTGAACATTGGTCGCTGTATCTCCTCTCCCCCTCATTCCAGGTAAGAAGGAACAAGGCAAGGCTGCCTGCTGTCCCCTCTGCTTTTCACCCTGGCGAGGGAGCCTCTTGCACAGAGGCTCTGGCAAGGAGGACAGGATTGGGGCATCCCACTAAATGATGAGCTCCACGCAGTCTCACTATATGCAGACGACGTCCTGATTTACATCTGTGACATCCGAGAGGGTATAGCGAGCATATTGAACATCCTGCGGGCCTTACAAGCTGCCTCCTGTTTGGGTGTGAATTGGACTAAGTCGTGTCTCTATCCACTTCACCCGGATTGTACTCAGCAACACAGTTGTAGAAACTCATCTGCAGCGGTGGGAGCCCCGCAAATCCCGATACCTTGGCATTAATATCTATCATGAGGCGCAAGATCACATAGATGGCAATCTCACCAAGGCTATTGCCTCTCTTCGACCGCAAAAGGCGTTCTAGAGCACATTGCCACCCTCAGTGCAGGGTAGTGTCACTATCCAAGATGGTCATGCTCCGCCGCCTACTATAGTACTTTCACAATCTTCCAGTGCATATCCCTAAATCTAAATTTAACACACTACACTCAGCCCTAGGGAGCTTCATTTGGAACAGAGGTAGGCAGAGAGTTTCACTTCGCAAGCTACAACTCCCAGGGGACAAGGGGGGGGGGGGCCTAAGGAGCCCCTAACTTTGAAAACTATTATCTGGCAGAACAGCTTCAGTGGCCTGTTACAAGGCGCATTACAAGGCAACGAGGGCACCCCACCGCTGAGCTGGCACAGCCGGCGGTCCAGCAGGCCTTGCTTCCAAAAGCCAGAACACCACAAGATTCAAATAGTCTACTAAGGTTAGCATGTGCTAGTTTTTACCGTAGCCTGCGCCTTATGCCTTCCATTCCCCAATATTCACCTGAATTCCCCTTACGCTCCATCACATTGTTTAGTGACATGGTAGGACGGGAAGGTTTATAGCTATGGAAGTCCGCAGTGGTGGGCACACTGGGTGCCTTATTTCATGATGGGTGGCTTCTGCCCCATGATAGACTGCAGGAGGAAAACAAACTACCTGTCTGTCATTTCCTGGCTTAAGGCCACCTGTTTGCTATGATGGCCTGGCTATGGCACATCACGGATGCAGATCCAGACCAGCACCCGCTGGTACATACGCTCCATATTATAGGTGGGGGTTACCAACTAATCACATAGTTTGCAAGAGCTTTGGCCTACACCGCACATTAACCGTTAGCAGCAACCCATAGGTATTGGGAGAGGGACATAGGCAGGGAATTGATGGAGAGGGCACTATTGTACCTAAGAAAATTATCACAAAACGCTAAGTATCAATACATACAGCATAACATCCTGCATCAAGCCTACCTCACGCCAGCAACACTCCACCAGATGTTTGGGTCAGTCTCAAACTGTCCTAGATGTCCAAGGCCCGGGGTGGATATGGCTCACATGTTTTGGAACTACCCAGTGGTTGTCGTTTTCTGGGATGAAGTTTCCAGTGCATTGGGAAAGGTGACCGGTCACACCAATGTATGTACGATGGAGGGTGCATTGCTGGGACTGTATAAGTGCTCAAAAACAGTGAAGGCCATAAATAGATTTATTGACTTAGCACTGCTTATGGTTCGCAGACTCATTGCCATACACTGGAAGGCTCAGACACTGCTGAGTATTACCCACTGGTGTGCGGTGACACTTTTGTTGGGAAAGGCAGAGACGGTGGCATTGAGGTGAGAAGAAGCATGAGATCTCTGTAGACTTCCCATAGCAGCAGACTGGGAGGTATTGCTGCAAGACTTACAAGGATGGGATACCCTTATATATTCTTGCAATTTATAGCTACCTGAACCTCTAGGTGCTAAAAGTTGAATGTACTGGCCCCCTCCCTCCCATCTCTGCTCCCCACCCCTTTCAACCCTTAGCGGGCACTGGTGCATTAGTCTCCGACCATGAGGTTGTGCATGTTGTTACCGAGAAGTACGCCGCCTGTTTAATGGTTAATGCCAAGATCCGGGGCACATTAGTTTAGACCAGAGTACTTGAGAAACATTAATCATTCAGAGAAAAATGAAACAGTCGAGATGTCACTACATGACAGATTGTTGCTTATTACTTTATTGTTAGTTTGTGAAAATAAAAAGGGGACCAAGAACTCCTGTTGGTTATATGGTATTTCAAAATTTCTATGGATCGGAAGATGGGTACGTAACTCATGTTAATGTCACATTGATTCTGATGCGATACTCATAAATGTGATGTGATATTGGCAAAACAAACACATTTGTTAAACAAATACAAGCATAAAATTACAAACGTGAAAAAAAATTACATTTGGCAACAATATATACAACCCGTCCTTGTAACCTCTAACAGGGGATACCACAGTGCAAGTCATTTACTCACAGCAAAGCGCTTGCCTAACATGGTAATCTGTGAGATTGCATTTAACAAAATGTCTGTCCACAGGCTTTAACACAGTAATAATAAACCTCTATAAATCTATTGGCTCAACGTATGCTTTTCACAATAAATAAGTTAAGCATAATGCCTCTGTTGTAACTTTACACAATAAAAAGATCTGATCTATGGCATCTGACTTGACGTTTCACTATGAATCCATCATGCCCATAGCTTTTACCATTGTTTTGTCATCATGAAAAAAACAGTTGAAATGTACTAAGTCAAAGTTTTACAAATAAGTAACCATCAGGCATACAATCATAAAATTCCAAATATGTACAAAATGACAGCTGGCAAAAAAATACCACTGTTCCTTAAAAGGCCCAGCAAGGATTATCACAGTGAAACTATTCTGCCACCATGGTTTACCACAGGTGGAAAGTCAGATACGGAAAAATAGAGAACGTGGTACATTTCAAAATTTGATCTGGCCTGAAAAGGGTTAAATTCAAGAGAAGATTGGATGAAACTTGTTATATAGAAATTTATTACAGAAATCAGCTTGTACGTCTAGCACCTTGATATGACCCTGTTTTTTCCTTATTTTACTGTTGGGTTTAATCAGGGATAAGATAAGGAGCCTTGCCCAGTCCCTTTCCGATGTACAATTGTTATAGGGTTTATTACTTAACCATGTGGGTTTAACTTTTTAATACCAATTGTAGTGCAACCCTCTGAGTAACCAGGAGGGTTCTTTTATGATAAGTAATCTAATATGAATGGCTGATTCTAATCCTTATATTTTATCCGATAATTAGAGATGTGTCTATTCATAGCTAGGTTCTGGTAATATATTTTGTCCTTTCTAATGGGACAGTTTAATCAGGAAGGTCGTTATAAATATGGATATTCGAGTGATCAGGGTGGTGTGGTATTAGTGTAGGTGAGTCATATTTAGACCATGCCACCTTGCCAAGATCGTGCCCATAGTTCCCTAAATACTGCGTAGATAAGCGGATCGGCGCATACGTGACTGATCAAAACATGTGACCTTACGTGGCAGCTTGTTTTAAAACAAGAACACAAAGCCGGTCGCGGCATTCATACTTTGATTATCAAACGGAAGGAAAGTGAAGGAGAGAGTGAGCAGCCTCAAGGTAACTGACACCATGGACTCCACGAAAGCAATCCATGTGGGGCAGTGGAGAACAAATTAAAATTACAATTATAATTATACATGCCATACAGATATGGGAATGTCAGACGGGGCCTCTGGCCTAAGAATTATAGAGGATCCATTAATATCGTGCTTATACGCAATCCAATAGATGCCGCCTTCCGCACAAAATGTTTTGCTAGCACATAGCGTTCTTTATATTTTAAGATTTATATGGGCCTTGCAATACAAGATGGGCATAGTGACAGTAATATAGGATTGTTTTATTAAATCTTAGAGAGATTCATGGTTCTCCCCCTTCTTTTTAGGGAATGGGTTGAACCAGATGAGTACAGTCCCCTACATCACGGAATTGGAGAGCCAATCAGCCTCTCTATCGGGCTTCATTATTGGACCAGAAGTAAGCCCTTAAAGAAGTGTGAGGCATGTGAGACATTAGCACTTCTTTTTTTTATTGGAGGATAGTGACCTCATAAATAGGGGAAACAGTAAAACATGCTTGTTATATATTCCGTTTACAGGTGGTGACTGGAATGTGCCATTGTGAAGTGGGCATTAATTGACGTACACATTTTAATGCAGCGGCTAGACTACTGTCCGGCATCCCAAAACATGTCTCCATCTCAGCAGAGATTAAAAGACTTCACTGGTTGCCGATGCGAATACGGGTACAATTTAAGGCCCTATGTATAGTACATAAAGCCCTGCACAAAACTGGGCCCAACCATCTCATTACGCAACTCCAATGGTACACACCAACTAGATGTTTATGCTCTTCGGAAGCTAAACTTGTATCGGTGCCCTTTGCAAAAAAGACCAACTGGGGTGGAAGAAGCTTTGTGGTTAGCGCAGCCAAGGCATGGAATGGCCTCCCGCTGCAGTTGAGATCTCAGCCAAACCTGTTGGCTTTTAGAAAGGCTCTGAAAACTTGGCTCTTTACCGCACAGTCTTAGGTCTTTAATTTTCTGCTCTTGACTCAGGATCTCTCTGACTTCAGTTAGCGCCAGGACACCCTCGGGTAGCAGTTTGCGCTTTATAAATGTCAATAACATAACATAACAAGTGCCATTATACCTATACAAACTATTGAATGTACCTCAATATGAGGTATGTTTTGAGCTGTTTAGCGAAATATATGAACATCAAGAGGGATCAATTTATTTCCCAGTTCAGAAAATTTATTTACGGTTTTTATTTATTTAACCATTGCAGGGGTATGGATCGTTTTTTTCGACCTGTGATATATTTATGGATAGCGTATCTGCATCCATTTTATAGTTTGGGCGTGTAGAAGGCCTATTTTTACTGGTGAGTCTAAATACTAAATGACCTCTACCATTGGGTTTTCATTAAGTTATATCCCTAATGGAAAAAATCAGTGATTTATGCTGAATGGGTTGTAAGGACCCATCTATAAACAATAAGAGAGAGAGGGAATTTTTAGAAGGAACACTCTTGATCCCCCAAATAGTAGACTAAACAACAAAAGAGTTTGCCTTCTCAAGAGAAGAGCTGGTGTGGAGAATCAAATTTGATTCTTATAAAGCCCTCACTCACCAACCTAGTTGGTGACATGCTTCATCATCGGGCCCCACCAGGAAGGTCGAGTACCTCCCGGTGTGCTTCAACGCCAGATTTACTGCGGAGCAGGTTGAAGTGACAAGTGCACGTGATTGTGAAGTGATTTAAAAATGACTAGGCTGTATCCGAAAATGATTTTATTCGCCGGTCAGTCAGGCACAAAATAAAAACAATGTGAGTGATGTGATCGCTGAAGAAATTGGTCAGCTAAATCTCACTATGTGTGGTCAACATGTTTCTGCCTCTATGATGCTACTAGCTAGACATTCGTCAGGACCAAAGTGAAGACCCCGGCGGTATGAGCACGCTAAGGCTCACCTAACCTGGAGGTCAAATACGTGAAAAAGTAGGAAAAAGAGTCTTTAAAAACCTACTATCATTGCGGGATCCTTCTTACTTATTGGGACCCTGCAGATCTCTGAAATGAAAGAACAAGAACGAACAAACACACAGACATAAGTATATTCAGTAAGCATGTGGTCATAGGACGTTCATTGTTCCAGTTTCAGCATACAAAAGTGCTCTTCTCGGAGTGCACCGGAAACTATATCTCAAGGAGCTGTCGTGCAGTAGTGAGATATGAATGTGCACATATTTTAGAAAGTTATTGAAAGTGGCAAAAGCTGGAACCACTATAAACATAGGTGGTATCACATTAAGCGCTATTTTTACTTACACGCCTATTGTGACGTGGAGAGTCACAGAGCGTCAAATCAGAAAACGCTAACGTGACTACAGCGGGCTCAACCAGCGGTGTTGTCAACGGAAAAAGAAAAGAAAAGAAAAGAAATGTCTTACACATAGGGTGATCACTAAACACACCCTGGGTCTCGGGAGGGGGTGGTGGCTGATTGGCACACCCTATAGAAAGGTAGAGACAAAACAAATACATAAATATGAAGTTCGGTCCCGCAACAGCCGGCCCTTCTATCGACGGGGTCCGGTTTTCAGAGGGTTCAACCAGGTACCAAGCGGGTGTCTGGCTTTCTCGGCGTGAGTGTGTTTCGAACAGCCCTACCACACAGATAAGTGACCAGCCTGCTGTTGCGGGACCGAACTTCATATTTATGTATTTGTTTTGTCTCTACCTTTCTATAGGGTGTGCCAATCAGCCACCACCCCCCTCCCGAGACCCAGGGTGTGTTTAGTGATCACCCTATGTGTAAGACATTTCTTTTCTTTTCTTTTTCTTTTTCCGTTGACAACACCGCTGGTTGAGCCCGTTGTAGTCACGTTAGCGTTTTCTGATTTGACGCTCTGTGACTCTCCACGTCACAATAGGCGTGTAAGTAAAAATAGCGCTTAATGTGATACCACCTATGTTTATAGTGGTTCCAGCTTTTGCCACTTTCAATAACTTTCTAAAATATGTGCACATTCATATCTCACTACTGCACGACAGCTCCTTGAGATATAGTTTCCGGTGCACTCCGAGAAGAGCACTTTTGTATGCTGAAACTGGAACAATGAACGTCCTATGACCACATGCTTACTGAATATACTTATGTCTGTGTGTTTGTTCGTTCTTGTTCTTTCATTTCAGAGATCTGCAGGGTCCCAATAAGTAAGAAGGATCCCGCAATGATAGTAGGTTTTTAAAGACTCTTTTCCTACTTTTTCACGTATTTGACCTCCAGGTTAGGGTGAGCCTTAGCGTGCTCATACCGCCGGGGTCTTCACTTTGGTCCTGACGAATGCCTAGCTAGTAGCATCATAGAGGCAGAAACATGTTGACCACACATAGTGAGATTTAGCTGACCAATTTCTTCAGCGATCACATCACTCACATTGTTTTTATTTTGTGCCTGACTGACCGGCGAATAAAATCATTTTCGGATACAGCCTAGTCATTTTTAAATCACTTCACAATCACGTGCACTTGTCACTTCAACCTGCTCCGCAGTAAATCTGGCGTTGAAGCACACCGGGAGGTACTCGACCTTCCTGGTGGGGCCCGATGATGAAGCATGTCACCAACTAGGTTGGTGAGTGAGGGCTTTATAAGAATCAAATTTGATTCTCCACACCAGCTCTTCTCTTGAGAAGGCAAACTCTTTTGTTGTTTAGTCCCTGGGTTGTAAGGACGACATTGGGTGTGAGATGAGTCAAACTACATACCCCAATGATTACATTGGGTGTCAGATGAGTAACTACATACCCCTAATTTTGATTGGCATGAGATGTCTTATTTATTTAGAAACTGGCTCAGTTTACGGGAAAAATGTAAATGTTTTGTTTATCTGCTGGCTTATTGTAATTATGTATAGGGGTTCTAATCTGTATATTAGATGTTATAATGCGATTTTAGGGAAGGGATGCCGCTTGAATATTTGTTTTTTATATATTTTTCTATGCAGGATTTCATACGAATTAATAATCTATATACATTTTTTGTGAGAAATGTATTCATGTCCTGAAGAAGGTGGTAGTTAATTAATATTTCCACCGAAACGCGTCGATGCATCTAGTGTGCCAAGTTTGAGGAACAAAGGAACACAATAGAGAAGAAATTGATTGTTATGTGGCTTTACCGATTCCGTCAAGCTGGCCTAAATTAATGACATATGATTGTCTTGTTCGCTTTTCTCTCTTCCCTATTCAATCTACTTGCTGTGATGTATTTTTAATATATTTCATTTTAATTAGGTTTTGTTGGTTTTAAATAAGTCTGTATTGATTATTTACAAGGGGACTGATTAAATTTGTAATACGATCTTTTTTGAGATGTTTGACATCTGGCTTAATCAGGATTATGGGGGATGTATGATGACTGTGCGAGTGTGTATGTATGTAACCTGTGAATGAACAGGTGATCCCAAAGGGATTTATTTTTTGACCTGAAAGTCCATTACGGAGCCCTGTCCCTTTGGTCCAGGGGCCCCTCTCACTGCATTGACTGACAGGTGGAAAGTCACACAAAATATCTTGTGCACTACAGTAATGCCTATCAAGGTCTATAGTCTTTAACACATGTAATTTACATCCAACCTCCAAGTTCTACTGGCTTTAGCACATTCTTTTCTCCGCAAATAGATGGGACCTACTGCCTTTTTCATGAAATTTCTTTTTTATTTGCGTCATACATGATTGCAGTAATTGTGAGAATACGACTAAAAAAAGAGTGACAAGTAGAAACAGTAAAAAAAAGAAAGGTACACTAATCCATGTTATACACAATAGGGCACACAAAATTGCAGTTAACAGCAGGCAAGGCAAAAGTTGAGGAAAAATCCTCAGCACCTAGACCCATTTAATACCGGCCCAAACATTTTCACATCGTTTTATAGCTTGTAGACCTCTAACATTAGCAACAGCTACTTCTCATTCATAAATTTGACGTATAATCGCCCACCATTCAGCAACCTTCAGGGGAGACAACACTATCCAAGACATAGCTATACATAGGCGAGCCGATACAATTCTTATCGAAGACATCAATCTAAAGCTGGGGTCGCTGACCGATTTATACCCGATCATAATATACCTTACCAACAGCTGGAAAGCCCAGCCAAAACGAGATGTTACCAACTGAGCTACACCCGTCCGATATTCCTGTAGGGCCAGGAAGCCAGCAAAAATATGTACTAAGTCAGCCACATAGCAGAAGCATTTCGGGCACTGAGCTTCGTCCGAGGCGAGGTTTGTGGCCCACTTAGATATTCGCTCAGGTGTATAACCGAGCATACACAGTTTTAAATTGTTGCAGCTTTAAACTTACTGAAAGGGCCGACTGATCTACTACCTGCAAAGCATACTAGATCTCGAACACAGGGACCTCTGAATCAAGCATGATATTCCATTTAGAGGCTGATAATAGATTCTCATCTTGGCAAGGTGAGCAAAGCCTCTGATGTAGCAAACTAATAAAAGCTTTTCAAGGTGCCATAAAGAAGCATGGTGCTATATTAGATGTCTCAAGATTGACGGATTCCTTACATCCAAGCATGAAATAATCCCGCACTGTAAATATATATATTTTTTTTTATAACGACGAGGAAGATCATAAGAAGCCTGTAGCGAAACAAAACTACAAAATCCATTTAGATCGTACAATCGACCTTAAGTTGTCACACCCAGCCCTGCCCATGCTTGCCCCATTCCATCATGAAATATTTTGGGGAAAGCTTGATTCCCCACAATGGCGTATCTGAATGCAATGCAGCTAAGGAATACCTTCCAAATACGGACCATGTCCCTGAATATCTTGAATCTGGCACATTTACGGTAGTTAGGGTCCGTTAACCTGTGTTGGAAAAACTTAGCGTCAGACCCAAGGCAAGTTGATATCCTTGTTAAGAACAAAACAACAATCATGAACATTCTGCGCCATCTTGTCTGATGAAAGTTCCTACGTGCACATAAACTACAGTCATTCTGATTGACCACAGCCATTTTGTACTCTGTTGGTCACCTTCATTTCACCATGTCCTCTCAGCCTTCTGACTCTCTGACCAAACCTGATATGTGTGCTGGGGGCTATAAACTATCTCCACGACAAACATCAACATCACCTGCTGCCTCAAACTCGTCTTTCCTCTCATCCCTGCACAAACAGGTTACAAACACCAAACAGACTCTTGCAAACATGGTTTATTGCACTGCACACAGCAAGACTTGTTTTTTGCCAACAATGGGACCTGTTTTTATCAACAGAACGGACTCTTAGATCTGGCCGGTCTCACTCGTTTTTAGACCCTGAAGCAAGGTCCAGCTGCAATTAAATTGTCTGTTTTTGACCCGGGCGGGAGGAGAGTTAATGTTGGGCTTGTGTAACCATGTTGATGAAACAATGTCGGGCTTGTGTGACAACCTGCCCGGGGCGGAGACTCCAAGCTTGTAACCATGATAAATGAAACAAATACATTGTGTAAAACCTGTATAAAAGGAAGAGCCAAAAGCATTGCCAGCAGAACACCTCCCTGAGACATCCCGGTGTCTCAGTTGACGCGATCTCCTCATGAGAAATAAAAACCTTCTTGTCTCCCAGCTTCCAGCGCTTGCCTCATTATTTTGATAGCAAACCCAAAGTGAATTAGAGGTGGAACCCTGCACCGGGCAGCATAGAGGGTCTTAGAAGACTCGCTGCTTTTCACAAATTGGCGCCCAAGCGTAGGGGCCCATCAGCGACGCACGGGTCCGGTAGAGAGGTCCTAACGACGGAGTGAACAACTAAACGATTGGGGTATACCTGCCTGAGAAGACCCTTGTCTGGCTGCCGATCGACTGAACTTCACCAGTTCCGAACGGACCTCTCGCGAGTGACCCGCGGTCCTGACTGGGACCTTAGAGGAACGCCGCATTGATTGTTGGAGTGAGAGGACAACCAGGCGCTGGAAGGGGAAGACTAAAAACTGTCCATACGGTCCGGGTAAGGTCGTGAAAAAAACGACTTAAATTGATTGAATAGTTTGATTGAAATACTAGTATTCCTTTTTGATATCGAGTTATTTGAGACATTCCCTGCTTGCAAACAACGTAAAATAGGAATATTCTCTCTTTGCAGACAGCGAAGGACAGGTAGTGCAGACTTTTTGTCTAAATTGATTGATTGAGATATTCATTTTGACCGATAAATACGTCATGCCTGTTTTCTCTAGATTGTTTGATTGTAATTGTTTTGGACCAGACCGTTTGTTAGAGGTCAGTCAGCCGGCACCGCCGGAAGGCACCCCTAACAAGGACATGTACGTAAAGTATGGATTAGCCAGCGTAGCTTATAGCAAACTATGGCATAAATACACTAGGAAGGACCGGGTAAATCAGTGGCCACTGACGGGATCTTTCCATCCCGCTAAAATAGAAATGTTAGAATTAGCTCTCCACAAAAAGAAAACTAGACCAGCCATGTTTGACAGTTTTGGCTTATGGCGAAAAGAGGCAGCTCAAAGAAAGAAAAGGGACGAGGCTAGACAAGATAAAGAAACGCGAAAATCAGCTTACCAAGCCTGTAAAAGATTAGAAGAAAAACTAAAAGAAAAGGAAATCGATAAAAAGGAACAGGAATCAAAAATATCAGGTCAATGCCCTGTTAGAACGCCCTCGACTCTTTACCCCAAGTTACCAGCAAAACAAAGGGTAGATGATTTATTGTTAGGTCCCCCAATCATATACATGCCACCCCCTTACCCCCTACTCATCCCGTAGTACAACGACAGGACCACCAAAGTATAGCTGGAGATGGCATGATCGCCTCAGTCTCCACCGCCTCTGCTCCCACCGAGTCACCCACACCAAATGCCTCATCAAAGGATACAGTAGTAGAGGTAGGATCAAAAGAAAAAGGAGCGCCCAGGGTCCCGCGATTAAGTAAAAATGAGCGAGCAGGCATTGATAAAATAGTTAAAACCCTCATAGATAGGAAAGAAACAGAAGAATACGTAACTGACATATGCGACTCCTATGTTGAAAACCGCAAACAATACTTTATTGTACGTCTCTGTTACCACACCCTTACTGCATATGAAGAGAAGTACCAAGACGTAGGGCCCGAGCGATTAGTGGCTCTCTACAGGAAGGTAGACATCGGAGATGAAGACGACAACGATGTTGCAGAACTATTTTCATCCACACTAGAAGTATTGCGTCACCTCATAGAACAAGGACAGATAGATAGGGACAGGACAACTAAGGTAGCAGGACCCGCAGTGGAAAAAACAGATAGCATGATGCCAATAAAAGAAGCTGCCCCTTACTGGGTACCTCCTAGAGGACAAGGGACTAATGACGATATAAACCATCAAGACGCTAGAGGAAGGGTGGTCTACAATTGGGTGTATCAACCATGGGACAGACAGGACATTTTGACGTTCCGTAAATCTCTACCGGATTTACGAAAAAAAAACACCGCCTTTTACACCGAGCTAGGTACCGCTCTGGGATCAACAATAATGACACTTGCCGACATAGACTTGTTCTTCGGGTTATGTTTGCCAGCAGATGTGTGGAAACAGATTAGGAAAATAGACCATACCGAACTGCTTGGTCATACGTGGGAACAACTTAACACACTAGATAAACCGCGGAACCCTGGTCAAAAACCGGTTAAAGCAATATTGGACCTCCCTGACAAAATAGTGCAGAAAGTGAAAACGCTGATCCCAGAGAAAAAGATAGACTGGCCCATAGTAACCGCGTGCCGCCAGAAACCACAAGAGGATGTCTCAGAGTATTTCTCCAGATTTGAAACAGTGTTCTCCGATTACAGTGGACAAGACATGTCCACCGCAACCGGACACCACTTATTTGTGCAGAACTATGTCAAAGGACTACTGCCAGATGTATCCCAGAAATTACAAGCCAGCGAAAGTAGTTGGGCAGCATCTAAACCGGCGGCCATTCTCCAAATGGCCCAGTACTATGAGCATCAGAAAAACGAAAATGACAGGGCTACAGAAAGGAAAAAGAAGGACTTGAAGGAAAGGGTAATGGTAGCACAACTCCAGGGGGCGAATACAGGAAGGGAGCAATATAGGGGAGGATACCAGCAGAATACCCCTAGAGTACAGCCACCTAGTGACAATTCATCGACATCATATGTAGGACGCCAAGACCTAGGACAGGATCAATGTGCATTTTGCAAAGAATATGGACACTGGAAAACCCAATGCCCGGCTTTGTTAGGAGCTGGTAGGGGCAGAGGGGCGAGGGAAATAGCAAGTGGACAGAGAGGAAGAGGACGTGGGAGAGGGTACACGAGTGAAGCAAGCAAGGAAAGGCCAGGAAGAGTGAACACATTTGACCATCCCAAACAGAATCAGTACCAACAGACAGATTATGACAATACGTATGACTTTGCATAGGACAGCCAGGGGCAAGGGAGGGATCCAGTCGAGCTCTATGTTGATCAGCAAGGCCCTTATGTTACCGCTGAGGTCCTGGGCACAAAGTCGCCATTTCTGGTAGACACGGGAGCAACACGTAGTGCACTATCCAAACGACTGATTTCAAGGGCACCCTTGTCAGGCTCACATGTGACCTCAATAGGATTTGACGGTACGCCCTCCACCAACCCTTTGTCCCGACCGATCTTAGCGACTGACACGACAGTTAACATATACACCGACAGCCAATATGCCTTCAGGGTGGTTCACCATTTTGGAATCTTATGGAAAGAAAGAGGGTTCCTGACTTCACACGGTACACCCATCCTGCATGGAGATTTAGTCTCCGCCTTGACGCAAGCAGTCCTCCTCCCCAAGAAGTTAGCAGTGATAAAATGCCAAGCACATAGGAAAGTGACTGATCTCATTGGACAGGGAAATGCACTAGCAGACGTTACTGCCCGAGCCACGGCAGGAGACAGAACTACGCAGATTACTTGCATAAATTGACAAACGAGCTAACAATTATCCACCAACAGGTGCAGCAAGCCTTGCCTGACGTATCCAGGGGCCCGGGACATGAAATAAAGCCAGGCGACCATGTTTGATAACGAAGAATCTGGAGCCTAGGTGGACGGGCCCCTGGCAAGTCCTGAGCACCACCCGAACTGCCCTCCGAGTGGAAATAAAATGAAACTGACTGCACGCTCCATTGCAAACGAGTCCCTCCAACCCTGGCAACCTGTGAAGGGGTGGAGGTGCAAGAGGAAGTACTCGCGAGAGACCGACCAGCTCTGAGTTGCTAACCACAAGAAGACACCCTTGAACTATCAGAATTTCCCGACCCCACGGTGCCATCCAGGAAAGGGTACAACCTAAGATCGACGAAAAGGGGAGCTCCAACAACCAGGCCACTAACTGAGTCAGAGTCTCAGATCGGTAGCACAGCCAAACAACGCTACCAGGAAAAACACCAGACAAAAGTCTGTGGTCCTAACAGTTGGTGAGCTCCTCGAAGATGGTGGAAGAAACGGAACACCTGCAAAGCCACCGCAAAGACACCAAGACTTTTGAACTGCACAGTACAAAGACAATTGCACTTGTAGCTGCATTTCTCACCTGCCTCCTGCTAATGGTCACACTCTGGATCATTGAAGAGAATGCACCTGCATACAGAACATTGTCACCAACCATGCAACCAATCACAAAGAAAGAACACTACCTGGTATCACTACCGCCACATCTCCGAGAACGACGCAAAGAATTCTGGAATAATTCTTTCGTACAGATGCTGCACCAGCACAATCTTGCCACCAATGCCACTAACTGTTGGGTCTGTGGGCTGCTACCACATGCCACTGAACATTCCATCCCTTTCATCCCTCCACCCTTTTCTGTTCATGGATCTTGCCTTGCCTGGATGATGCTCCCACAAGAAAGTTACAAAGACAATGCCACTTCCGATGGGACAACCGCTCAGTTCTACAACGAGTTCTGGCTAAACCAAACAGGAAGAACAGCAGCTCCCTTTGCCCTCACACCTCCAATACGACATTCCCAATGAATGTCCCCTCCAAAGAACGAGTGGAAATACAAGTGTTCAATAATCCTGTCAGAGCCACATTTTCCTACCTGAAGAAAAGAACTGCTGCAACACCGACTGTGGCCCTATCTGTGGTGAACGTCTCAGGCCTTGTATGCATTGAAGGCCGTGGGACTAAGAATGTGGGTCACAGCACTTGTAACATTGTAAGGACTTTGAACACTGCCAACCCCAGCGCTTGTTGCATCACCCAATATGTACTTTGTTTGTGGAACCAAAGCCTACACCTGGCTCCCAGGAAACTAGGGGGCACGTGCTACATCGCCTTTGTTCTACCACCAACCTACACAGCCCCTGCAGAGCATCATCAAGAAAAGCGTTCTAAAGACATTGATCAAACAGACTCTGCCTCATCACAGTTCCTCGACGCAGCCTGATAATTCACCTTCTGTCTATGAAGCAATCGAACATCTCCATAGACTATCTTCAGAAATTCATCAAGGATCAGAGACTTGGCCAATTGGAAGTTGGCTTTGGGGCATCTTGAAGGAGTGGGGTTGGAAAATATCAATGATTCTCTTGGTCCCAGTATTGACAATATGTGGTTGTTGTTTGGGTATACACTGTATAACACCTTTGTGTTATCTTTGCATAACTACCTTGCACCCTAAGACTATGGACACTCAGCTAACAAAAATGAGAGTAATGTATGATCAAGAGATACAGGACATTATGGAGATCGAAATAGACGGACAAGCTGGCTAGTTATGTTCAAAGGGGCGACTGTTAAGAACAAAACAACAATCATGAACATTCTGCGCCATCTTGTCTGATGAAAGTTCCTACGTGCACATAAACTACAGTCATTCTGATTGACCACAGCCATTTTGTACTCTGTTGGTCACCTTCATTTCACCCTGTCCTCTCAGCCTTCTGACTCTCTGACCAAACCAGATATGTGTGCTGGGGGCTATAAACTATCTCCACGACAAACATCAACATCACCTGCTGCCTCAAACTCGTCTTTCCTCTCATCCCTGCACAAACAGGTTACAAACACCAAACAGACTCTTGCAAACATGGTTTATTGCACTGCACACAGCAAGACTTGTTTTTTGCCAACAATGGGACCTGTTTTTATCAACAGAACGGACTCTTAGATCTGGCCGGTCTCACTCGTTTTTAGACCCTGAAGCAAGGTCCAGCTGCAATTAAATTGTCTGTTTTTGACCCGGGCGGGAGGAGAGTTAATGTTGGGCTTGTGTAACCATGTTGATGAAACAATGTCGGGCTTGTGTGACAACCTGCCCGGGGCGGAGACTCCAAGCTTGTAACCATGATAAATGAAACAAATACATTGTGTAAAACCTGTATAAAAGGAAGATCCAAAAGCATTGCCAGCAGAACACCTCCCTGAGACATCCCGGTGTCTCAGTTGACGCATTCTCCTCATGAGAAATAAAAACCTTCTTGTCTCCCAGCTTCCAGCGCTTGCCTCATTATTTTGATAGCAAACCCAAAGTGAATTAGAGGTGGAACCCTGCACCGGGCAGCATAGAGGGTCTTAGAAGACTCGCTGCTTTTCACATCCTATGATGGACGCATCTGGTTCCTGCTTGGTAAACAAATTACGATTGCCACCCATGAATGCAGCCCAAAAATACAATTTAATGTCAGGTAACTTGAACACCTCCTGTCTGTAAGGAAGCTTAATAAGACAAATAGCCCGCCTGGCCCGTTTATAACCCCATATAAAATTGCCAATTACACCTTCTAAACCCTTAAAGAAGGAATCTGGGACCCAGAGTGGAATTGCTCGGAATAAATACAGAAACATGGGTAAGATATTCATTTTAATATTACATCAGCATAATGGGAATCCGATGCCGTGGTCGCAGCTTAGAAGCGATTGACTGCAAAAGAGGCTCACAGTTAAGTATAAAAAGGTCTTCTCCCTGACTGCTCAATTTTATGCCCAAATATGTAGCCATAGCTACCACTCCAGGAACTGGATCCTTCAAATCACAATTAAACACGGTGTGCATTTTAGTTATATTCAATTTCTATCCGGATAATGCTCCAAATCGATTCGCCTCACCTGTTATGTGGGTGAGAGCAGCCGGTAAGTTTGTTGTAAAAACTGCAGCATCATCAGCATAGCTGTAACCTTAAGTTCAAAGCCACTAGATATTACTGCCTGAATCTCTTTATTTGATAAAAGCCACCTCAAGTACGGCTCTATATTGACAGCAAACAAAAGAGAGGAGGAAATCGGACAACCCCGATGGGTGCCCTTGCAGATTTTAAATATAGGGGAAGAATTCCCTCCCCTGCACTACCTTAGCCCAAGGATTCCTGTATAAGGATTGGACCCATTTGATAAATCTATCCCCGAAGCGTAGTGCCACCATCGTAGCCCATTGACATTCCCAAACAGTGCGATCAAACGCCTTCTTGGCATCTAACAGAATCATACTAATCCTATTTCCGATTTTCTCGGCCACATCGAATGCTGCAATCGTCGTATTAGTGTGACTTGTAGTGTCTCTTCCAGGCACAAAGACATGCTGTTGAGGTGAAACCAAATATTGCCTAAGAGGCCAATCTTGTTGCTAAAATCTTAGGAAAGACCTTTGCATCCACATTAATAAGAAAGATAGGGAGAGAACAGCCCCTATCCTCTGGTGACTTGTCCTTTTTCAAAATAACTAAGGATGTTGGCAAGATTCCAAGTAGCAGGTACTTCTCCCCCTTATCTATATGCCTGATATGGCTAATAAGCTCTGGAAGCAAAATCTCAATATATACCTTCTAGAATTCGAGTGGAATTGCATCTTGGCCTTCCAATTTCCCAGTGGACCAAGCTCTAATAGCATCTTCTACCTCACACGCAGTAATATCTTTCTGAAGGTACAACGCTTGTTTATTTTCAAGACAAGGTAATCTGCAACCATAGAAGTATTCGCTAAGGTCAGCCTGATTAAATGTTTGGGCCTGACCGTAGATCCCTTCATAAAATAATGTCAATTGTTTAGCAATGGCCTGAGGGTTGTTGTACAATATCCCGTCATCCCCTTAAATACTTCAAATGGTGCTCCTCGTTTTCTTATTGGAGATCTGGTAGGCTAAGTCTCTGCCTACTTTTTCGCCATATTCATAATGAGGAGCTTTATTTTTAAGATAGCTAGCAGCTATCTTCTCTCGAAGCCCCGACTTAAACATCGGCTTTCAATTAACTTGAAATATAATAGCCTGCATCCAGAGTCCCTGGCTAATACGGCCAGAGCGTGCCGAATCTCTAATTTAACAATTTTGTGTCTGAGCTGGGTCTCACTCTCCTGTAAAGCCTTATAGTTGCGAGGGTGGGGGTGGGGATGGGGATGGGGGGGAGAGAAGATGGCTGGCTGACGCTGCGGCTGTCAGCTCTCTCCCTGAAGTGCTCCCTCATCTGCAACCCCGCCTTCTGCTTTACTGTCTTTTGCAGCATACTAAACTCGACGAAACTAGTCTTTTTGTGGCCTATGAGGAAACCAATACCTTATCTTCAGTTAATCGACTTCTGAATGCAGAAACTTCTTGGATTGGCGCTGCAAGTTCCATATCTCTGTGGAGTCTCAGATACTCCACGACCGTATACAGCCTGGGACTATTGCTTGCTAACCCGCCCTGGCGCATGACTGCCTCGGACGAGGAGGTACCAGATGACTGTAACAGCCCCTGGCAGAGAGAGGGCCCATTTCCTGGGTTAGCCGCCCAATGACATTTTTGAGATCAGAGTCTGCTGCTAACCAGATTCACTTATGCATAGAGGAACGGCCCATGCAGGACCAAGAGTCACCGATTGTCAACTTGTTAATGGACGCAGCTGTAGCCCAGGCTCAAGCTGAGGGACTGGATACATCTACCTTGGCGGGACTTTCTACCTCGGCTGCAACCTCGATAGGCAACAAGGTTACATCAGCTCCTGTACATTCCATGACAGTGCAAGAAGGTAATTCCATTTATCCATTTGGAGCCTGTGCTGGACCTGTTGGTTCACAACTGGCTGGAAGGGTGTTTTCACAGAGCTCGGGGTCAGAATCGGAGGCTAAAACCGAAGGAATTAAGGGAATTGACTACTGTGCCACAGAGTGTTAGAGGAGATTACTGCGACCATGAACATGACTGAGGTTACAGTTGTGTTGCAAGAGTCTGAGGGGGCACAGCTAGTAGTGGCTGCAGCAAACATTGGGAGTGACAAAGAAGCAAATCCTTTGCTTGTCTCCGATATTTGCGATAACGACCTTGCTAACACTTTAAGAGCTAACAAGTCTTGACGTAGCTCCAAACGATATGGCGGCAAGTGATATCTTTAAATCCAGCCAATGTACGGTGTATGGCTTCGCGAGTTAGAGAGAACACGAGGGAGGAGCGGCAAGCAGCCAGCAGAGAAAGGCCGAGGCTATGTGAGGAAAGGCACAGATTTAGAAGGCGGTACTCTGCTTGGCAAAATGGCTACCGCCACTTAAAAAGCAGCATTTAAAGCAGCCCTCAGCAAAACTGGGTCACTTCTAAGGGGGATGCTAAAGCTTTGATCTCTTGGCTATCCTCCATTTGCCCATCCGGCCAACTCTCTATCGAGGAGGGCAGACAACTGGCCCCAGAACAGCATATGAAGACCCCCACTAGTGTTGAAGCTAGCCCGACTCACAAGGATGTTATTGGTTCTTCTGGCAGCATTCCCTCGGGATACTCTACAGCAGGTGCCATGCCATCTACCTCACCGGCAGAACTGAAAGAGCCTTAGTTCCTGCAGGTACAATGCTCTGAGATGCAGGAACATTATGCTCAAGTAAGAGCAGATAATCGGACACTGCAGCAGTCTATGACTGAGTTGACTGGCAAGGTTACGTTGCTTACTACAGAAATAGCTGAACTCCAGCAACAAGTTGCAGTGACGGAAGAAGTGCAGGCAGCCATAGCTAAGTCTGTCGGAAGTCATGAGAATCAATTGGCATCGTTCAAAATAAGCTGGAAGACTTAGAAAATTGCCAGTGTTGCAATAATCGGAGGGTGTTTGGGATACCTGAAGGAAGAGAGGGCGATGACCCGAGGCAGTTTAATGTTAAGCTATTTGAAAGAGCTTTCCCCGAGTTGGCGGACTGGGGCATGGACTCTCAAATACAGCGCGCACATCGCCTTCTAAGAAATCTGAATCAAGCCACTGCTAAAACTAAGTCTACGCATCTTCGTCCAATCATGATCTATGTGGGCAACTTTCTACTGAGGTAGGCTCCCTCTATCAAAGCCCGCCCTTCTACACCTGTTTCAGTAGAGTCAATATCTACTTATGTCCGGTCAGATTTGTGTAAACTCACTATGGACCGACAATGGCAATTGGGCAAGATGATAGATCAGTAGAAAGATGTTGGGGGACAGGTTTTTCTGAAGGAACCTGCAAGCCTTAAATTTGTTAAGGGTGGCTGTAATCAGTTTTGTTACACAGAGAAACTCAGTGGCAGAGGGTATCGTTGCCTACTTGAATCTGGTCGATAGACTGAGGATATGCCTGGATGTTCAGGCCTAGTCTAAAATCTGTTGCTATCATCTGTTGAATAAGGATATCCCACTTTTTCGGGGGGTGGGGGGGGTTCTCTCCCTGTTTGCTGGCAATTCGTAGGATATCTGCTTTTTCTTTATTCGGGGGAGGGGACTCTTCATACTGCTTATTGTCCGTTGTCTTAGATAAACTGTTAATTGGTACTGAAGATTCTCTGATTTACTAAGATGTTTCTCTCTTTCTTCTATCTTTTTCTTAAATCTGTGGGTGATGTGGTGATGGCTGGGGGATAATTGGGGTAGGGACCTAACAGGGCTGCCATACCAGCTGACAGTTTAAGGAGGGTGATTCCTTTTCCTAGATACAGGGGGAGGGACAGGGGTTTAAGGGAGGTTTTGGGTAAGGGTCAAGGGGGTGCAATAGTAACATTAACATGGACTCTAAGGGGGGGGTTAGGGATAAAATGGGTCAGAATGATTGCAGATTAGCTTTTGACTATTGGTTTAAATTTTTGCACAACAATATTGGAGGTATGAACCTAGGCAGGGTACAGCAAAGATTAGTTTAACACAATCTTTAATGCAATGGATGAATTGAGATGTGTGTTGGAACATTGCCGGCCTTAACCGCTTTAGTAAGCGACAACTAGTAAGAGAGAAAGTAAGGCTTTAAAACCCCACATATTAGAGCTAACCGAGACCCATTTGGCTTACAAAGATCATTCAGCATAGAGATATTTTAGTTTATAATGTCCTTATAAGCACTACACAATGTTTCGATGAGGGGTCGCTATCATGACTGCTAGAAATTTGAAAGCGAATGTACTTAAAATGTTAGCGGATCCCAGGGGAAGAAGGGCAATCACCCAGTTAGCAATTCATGGGCAAAAATATGTTATCCGTCTGGTCTATGGACCAAATTTTGATGATCCTGGAATATTCGATTCATTAGTTTAGAACTGTTAGATTGGTCAGGGGACCCAATACTGATGGGGGACTTTAATTGTGTAATTACAGAGTGGATTCTACCAGCCGTCCCGCTCATCCGAGGATCGTCAATACTTGGAAATCCATTCTACAACTTGCCTGAATGCATGGACTGACTGACGTCTGGAGGGCCAAACATACTACCAAACCAGAATATACTAATTATTCTATCACATATCAACAATACACAGGGATGGATATGATCTTTGTCAGTAGTCAGCTAATAGAGGGCACAGAAATTGAAGTATATGTCCTAAGGTCACCCCTGACCATAACCCATTACTACTGAGGGTTCAGTCGGAAAAGGGGGGTGGAGGGGATCAACGAACGTTCACATTTCCGAAGCATGTGCTTTCCGATTTAGACTATCGGGCTCTTATGGATAGGTCACTTAGGGAGTTCATTAGGGTGAATAACCGTTCCACCCACCGCACATAATTTGGGATGCTATGAAAGCATACGTAAGGGGCATTACGTTGCACTTTATTCTTTTTAAGAACATTTCATAATAAACAGACTGCACCTATGGCATTTGAAATAATTTTGCCCAATGAAGAAATCAGGCTTATAGCCTCTCTCATTGGCTTGTTAAAATAATAAACACAAGTCTCGAGTACTGACCATAAGCTTTCCGTAAAGCATAATATACCAAAATTACAAATATGCAATCAATCAATAAGTCTTTGATTAAAATAATTAAAGAACAATAAAATAAGTAAAGTAAGCTCATAAAAATAAAATTGCAAGCAATACCTATCAATTTTAAAACCACCATAATGTTAAATACAAGGTCAAACCCTGGGAGACACTTCCAATAACAAAATACATAGTAAACATAAGGCATAAAAGTGCAAAACATAGCATTAACAGAGGCTAAAAGTCTATTAAATTGCACCAACGTATTGCATTTTTCAAGAATCCCCCCCAGAATGGCACACAGTTGGGTCGGATAGCATACAGAGGAAATAAAGTGCAGGTTTATATTGATAAAACCATATGTTTTAAGAACAGGTAGTAAATATCTACGTCTAAAAGACTAAAATAATGACTTGGAAAAAGGTCAAATGGGCAACGTCAGAGGGAGGTTTCATCATAGGGGAAGACCAATATGAGGTTAGGATCATACTCTAATGGAACCTGCATGAAATTTAGTTAGAAGTGACCTTTCCCAGACATTTTTATTTTTTACCAAGGATAGATAGCTCAGTCCCTGCAAATGTTTTGAGTACTATGTAATCTCCCAGAGCCGTTGTTTACAAAGTCCCTGCTCCCTCTCTAGCATCAGATGAAGACTTCATAAAGAGCTCCTTTACCCTAGCGCCTTCCTCCTTGCCTACTGTACGAGGGGACATGTACAGATCGGGTCTGCCCAGCCCTTCCGCAGTTCTCATGATACAACTCAGCCACAGAATCTCTTTCCCAAAATCACAAGCAAGACAATCATTAATAAGACCACAGTTAAATGAGGTATGCCGATTTCCCCATAGCGCAATCCAAAAAAGGAGTGGCACAGGTTTCATATGATCTTTCACACAGGTTAGGCCCAGTTCCTCGTGAAAATAATAATGAGGGCTGCAGGGGCTTAGACCTAGCAACCGCCTGAAAAAGCAAATCTCCACCTGCTGTAAGTTAGAGCAATCACAATACCACCATATGGCAACTCCAAAAGTCAGGACTGGAAGACATTTGCGTCTATAATCTTCCGGCAAGGGCAGTACAGGCTTGCTGTCAACAATAGAAGCCAATCCAAACCGGGCTCCAACAAAGTGATTAAAGCGAAGGCACAGATTAAAAATGCATGGGACCCATCTACTGCGGGAATCAAATGCTATCCCAAAATAGGCAAATTCATTGTCCCCACTGATATATTTCCCTTGTTTGAGATGGGTCATGTTTTGCAGCTTTGCTGACCTCATGCCATATAGTGTTATTGCAATATTAGTTTCAAGATCCAGGTTGTCCATAAACATAACAAATGTATCTATGAGACTCCGAAAGCCATTTGATATATGTGAGAGAAAGAGGAAACTAGCCAGCAAGCAAAGCACTCTCTCGCTGGGATTATGATCACTATGACCTTTTTTGTCCGTAGCCCCCTAAAGGGCATACTTATCCTTTCCCTTGGAGATGAAAATATAATCAAATTATTGTACCTTGGCCCCAACCAACAAAGGTGCGAATCTCTTTAGAAAGATCACCCACAATTTCAACTATGTTGTGTAGGTCAAAGATAAGTAGGGGGTGCAATAATTTCAAACGCCTACTATCAGTTCTTTGACTGTGCAATGTGTCATCAGTAACCAGAAAGGGATCATACAAAGTTGTATTGTTACCCAGTTATGCATTAAAATCACCCCTATGATCGCATGAAAGCAATTTATTAAGTAACCTACCTGACTGGGACCTTAAAATGGCTAATACGTTAAATAAGGTGTCAATCTGGCAGCCAAATCCAAACCTGAGATGTAAAGGTTTACATGGAAACAATTTAACTATTTGGAAGAACAACCCATAGAATTTGGATTCCAGAATGGTTATAAGCAATTCGGACAACCTTAAAAAGTTTCGAAAAACAAAACAAACTATTATGACCCCCCCCCCCCCCCCACCATGCTCTACACCCAGCAGAGGCAGTGGCTCATACAGAAAAATGTTCAAACCTGTCCCAAGTAATAACCTCCAGGGACCAAGTTTTTAGCATCAGAATGTCAAATTTTAAAATCTAATCAAGTCAATTGGGGTACAGCTGCTTTACACTATAACCAGTGATGTTCTAGCAAACTAGATATGTCCAAGGGTCCTTTTCGTATGCCACACCCTGGAGAAACCCCTTAGGGTGCTGCCATCCAAGAGGCAGGCCCTGCAGTGCTTTAAAACTAATCAACATCTCCCACAGCATGTAATGCGCATTGAGGAGGGGGCCAGGATTCCAAGGCTCAGTGTGCTTTGCTGCCATCCAGAAGGCGGAGACCGCACCGCTTCAAATCGCATCAACCTCTCCAGCATCGCAGGACATTCATTGAGGGTAAGAGGACTCCAAGGGTCAAACTTGTGCTCTGCTGCTATTCAGGAGGTGGGGCCCGCAGCGCTATAAAGCGCATTGACATCTTCGATTGAATTACTTCAATGTCAAGAATACTATAACAGTCTGCTATTTTTACTAATTGCGATTGTATGTATTGTTATACATCTTATATAACAAACACAAAGGGTGATAGGAGGAATGCTTACAAATAGTTGAAAGCACTGGCAATCGCTCAGTTCCTATTTGGAGCAGGACCAAGGTCGATTTGCAAACAGATCGGCCCCGCCTGTGGAATAGTGAGCAAAAAATGATGGGACTGGGATGCAGCCAGAGTAATTATTTGTGCCCGAGTTTGGATCAAGCATTCCACCAATTACGTTTTTGTATTTATTTCAATCCGACACCCAGAGTATGACAGCCATGCCCAGACATGGGTCTTCCTCTTACTGTGTAACTGGAACCCAGCTGCACCTTACTGAAGAGGCCCAAATAAACCAAGTTGGGGATTGCCATGAGGAACTTTGCTTTAAGCATTGACAAATCAAAGATAAAGGAAAGAGAAGCCAATAACACAGCCCATATAAAAATCTGCACTAAATTCACATCAAACACTGGGAAAACAGAGTGTGAGGGAGTGACTTTTGCTAACCCTTCAACGTTTGACAACATTGGTATGCATTACAAACCTTGATGCATGTTAACAAAATCGAGGATTGTGCACAGAATGGCACATTTCGCAAAAGAGCAATAAGCCTGAAACGTAAGCCTCTATTAATCCTGAAACCTAGACCTCCAAGTAGGAGCCAGTTGCTCTGCTTTATTTTTTTGCATGCTGATGAAATATTTTGTATGTGAAAAATTATCACATCTTATGTTCTGTGTGGTTTCAGCAGAGGAGTCCTTTTCTATTTTCTTGCTAAATATTAGCAGTGGCCTTGCAATAAACTTCAGCTTCTGTGCTAACAGGGTGCAAAGTGATCAAAACTAATATTTCGGTCATGCTTCAAAATGATAGCTTTGTTTTCGGGTTGATGTTACACATATGGGGTTCCCAGCAAGTAAAGCCCCCGTCTGCTTCACAAAAGTAGCAAGGAAGAAAAGGTATAAACTCACTATTCAGACCCTCCAGCATTTCGCGATACAAAAAAAATCGCGATATCAGCTGGCAAGCGCGATGGCGTGGGGAAAGAGAATCGGACAGTGGCAGTTCCTGTTTCCCCCCTTCTGCTGCCCGGTAAGGAGAGACCTGAGGCGTGGAGACTGGGACCCGTGATTTGAAGGCCTTGCAGGAGTGCTGAGACGAGGGGCAGGCTGGCAGCACTTTGAAAGGAAGGCGGGGTGCGTTTTCCCCCCTCGCGTCCCGATAGATGAAGAGCGGACAGTGTATGGGTGACAGCCTGAGAAGTGATAACCTCGCCGGGGGACCAAGTTAGGCTGCACAGCGTGGGGTAGCAACTACAGGATGGAGGCGAACTGGGTCTAGAGAGGCCTACAACCCGACGCTGCTGGTTGGCAGACGTGTGCGCACAGCGGGCACTGATCGGCGGATACGTAGTCACTGGAAAGGAAGGCCCCAGCTTCCCTATTTGCACAGTGTTACCGAGGCCTATATCGGGCCCCCTATCCAAAAAAGGCATTGTGCAGGCTTGGCACAGAGAATCCAGCTGCAGGGCCAGGGCTATCTGCGAGCCTTGGGAGCCCTAGGGTGCCCGAGAGGTGCTCAGTGCTTGCATATGGAGCGGGGGAGCAGGCCCATTTTGGCCCAGTGATTTCTGGAAGAGCGGAAAGTGAAGAGGGACGACCGATGGAGAGGTGTGCATCTTGCCTGGTCAAGGCCCCGGTCATTAGCAGAACACCAAATACATGCCACCGAAAAAAGCTGCATAAATGGTGTGGTGCCCAAGTGTGGAACTCCTGAGGACGCAATAGCTCAGTGGCCTGACCTGGACACACTGACTACAGAGACGCGGTGGGGCTCCCCCACGTATTGACCTTGATCCTAGATCTAGAGACTAGAGGCCTGGAGGCAAGAAAGATGGGAAGTCCCACAATCTACAGACTTAGGCTAGCGGGAGGACGAAGCAGAGGGTGTTTCCAATTACACCGGGACCGATGCCTTCGATTGAACTATGATGATGCCCCATGGGCGAAAAACCGAATCTGTTTGAAATTACCGCTGAACCAGAGTACCATTGGACGTTACCCGGTGGAGCTGTCCTATGCAGCTATAGAGGAGTCTGGCCATGGTTCACCCCCTTGGCCATCACCTACCCAGCCGGACATTGATTTTAACAGTGCTTCACGGTCTTGTCTATCTTTCACTTTGACTGCTTGTTTCCCCTGAAGTCCCTCCCCCCCCCCCCTCTGGTCTGCCTGACGCTATCTGCATTCCTTTTCCCCCCGTTTACCTTTCTCCCTCTACCTTCCATTCCACATAAGTCATTTCTGTCTTTGCTATGCAACTCGAAAATAACCTATGTTATCGTGTAATCTCATGTTTTTCTACTGTCTGTTCTCACCGCGGAGTCCGAACAACCTTGGCCGATGCCCGGTGGAGCTGTCCTATGCAGCTATAGAGGAGTCTGGCTAGGGTTCACCCCCTCGGCCGTCACCTACCCAGCCAGACATTGGACATTGTTCTTAACGGTGCTTCACGGTCTTGTCTATCTTTCACTTTGACTGCTTGTTTCCCCTGAAGTCCCTTCCCCCCTCTGGTCTGCCCGACGTTATCTGCATTCCTTTTTCCCGTTTACCTTTCCCCCTCTACCTCCCATTCCACATAAGACGTTTTGTCTTTGCTACGTAACGCGAAAATAACATATGTTATCGTGCAATAGCATGTTTTTCGACTGTCTGTTCTCACCGCGGAGTCCGAACAACCTTGGCCGATACCCGGTGGAGCTGTCCTATGCAGCTATAGAGGAGTTTGGCTAGGGTTCACCCCCTCGGCCGTCACCTATCCAGCCGGACATCTGACATTGTTTTCCTCGCCTCCCCGTTATGTTTCCTTCCCTCTATCCTTCTCTTATTTCTATACTTGGAATCTGTAACTGAAGTAATTATGTAATCTTTAACTTGCTGACCCTCATGTAAAGCGCTCTGATACCTACGGGTCTAGCCAGCGCTATATAAAACTTTGCAAATAAAAATAAATAAAATGGCCACGATATTTACCAAACCGGCCGCCAAAAAAGGCTCCCGGCAGGCAAAAGAAAATTATGCCATTTTATTGGCTGTACGCGCATACGTCACCACGTGAACGGCGCTGTACAGCCATATTAGCTGCCTGCTTCCTCCATTACAATATTGATTAAAGAGGAGCGAGAAAAGGAAAGTATCGCTTCTCTGCTCTCCAGCTTGCAGGCTCGACTGCTGTTCATAAAATTGCAGGGAAGAATGTCAAAAATTAGGATCCCAGCACGGGGACGGGCGGGGCGGGCAGAGAAGGGAAAGGACTCGTCTTTTTCTTCTTGGGCAGAGAATACGACAGTGTCTGCTCTGCCGCTTCAGCTGCCCTCCCCCCTTTCTTTCTTCCTCCCGCTTATTCCCTCTGTCTAGCAGCTCCTCCTCTCTTACTAAAAACCCTGACTTCAGAAACGGTTCTCACCCTCCTCTCTTTCCTTCTTTCGTTGATTTGTTCTCCTGTGAAATGGATCCAAAAAAGAAAAAAACAGTGGAAATGTCGTCTTTTTCTGACATTTTTCTATTCCAAAGCAGTGCTTGAAATGGAAAAATAGAAATGCAGGTACTCAGTACCAGAGTACCTGCTTGTTTCTGGGAAGTGCCAGTACTCCAATTAAAGGTATTGCATTTCTCTTGAGAAGTGCCGGTACTCTCTCTCTCAAAATAAAAAAGTGCCGGTACTCCGTACCGGACAGTACCGGCCCATTTAAAGCACTGTTCCAAAGTGCAGCTGCTGGAATTAAAGGTTCAAAATATGAAAAATAACTAAATAAAGCCAGACAGAGTGGCAGCAAAGTGGCCAGATTGATTTTATTCACACCCAAACACATTTGCGCCACTCTTATAGAGTTTGCAAGTGAAGCGCTACTTTTGTTTTCTTGTCTGTCTTTGAATAGCGTGGTTTTCCCCCGGGCAGGGAACTAGTGCACCAATCCTGGAGGTACTGCAACACGTGGATTGGAAAACAAAATGTGTACTGCGGCTCGGTGTTCAGGGAAGTGGTCTTTTTACCATACTGCTTACGTTCTGTAAGGATATAAGCAATGGACATTGAAATGGGTCCATTCCGTGCCCTGTATTCATGTCCTTAACTTTTCAGGCAAAAGCACTCACTGATTTCTGAATATCGAGTGAAAAAGCGTTAAAGTAACCATGTTGTTCCTGCTTACATTTCACATGCTTTACTTAATTTTGCATTCCCTACGAGTGTTTGCTTTTTCCAGGATGTCGTTTCTTTTTTTTGTAAGCAGCATATTGCTCTTGTCTAGTGCGTATTTTAAATTGAGCCGCATCCAGGTGTTTATAGCGGGGCACAATTGGGTTGTAGTTGACGGCAGTGCGAGTTTCTCTCAGTGGGGCAGTATGGTGTTTAGTGGGGGAGAGGATGTGACACCATGGTCAGAGCTGCCAAATTTGGAACTGGGGAACCCGATTCTGAAGGATGATTATTGCGAGATGTTTGTCCTGTCAGCACTGCCAATAAAAGGGAATCAGTGCACGCGACACAAGAGGAGGCTGTGTGACTGCACCCAGGGAGCGAAGGGGGGGCTGTGTGACTGCACCCAGGGAGCGAAGGGGGGCTGTGTGACTGCACCCAGGGAGCGAAGGGGGGCTGTGTGACTGCACCCAGGGAGCGAAGGGGGGCTGTGTGACTGCACCCAGGGAGCGAAGGGAGCTGTGTGACTGAAACCAGGGAGTGGTGAAAGTGGTGCCCTGGCAGGGGTGCATACATGGGCGCTAGAACATCCCAGGGAGAAATACGGCCCCCTCCCACGAGGTTAGTAGATTGGAGCTGTGCTTCCATGGAGCTGCAGAAACTTTAAACATGCCTATTTCAAAGTGGAATACTATGCTAAAACAGGTTCCATTGATTTAGGGCTGAAAAGGAATGATTACGCGTAAAATAAAGTGCCACAATAATGCCGCAAAATTTTCGGTTTTTGTGCCGCTAAATTTCAATTTTTGTGCCGCAAAATTTGCAAACCTAGGCCGCAATATCCTGGGGGGTCTGACTATTATCAGGGAGGGTGGAAAGAGAAAAGGAGGCATGCTGTCAATCTAGACACCAAATTGAAAACCTCTTGTACCCTCTACAGGTATGTGGGATTGTTACAAGACTTGACAACAAAATGAATAATAGTAATGTAAGGCTTCCATTGCGTGAATAACCAGACTCTAAATGCGTTTATTCACTGCTATGACATAGCAACAGTGGGTAACAAAAGCTATTTTCCACTTTTTATATGCCAAAAAGGAATTCCATGCTGCTCTGCCATCGTTTTCTGAGAACCTGTCAGTGCAGCACTGTTTTGCAGAAAGTACAGCTCCAGGTGGGAAGGGGCAGGCAAGACGCAAGGTGGTAGGGCTACGTAGCTGGATACCACAATGTTTTTCATCTTTGGAAGTAGGGGGCATATTATGTACGGCTCAACCGTTGCTCCTCTGCCCTTGTGTAGAAGCTGAAAGAAAGGGCAGATGATTTAGGTGTCAAACATAACCTAAAATTAAAAATATATATATAGATGTATTGCGAATTTGGAGTTTTCGCCTAATTGATTACAAATATGGAATCAGCAAAGTTTGAAATTTATATTACATTTTGTTTAATAATATATGGAGTTGCGGAGGTATTCATTATTATGATGGCCATTTTTACTCAAATTATTTGCAGAAGAATAACAACTATTATTAAAAATATCACATTTTGTGTATATGCTGATAATAGGAATTCAGAGTGGGCACCTTATTTTTCCCCTAGAAGAGCAAGTGATTCTCTGACCTGTCTGTTGGAGCCTAATCAGTACTTCCAGAAGGCACTGTGTTGGCAGATTTGGTTGGGCTACTTTCCTTCCTTGTTGAGAGAGCAAGGCCTCATTCAATAGTATCCTCAAGGTGGACAGAGACTGCGATGTAGTAGGTCGGGTAAACACTCACTTCTCACCCAGTCTAGAAGAATGAGATCACCTCAAGTCTGTGCTTTAAATCTTTTACATGGCATTCTTTGCTGCAACAAGTCATCAGCAGATAAAGGATCTCCCTCGTCCAGTTTCCAGGACCACAACTCAAAAGCCTCATTGGAAAGGTCCTTTGTGGCCTCTCGTGTCGGTCAACATCTGAAATTGTCAAAATGGGGAGATATTCCATCAGAGTTGGCTGAATGGTCCTTAGATTCATCACAGTGAGATTAAGTCAAGCACACTGCAGAGATCACTGGAGAAGACTGAGTTAAGAAGAGCTAGCCAACCTTGGAGTGAGTCATATGACAAGTACTAGCTAAGACCAATCAGGTCGAACAGACTTCCTCTTACACAGGCTCTGATACATACCAGCTCAACAATCACTGGGAAACCAGGATTGAGTCGTATAAATCTGTCCACATGGTTTTACAGAGACCAAACGATACACCATAGAGATCTCACGGGACGCTGTGCGTGGGAGATCAGAAAAACGCTGGAGGCTATTAGCCATATAAGGAGCAACAAAGCCTCAGCTCTCAAAGTCTTCCATTGCTGAAAGGGACACTGCTGTGGAAATTGTTAACAGCTGAATTAAGAGACACCTTAATAAACTATGTACAAAACTGTACCAGTTCAATTATTACCTCCGGCTGGGAATTGGGAAAGGTTATAAAAAATAAAAAGAACAGCAAGAAACTCCCACCTCTGGGAGAAGTTGTAAGTTAGCCAGGGGCAGATAACCTGTACTGACTAAGAATGGAGTTCGGTTTGATCAGCCAGTTACACAACTTTGGAACATTGTGATGGTATGCCACCACAAAACTTTGGTCAAACACTTAGGGCAGGAGTCGGGCTGAATGGAAGCTCTGCAACCAGAAAACACATCAATTTCCAAACTGATACGTGGAAATATGCATCCTCAAGAATTTGGAAGAGAAATGAGTGGGACATGTAAGGGTTTCCAGTACATTACACGATGGTGTTAAGGCCCAGAGTTTTCAGGAGAGAATGGTTATTTATGGAGCCCAATCTACCTAGTATTGCTCATCTTCTCCACTGCCAGGGGGCTTCTTAAGAAGTCAATCCTCTACAATTGGAACAGTTGTATTCCTTCAGTGTTTGAGATGACCTGAACAACTGTTATAAGGGCTGTAATGAGCTGTTTGCCTGGGAGCGTCGTCCCACCGTAGGAAGGCCAAATATTGTTACTGCAGGATCTCTAGGTATCCTGATTTTATATGCATGGTATAAGACCTCAGTACATACTCCAAATACCCATGTAACTTACGGCAGTGCCAAAAAAATAGGAGAGTGTCCCTGAGACTCCACACCCCTCTCCAACACAAGTCAGACTTAATTTTATCCAACTGGGCTATCTTTTCAGGTGTGTGATACCAATATGTAAGGCCCTTACAGTAGGTTTCTCTAATCGGTACACATGGAGATGTCTTTCGTGATTTGTTAGAGTCGTTCCCACTGTTCAGGTGAGATATGCTTACCTAGGTTCCTTTTCCCATCCATTCTGCATGTGGAACCGGAGCCCAGGAGGTATTTATATATTTGTGCTATACGATATCGGTTGTGACGCTGATCTTTCAACCATTTTTCAAATTTTGTCAGAGGGCGAGATGCTTCTGCTCTCATTGTAGAGTGTAACACTCAGTAACGCACCTGAAGGTATGCAACTTGTTCTGTTTCCAACACAGGTATTGTCTTTTTATTTCAAGTGGCTTAACTGCATGGTATAACAAGCGCACCATAATAAAGCGGAGCCTTCCAGTTTTGATATTGGCCTTTCCCTATTCACGGTGTAAAATCGGTGTTAAAACAAATGGGGGTGAATGGGGAGGGGAACATAGTCCATCCCTTACATACACACACCCCATCCCACACCCGGAAAGTCACCTTAGTGACTGGTAAGAGTATAGTCCACAACTTCTTTGATGTCTGAATAACCACAGGACCTGTCAGAGTGGTGTGGCAGCTATTCAGTAATCGATATAGCACTACTACTTTTGGGTCTCTAGTTTCTTCCATTTCACCAAGTATTTAAACTGAATAAACTTTTGCTAGAGTTCATTTAGTTGTTTAGTTGTGCTGCTTCTGCTTGCAGTTAAGTTCTAGGACTGAACCACATTTCTCAAACCTGGGTTTTGCTTAGGCTCACGACATACATCTAATCAACAGTTTTTGAAACTCTTTGTAGGTCTTGGTAGAAGCAGACTGTCTCTTTCTTAACCAATTTACTCAGTTTCTCAGTTCAGATGTCCGATATATGTCAGACAACACATTTAAAACCAGAAACACAGAGGACGCCCTGACTTTGGTCTCAGTCTATGGGTTTAACATGCTTTTCAATGACATGTACTCCAAATTGTAGGTATGCTACCAGCGGATCCTTTAAAGACCTATTCTTGTTTTCTACTGGACATCCTGTGCCTTCTGGCACAACATTATTTCAACCATGAAATCTGCTTCTTCTGTTCTGTCAGAATATCAGTACCTAGGTTATCCATGAATTGTAATATCTTTGAACTATGTTTGTTGTGCGACTTAGAATGCTGAAGAGGAGGCAATTCTCAATCTGCATGGGTACTGTGTAGAATGTTCGTGTTTGAATACGCAACTCTGTCAAAGCTCACTCTTGGGCAGATGAACCGATGGTGGACAGCTGTACCTCTATTTCTTCATTAAAGTTTACCGCAATGTCAATGGGGCAACTGTCTTCTGTGAATTGCTAAATCTTCCATTTTGCAACAAGTACAGTAGGTTGCCAGGTACCCAAACGCACAGTCTGAGTGGCCAACATGAATCTAAGCACGCTGACGATTCCTTCGAATTTGATACAGGACCATTGTTTTAAAGACTTTAAGATGTCAATTTGACAGAGTAGTAGGCAGTGATATCCTACTTACGGACATCTGTTTTCAACTCTGGCCAGAGGCATCTGCATTGCAAGCGGGCAGTGGAATGCATCACGCATTCAAGGCATCACTATTCCTGCACACACACATGCAAGGCCGGGTCTCTCCCAGGCCTCTTTTCCAGAACAAGTACAGGCAAGTGAATTTCTTTCACATGTCAGCCAATTTGCTTGCTCTGCGACTTCCACATACAGCGCTGGGAAACGCTCTCTGTTAAGGAGAGTTAGATTCACGATTTGGCCAGGGCACTGGCTGAAATCAGCAATGCATGCACCTACATATTGAAGTTTAGTATTTATCCACATTCTCTCCTGCGATCCAAGTAAGCTAGATTTGACAATACTAACAAATACATCTGTGTGTTCGCATTGGCACATCATTGTTTTTCCATATTAGTCAATCTATTCCCATACAGTTTTTCTTTGAAGTCTGATGGTGACAGACCTGCACTAAAATTGGTATTTCATTAGTGTCCGATATCATCTGAAAAGGCTTTTAAGTTGAATGAAAGGATGTAGCAACTGTGACACACAAGCAAACCATACTACATTTATGTGTGTGTCACAGACTAGTTTTAATCAAGACCCTTACATTTCATGGACACTATTGAAACAGACACACTAGTCTACATTTTGTGTGCCTCAGCACAATTTCACTTTACAGATTTTCCCATATCTGCATTGTCCTACTCCTTGGTTCCACGATGCACTGTTATCCCGTCTCACCATTTCTAGAGTGCCCTGGTGATCCACTAATTGGTTGGAGACAATGGTTTGATTCCCTTGAAACCTTTCTTGGGGCTACTGAGGTACACAGATTTAGACCTCAGACGAACTTTTTGTTATTTAACTCTTTCGGATTTAAAAGAAGGGCAATCTTCTAACATCTACCCGAGTAAGTACTGAATGTTAGCAAAGAACTGGATAAATAAGAAGTTTGAAAAAAAAGATGCTTCCCCATTACCTTTCTGACCAAATTCAGAGTGACCCAAAATATGGTTTTGGTTGTATAGGATGATAACGTAAGAATTGGCAGAGTGTGTTGATCTGTATGTTGACATTAAAGTGAGATAAAATACTCCACTTAATCTTGGATCCAGGTGCAAGGATTACAAGGAAAACCAATAACCTTTTACGAGTGCATAGGGTAACTGCAATTCAACTTACGGACAGAGCGCCTGTTTCTTATGAGGGGAGGAGAATTGGCTTGTTAGGTTTCCTTCAGGAGGTCTTGGAGTTCAGGGGAAGATGCATCCAAGGGAAGATTTAAGTTGCCACCAAGGTTTTAAACATTCTTGGATAGTTTTACGAATTTCTCTTTGACATGGTGATTGAGACTGGGGACAGAAAAAGCATTGGCATTACCTATCCTACTGAATCATCATTTGGCTTTTTCCTTTAGTCATGGCTCGTAAACGGAGTGGAGAACTCAGTGTCTCTGTTGAACTCCGAAGTTTGAACAGAGAAATATAGATTGATTCTCTCTGCCCTAGTCTTAGATCAGCAAGATTCTGGCCACACGGGGAGGGCCGAGTAGTTCACCAAGTTAAACCTTGCCTTAGTCTACCACCAGGTGGATTTCGAACCAGAGCCCCATCATTATTGCATGCCCTCTGAAACCACGTTACGGTCATTCCTACACTGTCGGATGCCGTTGGGGTGGGCTTCTGCAACAGCAATATTTAGGAGAATCAATGGTCCAAATGTTCAAGGATCTCAAAGGAGTCACTGTTTTCCAAGATGATATTATTTTTGCACCCAGCCTGTATGAACAACATTTTAGAACTAGCTGGTTATACTTCAGTCCAGGGGATGGTCGTAAAAAAAAAAAAAAAGTGACTTCTTTAGGAGGGAAGTAGAGTATTCTTGGGCAGACTACTGCAAAGGACAGCACTTTCATGCATCCTGGGATAGTACAGACCACAGTAGAAGCATCACCACAGTCGATAAGCCCAGTTTGAAGTACTTTTAGGGCCATGTGAATTAAATTCACATTTCTGCCTCAGTAAGCCTCACGTGTGTTGTCTTAACAATATGTAATGGACTGATATCCCGTTAACATGGAATCTGGAACCGAGAGCACCTTTGAGCGAGAGAAGCAAGAATTGGTGGGCGTCAGAGCCCTCAAACCAAGTGACAATGATAGTCTTGTTTTTCCACAGTGGATGCTAGCAATGTTGGGTTAGGAGCCATTTTGTAGCAAAAGAAAGTGAATGAAGAATTCACTGTATGCTATGCTTCCCATGGTCTAAGGAAAACTGAAGTGATCTGTTCAGTAATAGAAAATGAATTACTGGGAGGCTTGTGGACTGTGCCAAAGTTCAAGGCTAATTTGAGGTGCAGGAAATGTACTATTTTAATTTACCACAAGCCACTAGTCTTCATTCTTGGTGGTGATGTCAAGAGTTACCCACCACTCGTTGCACAGTTGTCATTCTAAACTTTTGCAGTACCAGTTTGACAGTCACAATATTTTTGTAGGACCGCCGAGTGGATTATTTGCCGATGTCTCCCGCTCAGAACGGTGGTGTCAATGAAGAAGACAATGAAGTTGAGTGGTCTGATTATGGCAGTAGATGTTGAGAAATTATGTGTGTTGGACCTGACCCTCTCTGCAGGGCCACTCCAGATTTTTGCCTTCCTTTACTGAAACCGATTTGTTTGGCTATTAGGAGTCTGTCCACTTTACACATGCTAACCAGTGTCAATATGCTAGTGCGCTCTACCTAAAACATGGTAAAATTGGCCTACATCTATTTGGCACATTTAATTTACTTATAAGTCACTGGTAAATGGAACTTCGTGTACAGAGAGCCTGTAAATTATAAGCTAATAGTGACCTCCAGAACTCCTTGTCCTACCCACTAAAGTAGCATTTTAAAACAGGTCTCCGGTCTGCCAATGTAGCCTGTAGTGCATTTTAAACTGTCATTTCGGCCTGGCAAAATAAACCTTTTGCCAGACCTACACCTTCCTTTTTTTAAATAAATAGTAGGCCCTAAAGGATCATAGGGCATTGTGCCTGGTATTTAAAAAGTAGGACATGAGGGTTTAAGTTTTACATATCCTGGCAGGGAAAAACTCCTAAAGTCGTTTTTATTGCTGTAAGGTCATCTCTCCCATAGACTAACATTATGCTACCTTATTACACTTAAGTGATAACTTCAGTTTGGGACCAGATAGTGTGTCCAGGTACTGGACCCTTGGCTGGCATCAGAATGTACTCCTCCTGAAGAAAAGGTGAAGATACAGACGTTTTGGGCTCCCTACGACTGCAAAGTGGCATTTTTGTGCTGACAATTGGCCGCCCACGACGACCGCCAACGCGAAGCTCCAGCGGGACCGGCTCGTTGGACCAACAGCGACCGGTCACGACGATCGCCAATGACAAGCTCCAGCAACGACCAGCTCTTTGGGCTACAGCAGCAATAGGTTCGCGACGCCGGACTTGCTCCTCACATTGACAATGGCCTCCTCGCAACCCCCGCAAAAGCGGACTGCAGCTCATTGTGTGGTCTTCAGAAGGTGACTTTTCAGCAGAACAAAATGGTCCTTGTATCTGGCTCACACTCCATCGCAGTCAGCCTCAACAAGTGACTTTACCCCAGTTCAGCACAATCAGATAACTACAAGCGGAGCTTTGTATTTTTTGGCGCTACTTTCATGTAAAACTTTAACAACTCATACCTCCTGTTGCACTGCTTAGATTTGTATTGCTTTGGTGTCATTTTATTAATTAGATTTTATTTTTCTAAAATGGTTTGTGATTTATCTTGTGTTGTATTTTCACTTTATTGCCCTTTGAGTGCTGCATAAATACTTTACACATTGCCTCCAAGTTAAGCCGGGCTGCTTTGTGCCAAGCTACACGAGGGTTAAGCACAGGTTTATTTAGTGACTTTGTAGTTCACATTGACAAGGATTGTGTTTTTTTTAGTTGGATTACTGACAGTGAATGCCATGCGGCTATTGAGAGTGACATTTTGGTGCAGAAAGTTATCAAATTTGTTGCGGGTGATTGGCAGAGGAAGAAAAATCTTCAGACTGGTGTTCAGATTTTAATCAAAGTATTGGATGAGCGTTCTGTAAATGATTTATTGATTGGGGCTGACAAGTTAGTACCCCAAGAGTAGATGAGGTCTGTCATTGTTCTCAAATTATCATGAGAGATGCATGGGGTGCACCCTGACTAAGTGTAGGGTCTGAGCTGCCTTCTAATGGCCAGACATGGAAAAGGATGTGGGGATGAATGCTGGCTATGAGAAAAACATGGAGTATGCACAGCTCCTCTATAGCCTATCAAGTTGCTATTAGGTCCTTGGGTGAAAGTCTGTATGGATTTGTAGGGTCCTCTCAATCTGTTCACGTCACACCTCTGCTTTGTCGTATTTTTGGTAGATAACTACACCAAGTGGCATGAAGTCAGATTTTTCTCTAATCCCAGCACTGGAACATGGTGGGGATCCTAAAAGATGTTTTTTGCTAGAGAGGGTTTCAGAGAACACACAGTGTCAGACAATGGGTACAATTCATAAGCAGGGAGATGGGATAAGTTTCTAAAATCCGTAGAGTGGAACATTAGAAAAGTTCATTCTATCACCCCTGACATTGATTAGACTAACATAGCGGTTCTTAACCTTTTGGCTTCTGTGGACCTCCACTGAATCATTATCGGAAGCCGGGGACACCCAGCCTAAGCAATTTCTATGATTGGACCTCAAAACAAACAAAAATACAAAAACAAGAATACACTGAGCAAAAGCTCACAATTCTAAATATTTTGTGTAATATGACAATGTTGCTTTTTTATTTGTATATACTTTATTGATTTTAATCGATTAATTTTGATATTATGTCAAACAGTCGCAGACCCCGCTGGATAGGCCTCGCGGACCCCCAGGGGTCCTTGAACCACAGGTTAAGAACCACTGGAGAGAGATCGGGGAGTACATACGATGGGCATTAAAGAACAAATGTGATGTGTTGGGCTGTTAGAACTATTCTGTGGTTCTACCACAGTACACACACTCAGTAACGGGAGTGTCACCTTTTGAGGAGCAGGAAACCAGTCTCTAAACTGTGTCTGTCCAGTATAATGAAGTGGACGTGCAATAGGAACATTGCCCAGGTTGTAAGGACTAATGCAGACGTGGTTCAAGACAAGAAAAACATGATTTTGATTAAAGAAGAGTGACCAAGACAGTACAACTTCGGGTGGGGGATGTGGTATGAATCAAAAAAACTGGTCATCAAAGACAATCCAAAGTTCAGGCATCTCTGTTGCTGTTGACAAAGTTAGTGGCAGTGCCGTTGTTAGGGTCAGCAGTCATCACTGGGGGAATGTGGAGAGAGTGGTCAAAGTGGGTGAGACGCTGGGAGCTGAGGTGATATGGATGTGTATTCAGGTTTGTGAGAGGTCTGATTTACTTGTGACAGCAGCCAATGCTTCTGTTCATAGGAGCACCCATACTTGAAAGCTTCCTATTCGCTTCAGATGATAATTTGTGTGTTTATTATTGAATTATTTATTACTTGTACTTTTCATTCTTGTTCAAGTTTTTTATTGTTTTAAGTGAAAACGCCATGCATGATCTTTGAGGCTGCTTTGTTGTGGGTCTTAGAATGTTGGGTAGGAGGCAATTATCACTCCGCATAGGTTTGGTATTACGGGTAGGTGGTTTGAATTTGAATCAATGACACAGCAGAGTTTCATTTTTAGACTTGTGTGCGGACAGTGGTCTGCTATGCCCTTGCTTTTACATTATAATGTATTGCATACTCAATGAGATTCTCTTCTACTGCGGATCCATTAATATCAGTACCTTGGTTCGCCATGAATTAGCCAGTGAAGCTTAATTCCTTTGAGTCCTCCAAATTTAACGTGCACTTTAATTTCTTCAAGACCTCCTACAAGGAATGATTCACTCTTAAAGAGAAGATTCCGCAAGATCTCTGGTGTGCTGCATGTCACAGCAGATCTCCCATTAAGGCTAGTTTATCCTTTTCAGAGATACTGGTTTGATCAATTATCTCTCTTTGTTAATGTCTTATCTAAAGCCTGGTTATGTATAGCCAATGGTTATCTGCCTCTCTGAGAACTGACAACTATCTGCAGCCGGGGGGCGGAGCTTGCCCGGCTCTAAGATCGCCATATACTAAAGAGGCTCCGATAACCCAACCTCATTATTCATTATAATCCTGCAATAACATCACAACCTTTTGCTCCTGTGGCCGGACGCGGTGCCTGTGAGGCCCCTCTGGAAGTCCCTGGGGAAGGAGTCGCTCGGAGGCCGGTGAGAGGTGTTGGGACATAGCTGTCTATGCAGCTCGGGGCTCGGCAAGACAGAGGTGGGTGGGCGTGGCCACGACGTGCTCCGGCCACGCTTTGTTGTTGCAGTGCGGCGAGATTAGGACTCAGGAGGTTGCGAGTCGATCCTGGTCCTGCCACGGAGCGAAGAAACAGAGGGGGGACAAGGCTATCTGCTGATGCCGACTCAGAGGGGTGAGACCGCTACCCTTTTCTGCTCGTGAAGACGGGCCGGCCTGCCCTGCTCAGGCCCGTCGGAGGCTGCTCACGCGGTAGGGAGAGATCTTTGGAGTAAACAAGAGCGCCTATCCCCTGCATACCACGATTGGCTAAGAGAAGCGCCTGCTGAGCCTGGACTAGGCAGACCCTCCTGGGGACAAATTTCTTGTGCGATGCGGGAAACTGAGAAGGCCCTACAAGTCTGGGGCCGGCTCCAGCTGATGTTCAATATTGGTGAGGAGGGCAGCTACAGTAATATCACGGCCAGGCCTCGAGACAGCTGCGCCTGAGGACAGGATTTCAGGAGCAAAGGAGCGTGCCCGGGAGGCAGTCAAGACTGCTCAACTCCACCCTTAATATTAGCAGTAATCAACGGATGCATGGAGGCCTGGAGGCCTGGTGGGAGGCTGTGGAGGTGCACAGTGGATGTGAGTCCGGCACCTGTGTGTAGGCAGTTTATCTTTGTGGACAGAGAGAGGAGCACAGGTACTACGCCGGGTGTTATTGCTGCGCCTTCTTCCCCCCACCTAGCAGGGGCTTGTGTAAGATAATACGCTCGTGGTGGGACACCGAGTGTGGGCACCTTTTGATAGACAGCCGGTTGCTCCCCAAAGATCTGAAAAGAAAGGCAGAAAATCAGATAAAACGCAATCCAAGCTGCACTTTGAAGCCCGTAGGACCCCTAGGCAAAAAGAACAAGACACATGTGAAGCGGACTCAGAGTTGGAGATCACAGACTTCTACAGATCCTGAATTGAAGAAAATACTTACCTCCATGCAGCGAAGTCTTACAAAAATAGATGGTAAGATTGGCGCGCTCACGTTTAGGATGGATCGTATGACAGAACGGCTATAAAAGCATACCAAGCGACTGGATGCCGTAGAACAAAGAGTGTCAAATGCGGAATACACGTTAGAGGAGGACTGTACAAAGGCCAAGAAGGTAGACAAGCTCCTCCACACCCTCCAATTCAAAGCTGAAGATTTGGAGGCGCGTTTCAGAAGTAACAATATCTGCATCTTGGGTGTGGCGGAATCCACCAATATCGAGAATATGGAAAGATACATGGAGGACCTTCTTAGTACATTGTTGGGAAGGGGCACATTCTCAGAACTTTTCGTCGTGGAGCGGGTGCATCTGTCTCTGGCGTCGTGTCCGGTCCCAGGGGCTAGTCCAAGGCCAATAACAGCACGACTACTGAACTATAGAGACCTTGATGCAGTGCTATGTAAATCGCGGGACATGAAAACTCTCCAAAACGAGGTTTCCGAACTTTCCTTATATCCGGACTTTACTCCGCAGGTTCAGGATGCTCGTCGCCTTTTTCTGCCAGTCAAAAGGCAATTGTAGGATCTGCACATGGAGTACAGCATGCTGTACCCTGCTAAACTACGAGTTCTGTCCAAAGGGAAGGCCCACTACTTCACGCATCCAAAGCATGTGGCTCATTTCATCAAACTGAGAGAAAAGACTGGGCTAAGGAGAAAATCCCCTAGGCATAACGAGGCGGATGATGATCCACAGCTGGATCCGGAGGAACAAAAATTTCAAACCCAAAATATGTGGAGTAAACTGTACCAGTAGTCGGGATATATGCTGGCAACAACGGGGTGGGGGTGACCATTCGCGACTGTCTAATATATGAACATTTGGGTACAGTGCTTGACCGCTCCAGATCTTATTACAGTATGGAGATGCTGCGTGACTCTTTGGTAAGATGGTTCCATTTGTTACCCTGGGCAATGCTGGGACTACGCCTGGACATTATGGTGTGTGCAGAGGTCTTCTGGACATAAGAACCCTCTGGGGCGAGGTTGTAATATGGTAGTTGTTATATATATGAGAAACAATGCAGCTATTGCGGGGGGTGATGTACACACATGGCTGGAGTTCCTATATTCAAGCAGAAGTACATTTAAATGATGTTATTGACACTAATTGTTACAGGGGTGGGAAGGAGCCTCGGGTCGAGTGACATCCACCCCCATGTGTTTACCACGATCACTATGTTGTGGGTTTGGGTTGTGCCCCATTAAAGGCACGCAAGGGAGGGGGGGGGGGGGGAGGGTTGTTTTGCTTGTTATGGGAGAAAATCAGTGAAAAGATTACTGGACTGTATGTAACTAGAGTATGCACACACAAACACTACGCAGTAGGTTAGGAGACATGACAGATGAACAGCAAGCCACTACACGGGTACGGTTTCTCACATGGTATATTAGGGGACTTGATGACCACAGAAAGGTTCGGAAGGTCGTGGCATATTTCAGGAGGCACTCGATACAAGTGGCGTTTCTTCAGGAAACGCACTTAGCACATAATAGTAGCACGATATCATCACAGCGCCTGAGAGGCAGATACTGCGCCGCGGGTTTCACTTCACACGCCCGGGGTGTTTTAATATGGGTAGACAGTAGATCCAAAATACAAATACAGGAGGTGCACATATATTCAGGAGGTAGATATCTCATCGCCCGCTGTAACATAGGTCCGTGGGAAGCGATATTGGTAGGGATATATGGTCCAAATTATGATGATCCGAAGTTTTACCAATCGCTTTGTTCGCTCTTTTCACAGTGGAGCACGTTGCCATAGATTTGGAGGGGGGAGGGAGGAGGGACACTTCAATTGTATCCTGGACCCTGCATTGGATCGCTTCGAGGGCCCTCCTCAACGCCCAGCTGTGTCGGCCCGCGCTATTGGCGGCATCACAGAAGCACTTGATTTGGTGGCTATATGGAGACATTGAAACCCCCAAAAGGCAGGATACACGGGGGCGTGGCCTGGCGATCCATCATGGTGGACGCGCGTAAGGCGAGCTCCGCTCAGCCTGAGCGGATTATCCTTCATTTATCCTGCTTCCCCGGACTATCTGGGCTACCAAAGTGCACCATATGAGTGGCATAGTGGCAGGATTGCTATCGTGGTATCGGACGACGCTGAGGCGGCGGTTGAGGCAGTGGCAGCAGCCTACATCCAGACGACTTAGCAGGCGAAATCGAGGCGGGCCTCCTGGGCGGCGGCCGCGGCAGTCGAGCGCGGTGGTGCTGGAGGGCTCCGATCAAGGAGGAGTTACTTGCCATTGAGTGGGCCCCGGGCGGCTGGCTTTCAACGGAGGAGGCAGTGGAGCGACTCTACGAGGAGCCGGGAAGACCCCGGCGGCGGCCCGGTGAGCAATCCTTGCGATCTCCTCCCCTCCTGTCCTCCATCGGCAGCCTCGCGTCTCGGCGGCTAGATCGGGCCGCGCGGGGGGCTAGTGGACGCGCTGCAGACCCGGGCTGGTAGCTGCGCCGACGGAACCTGGGCCAGCGGTGGCGAGTGTCTGAAGACTGCGTAGTACCCCGGCTGGGGATATATGGGCCTTTGCGGACTCCCGTGCCCCTGTGCCAGTGATATACAGCCTGGTGACGCGGCGGCGGGGCCCTGCGCCACAGTGACTCCATTTAAGTGGGAGGCCGCCTAGAGACATACGCAAGCAAACGACACGTGCAGCGAGATTTGGGGCCATACCACGAGGAGGGGCTGGAGATTGGGCCCATGCTGATGCTGAGAGTCGGGGCAGATGGGTAGCCGCAGCCGATAGCAGCCAACTCCGCGAGCCTTGGAATAGTCTGCTGGAGGATTGAGAGCTATGGCCCAGTGAAGGAGACAGGCTTGGTGTTAGGGGGTCCACGGCACTGGCATCGATCTGGTTGAGAACCAGGCCTGGTGGGCACATCCGGCGCTGGACACTGTAGGCCTAGCGCCATACTACCCCTGATAAGCGGGAGCAGCGAGCAAGTAGACGGTGGGGCACCCATTAGGGGGGCGAGACGCGTCTGTCTGCGGAGGCGGCCGAGTTAGCACTCGGTGCAGCTTGTGGGCAGGGGTCTCCGCCCGAGCACGGGTATCCGGAGAGACCTTGACCAGGAACGAACCAGGCCAGCATACCAGGCAAGACACGAAACTCTTCGCAATACAGGCTATACAAACGTGAGCTATCCAGCAAGAACGAGTGGGGAGTTGTGGAGCGGCCATCTTGAGGGAGCGAAACATCTGAAGGTTATCATGGCGAAGGATAAAACGGCGGGAGGATCCGCCAAACAAAGTACATTGGACCGATTCACCGGACCAGGGGCTGCCGCAGCTGAGCAGGGGGGCGCGACTGGGGGCATGCCGGATAACGCAGCTCTCATGGCGGCCATCACACAGTCTAGGGATGTCTTGGATGCCAAAATTGGGGCAGTGGGCTTCGATGTTATGCTTCTCCGGCAAGATCTACGTAACACAGTGGAGCGTATCAGGGAAACTGAGACCAGGATCTCCGAGGTGGAAGACTCCGTCACTACACTACAGAAAAAAGTCGTCCAACAGGGCCTGGCGACACGAGTGGAAGACGCAGAAGGCAGAGCCAGGAGGAACAACCTACGTTTTGTTGGATTCCCCGAAGGCTGCAAAGGGGGGGACATGGAACAGTTTCTGACTCAGTGGCTAACGAGCTGGCTTCCCCCGGAGTCATTGTCCCGCTGCTTTGTAATTGAATGGGCCCATAGAGCCTTGACGCAGAAGCCGCCTCCAGGAGCAAGACCGAGGCCTGTCACAGCCAAGATATTAAACTATCATGACAGGGACGTGATCCTGAAACAGGCCAGAGCTAAAGAGCCCCTGACATATGACAACGCCCGCATTCTCGTGTTCCCAGATTACACGCGACTAGTTCAACAGAAGCGGCAGTCTTTCTTGGCAGCCAAGGCCCGCCTGCACGAACTGAAACTCCCATATGCCTTGCTCTACCCCGTCAGACTGCGGGTGGTATATCAGTCACGAACTCTCTTTTTCAAATTGCCAGAGGAAGTCTTCAACTGGACGGATGAGACGGTGAAGGTCCGGTCCCACACACCGCCCAGGAGGGAATCGTACTCATCATCCAGCGATGTGGTTCGAAAACCACCCAAGCCCAAAGCTAAAGGAAACAGACGATCAAGGTCCAGACGTCGATCTCAATACTGTAGTGATCCTAGCAGATTTGCATTGTCGCCTCAGCAAGGGACTTCCGCCTCATAGTCACCCTGGGACTCCCCCGGGCAAGGGGTTGCTGGTGCCAACTGTTCAGACCGGCGAAGCACGAGGAGGGGCTAGTACCTTTGCCAGAACTTAATTGGCAGAGGGAACGCCCGCTGACTATGGGCTGGTTGTTGGGGATCCATTGGCGAGGGTGGGCCGGGTACTCCCGTTGGGGTCCGCAGGCCACCTCCGACTCGACAGATAGTTCAGCGGTTTTGAGGTATGGGGGGGGGGGGGGGACTGGGGTTTTCATGTTTTCCGGTTGCACTATGTCGCAGCTTTACAGAGCCACTACTCGCACACTGGCCATTACTGGTCCTCCATACCAACGCCACAAGATTTATTGATGGCGGTCCCGACGGATAGGATGGGAGCCCACCCAGGGGATCTCAGGATAGCGAGTTGGAATGTTAGAGGAGCATTAGATAAAGTGAAAAGAGGGGCTATACTTCAGCAGGCCAAATGCTATCGCGCTGACATCCTGATGCTGCAGGAGACACATTTAATGGGAACAAAGGCATTGTGCCTTCTTAGATGTGGTTATATTCAAGTGTTCCATTCGGGGTTTACAAGGGGATCCCGTGGGGTTGTGATTCTAATCCACTGCAGGGTTCCGTACAAACACTCCAAGATGAGGACGGACACCCAGGGGAGGTATGTCTATCAGGGGCACCATTTACAAGGAGCAGGTGGTTTTGGGATGTATCTATGCCCCCCCGCCGCTGTCATGGGTGCTGGTTGAACGACATACGACCCTGTGGGCAGGCATACCAGACGGGTTGGCAATAATAGGTGGGGACTGGAATGACGTGATGGACGTGGCCAGAGATAGATGGAGACTCGGGGGACATTCCAGCGTTCGCCAAACTACTAAATTACACTCCCTGGTAACGGGGCTGGGCGGACCCCTGGCGTCGGTTTCACGAGGAGGAACAGGGCTACACGTATCTATCGGCAGTGCATGACTCATATTCCCAACTGGATTATATATTCGTGCCATCAGGTGCTGTTAGTAGGGTAAGGGCTGTAGAGATCCTCCCGAGAGGGGTATCGGATCATTCTCCGGTCGTTCTCATGCTACAGCTGGGTCCTATGAGGCAACCTTTTAGATGGCGTCTCTCTCCCTGGAATTAAGATGAGAAATATAGGGATCATATAGAGCAGGCAATCGAACAATACCTGGACCTCAACGTGGGATCGGTAGCAGGGGCTGACCTCTGTGGGAGGCAATAAAGCCAACAATACGGGGAATTGACATCTTGTTTTGTTCAGCGACACGTAGAGCTCGGAGGGAATCGCTTCTGAAATCAGAGGCAAATATCATGGAACTTGAGCGCAGCAGTAGGGAGGAGGGGGGTAGTTAGATGCGTCGCCAACTCCTACCGGTGCGGCAGACTCATGCCGACCTCCTGATGGACGAAGCCTGCTTGGCGTGGTTGGCTACCAAGAGTAGGATCTATCAGTGGGGAGATAAGTCCAGTAAGCTTCTCCATGGATTGTGCCAGGGAGTCTTGTGCCCCCAGGTTCTCCCAAGTATACCGGGCCCAGATGGAAGGATTCTCGGGGACCCCTCTAGGATTGCGGAGAGCTTCGCAAATTATTTTGCAGAGTTATACGCCCCTAAGGAATTCCTACAGGAAGACAAGATACACCGCTTCGTAGAGGATTTACCACCTCAGGCTCTCTCCGGCGAGGCCCGCGCGGAGCTAGATCTGCCTCTGACAGAGGAGGAGCTGAGTAGAGCGCTAGGAGATTTGAATTCTGGAAAAGCCCCAGGTCCCAATGGATTCCCCTGCGAGTTCTTTAAGAAATACTTCTCGAAACTGGGGCCCCACTTTCTTAGGGTTGTAGATGAAGCGAGAGAGCGAGGCTGCCTCCCGCGAGACTGGAGGTACGCGGAAGTGGTCGTGTTCCATAAACCTGGCCGACCCCCAGACCAACATGCCTCGTATCGTCCCATTTCATTATTAAATGTAGAGGCGAAAATCTTGGCTAAAGTACTGGCCAATCTCCTCCGATCCCATATAACTACCTTGGGTAATCCCGACCAGGCCGGATTTATGCCCCAGAGAGCAACACGTCATAATATTCGTCGTGCACACATTGCCATTGCCACCATCCAGGGATTGGGGGAACAAGCTGCACTCTTACTGGCAGACATGGATAGGGCATTCGACTCCCTTAGTTGGATATATTTGTTTGCACTTCTAAATCGCCTGAATATGGGCCCACGCTTCTGGTCATATTTGAAATTGTTGTATACAGTCCTGATGGCGTCGGTGCGCATTGCGGGCTCCACTTCCTTTACATCCTCTATTGGAAGGGGCACCCGTCAAGGCTGTCCCTGGTCGCCTTACCTTTTCGCTTTGGCAATGGAGCCTCTGGCGGCATGGGTGCGGATGGATGCACAAGTGGCAGGCTTTGAGTGGGCATATGGGCTCTCGGACCACATTGCATTATACGCCGACGATGTTCTATTCTTTTTAACGAACATCAATAGGACGGGGCCGAGGCTGCTCCGCATCATGCAAATTTTTGGGGAGTCAGCAGGGCTTTTCATGAATCCCCGCAAATCTACTCTGTGGGTATTGGGGGACAAGACGGAACTGGGGCCTTGGGCATCGGCAGTGCAGGTCACTACGGGGGGGGGGGGGTGAAGTATCTGGGTGCCTTTCTCTCGGATTCGCTCAGCGTGTCCTGGGACAGAAATATTGTTCTGATATGGGCGCGGGTACGCGAGGAGTTAAAAGCATGGTCGCATATGCCCCTCTCGGTCGGCCATTTTTAAGATGGTATCGCTGCCACGTCTGCTGTACCAATTGCAGAACTATCCATACCCAGTCCTCCATAAATGGTTTCGTCAAGTTAACGCGGCTCTGGGCCAATTTTTGTGGGCGGGAGGGGCGTCCAGGGTTGCGCTGCTGACCTGTTTTCAGTCGACGTACTGTGGGGGGCTGGCTACCTCGGATGTCCAATCCTACTATATGGCTTTGCACCTGCTGATACTGAATGAATGGTGGTATGGTGACAGGTCGGATCCCGCATATGCAGTTGAGCGAAGATGCATGGGGGACTCCACCCTACCATCATGTATTCGGCACCCCTACGCAACTCTTTGCCGCCGGCTACAAGGGTGGTGTTCCAGATGTGGAAGCAGGCTCTCCGTAAGGTGGGGTGGTGGGACAAATTGACAAGGGAGAACCCACTGTGGCATAATGGGCGGCTGCCACAACTGGTTGCTCTATCTGGATTTCGCGCATGGGACAATATTGGTATCTCTACCTTAGGGGATGTAATGCGCGGCCCGGTACTGAAATCCTTTCAGGACCTCCAGCAGGAATATCAGATGCCAAAGACCCAATTTTTTTAAATACCTCCAATTTAGACATGCTATCTCCCCCAGCATCGCGGGATTGGAAGCCCTCCCTGAATTCAGCCCCGAAGCCAAAGTGTTCATGGGGGACCTACAAGACCACAAAATCTCCAAAATGTATCAGTCCCTGGTGACAAATGGCTCTACCACGCTACAGAAACTTAGAGAAGCATGGGAGGGGGATCTTGGTCCATTAGATGGGGAAGATTGGACGGAGGCACTGGCCTCCCCTCGGGAGGCGGCGATCGCGATGCGGCTACGCCTCATCCAATTTAAATACCTACATCGGGTGTATTATACCAGAATCAGGCTTTGAAAGGTGGGCCTAGTGTCATCCCCGATATGCATACGGTGCAGGGGGGAGCAGGGAACCCTCTTACATACGATCTGGAACTGCACAGCACTTACGAGATTTTGGAGAGGGGTTATGGCTCGTCTCGCAGAGGTATTGGGGTGGGACCTCCCCTCCTCGCCAAAACTAGTAATCTTGCACATAATAGAGGGTGTGGGGGGAAACATCTACAAACGGCATCTAATGTTGTTAGGACTCACATTGGCTAAAAGAGATCTTGCGAGGCTGTGGAAAGCAGCGGCTCCACCTTCTCTGTCAGCATGGAAGAACGGCCTGGATTTTTGTATGGGGCTGGAGATTCCAATATTCAAAGCCAGGGGATGCCCGCAAAAACATCCAAAGATCTGGAAGCGATGGGCGGATTACCGGGGACTTTATCTGGAGCCCGTACCCCCAGCGGATGTCACGATTCTAGGTTAATCACTCGATTCTGTGGGGAGAGGAACCAACGATACAGTGATGGTCTTCACATGTTGGAGTGGGCGTTGGAGTTGCGCTCGGGATGTGGGGATGAAATAGTGCAACGGGAGGGGGGTTATGTTTCGGTTCTCTTGTTTTTAATGTCAATGCCGTGATCCTGCAATGTATACCGTGGCAGAAGTCTTCTGGGTTACAGAGCTCTGCATTATATTTGACACTTGACACAATAAAATCTGTTTATAAAAGGTAGGATACACACATTTGGCAGCACATGACACCCACACTTGTATAGATTATTGGTTGATCTCTAGACAGCTGATGTCGCGGGTATTGAGATGCGAGCCATTACCGACCATTTCCCGATAGTGTTGGACCTAGATCTTGGAGGGAGGAAGATTGGTGCATTCACATGGAGGTTCCCCCCCATACTCACTATTAGATCAGGTATTCCAGTTGGAGTTAGCAATGGCAATAGAAGACTGTTTCTGTAACAATGTGGGGACAGTGGAGAGTTTCGCTACAGTATGGGAAACATTTAAGGTCTTTTCTTTAGGGGAGTCGCGATCTCTAAGCATGCTGGGGTGTTAAAATCCATGCGCAGCAGATTATCTCTACTCGCAAGAGAGCTAGTGACTCTAGAGGAAGGGCACCAGAGGACTGGGGACAGCAGTTTATTGGGGGAGATTAAAGCTAAAATACTGGAATTTCATGATGTAGCTGGTAGGGAGGTGCTACACATGGGTAAATATGCTACAGCTCGCATATATGGAGAGGGTGAGCGCCCCGGTGTGACACTAGCGTCACTCATGCGCCGCGGACGAGACAGGGCGGGACCAGGACATTAGTAGATGGGCAAGGTAGTCTATTGCATGAGGTGTCCCACATAGTGGAGAAATTCCATGGTTATTATTCAGACCTCTATAGGACGAGAATAGATTCTGAAGAGGAAACTATGAAAGATTACTTGGAACATATAGCTATAACCTGGCTCACTAATGAACAGAGGACACTTGATGGCCCCATTATCTCCATCTGAAATAAAGGTAGCACTCGCAGGTATGGCATCTGGTAAGGTCCCGGGCTCTGATGGCCTTACGGTAGCCTTTTACAAGGCCTATCAGGACCTACTCATCCCGCACCTGATGAGGAAATGGCAAAGGTGGGTACTATGCCTCCCTCTATGCGTGAAGCAATGATTGTCACTCTGTTAAAGCCGGGCAAGGATCCAACAGAATGTGCTTCATTCAGACCATTTTCATTACTGAATGTGGAAACCAAGCTATATGCAAAAATACTAGCGAATAGGCTGGCTCCATTGTTGCCCGGAGTGATAAAACAAGAACAATCTGGGTTTGTCCCTGGACATAGTATTACTTCTAATCTCCGCACTCTCTTTGGGGTCATGCAGCAAATTGACCCAGGGGAAAGAGCGGTCGCAGACTTTCTGGACACCGAGAAGGTCTTCGACTCAGTCAAGTGGGCATTTATGACGGCGGTGCTCCGCCGTATAGGTTTTCTTGAAACTAGTGGATGTATAATACTCTGATCCTGTGGCCAGGGTCCGTGTGGGAAATACCATTTCTCCATTGTTGGGGATATCCCGGGGCACAAGACAGGGTTTTCCTTTCTCACCCTTACTATATGCCTTGGTAGCGGAGCCACTGGCAAGTGCCATACGCGAATACCATGGCCATACAGGGATACGCTTCCCAAATTATAACCTAGTTATCGCAACATATGCAGAGGACACCTTAATATATATCCGAGATCCAGGGGAAAATCTTGCTCCGGTCCTTAGAGAGGTGGGAGGGTTTGGAGCCCTCTCGGGACTCCGCATAAATTGGGAGAAGTCCATGGTGTTCTCCTTCACTCCTGTAACAGCGCAGGTGCCTCTGGAGTTCCCTCTGCGCTGGACGACTGACCCGGTCCGTTATTTGGGCATACACATCCACACAGACCCCACAACAATTATCAGAGAAAACTATGGGAAAGTAGTGACTAAACTTGAGACAGAGGTCTATCGGTGGATTAGACTCCCTCTCTCCCTAATGGGGCGCATTGCCATTATGAAAATGGTGGTCCTCCCTAGATTCCGGTTTCTATTTCAGAATATCCCAATTTTACTGATGCGTGCCTTTTTCACTACCTTGTGCTCAATTATGATTAAGCTCGCTTGGGCTGGGAAGCAACCGCGGGCGAAGTGGGAAACTCTCACCATGTCGTACGACATGGGAGGACTTAGCGAACCTGATCTCGAATTATATTACAAGGCGGCGCAGAGTACTTTTGCTCACTATTGGATACATGTCCCGCAAGATATGCCACAATTGTATATAGAAAGAGATACTGCTATACCCAATACGCTCCCTCAGATTCTATTCTCTCCCCACAAGAGGCAACACGGCTGTTTCGATTCCTTGAATACTACAGGGCAGGTGTGGTGGAGCCTCTTGGAGGCACAGGCGGGTTCTGTACTATACTCCCCACACGCGTTGATAGAATGATGTGCATGGTTCAAAATTGGCAGGGAAAGAGGGGTAGCTGAAGCCTCAAATCATTGCAAATCGTGACAATGGGTGACCTATTCACTGATGGGAAGGTTAAAAGTTAAAAGAAATTCTAACTGCAGACTTGGCATATCCGTCGACTATGGCTTGTTTTCAATTCTTCAGGGTCTGCCACTCGCTGCGTGCAATTTTGGGAGGTGATATGTTAGAACAGTGATACTCAAAGTACGGCCCTGGGGCCGCTTGCTGCCCTCTTGACCTTTAAATTCGGCCCCCTTGGTGAACAGCAGGACCAGCTGCTGTTTAGTTGCTGAGCAGTAATATTCAGTAAAAAGTGTTAAATAAATGGGCAAGCATTTATTAACCTGCAAATAAATGCTTGCCCGTTTATTTTATTTAACATGTTTTTGAACATCCTTACACATTCCCTGACCCACCCAGACACCCTGCTGGCATCACTGCGGCCCTCGGTCACACCACAAACTGTACTTTGTGGCCCCTGGGCAAATGTTTGTGAGTACCCATGTGTTAGAACCTCCGACTATGCCGGACTTATCCTCCTTGATAAAAGAAAAAGCACCTTTTGAACTGGTCACAAGATTTTACTCCTTCGCACAAGAAGCTTGCAGGTAAACAATGACTAAGGCCAGACAGGACTGGCAACGAAAATTGGGAACAATTATAGATGAAGTCTGGAGGTACTGCTGTGCCTTGATTAAGGACATTTCACAAAATGGAAGGCACAGGTTAATCCAGTTTAAATACATTAAACAGGATATATTATACCCCCGAAAGGCTGCACAGATATGGGCTACGGGACTCACCCGAGTGTTCCAGATGCTCAGAACCGATAGCTAACTTTGTACATGTTGCCTGGTGTTATCCCGGGGTGTTTGCCTTCTGGAAGGCGGTTATCCAGGAATTAGAACGTATAACTGGCACCACATTGGAGATGAATCCACTCATGGGTCTATTAGGGTACACCAAACAGCTCGAGGAAGCGCAGCGTAAATTGGTAGCTATAGGACTCATTGGCCAAAATGTGAGTTGCAAGGAGGTGGGCCCGGGGACCAATGCGCACAGTGGACGAATGGCACACGGATATGATCTATTGTAATACCCATTCTGAGATATATAACGAATTACTCCCCTTGAGACACAGACCCAAAAACATTTGGGGACCTTAACGTACATACTTGGTAGGGAAGGAAACTGGTGAGACTGAGGGCGAAGAGTCACAGGATTAATTATCTATGAATGTGTTGGTATGGGAAGGTATAACAGGTTAGATCGCATACCCAATTGGATAATAAGTATGTGTATGCAAAATGTTAAACTTTATATGTAGGTGATCACATTGTTGAGTCTGCGCATAAATGGACTGTACTGAACCCAACCCTACTATGCAAAAGTGGCCCCCATGTTATGTGTTCATTGCATAATTGTAATCAATAATGGTAAAATATTTATGTTCAATTGTGGGAAAGCAGAAATGCTAAGCATGGAACAGTAATGAGAAATGTATGTTCACATATCGGTCTGGACATTTAACGTAGGTGTTTAATTCACTGTTAAAATAAAATAATAAAAATAAAAACTATCTGCAGCCAGACTGGGTCTTCCTCTCTGTCAGTAGCATAATGTGACACCACCTCTCAGTGGTTGGTGGTTTTAGATATTGACCCCTTGGCGTTTCAAGTTATGACGCTCTTTCATTCCATTTATGGGCTCCTGCCAATATCCAAATCTGATCTTTAATAGCTGTTCTCACTTTGCTCCATACTACTACACCTGCTTGTGTGAGCGCCCACCATCTTTCATTTATTATTCAATGTATGTGCAAAGTGTTTCTCTCCGACTCTAGGCACCCTTGAATATCAGGTAGCTGCATTTCCAATGTCCTGACAGCTGCACTTCACTGTTACCAATGTATTCAGGTACTGTCAGCACATTAAACCTGCTCCTCTTTACTACCAAGCTCACAGCTACAGTGCACCTATTTTCCTCTTACCAGACAGCCCACTCCATCTGAGTGTGGTTAAGCGGGTGACCAAGGGTACATTCACTTCTTACTGCGTTTCCATTTTTATCCTGCTCTTTTGACTTCTCGATTTTCCCTCAGTTGCACTGGCACCTGTTTCTCACAGTCCTAATCTCTCCACTATGCTATCAATATTTCGACCCTCTCAGAACATCTGTAATGGGTGCATTACTCCACCTGCTGCAGGCCACGAATGAAATTTTGGGAACCTCACACATTTTAAAGTTATCATTTAGTTCTCTTGGAGCAGAGGGTGGAATACATTACGAGGAACACCCCCCCCCCACCCCCCAGCCCTACACTGGTTTTGTACCAAAGGCCGGATAGTACATCAATGCTAAAAGGCTATCCTATGTGGCACCTACCCACACTTGTCCTAACTAAGCGTCGCCACATACAGCACAAATCACTACAGTGATAAAAAGGCATTCTTGCGGTTTCTTTTTGGAATCTTACATTCCTTCAACACCATCACCACTCCCCCCGCACTTTTGCAAGAGAAAAACTGTAGTTTAAGAAGCTAAACTTCAAATAGTGCAAATAACCATCAGTTTTTGGTTTAGTCATTGAACGGATTGTTACTTTCAAAAGGAACACATCCATGATCTTTGAGCATTTGAAAGGGCGCTGCATTCTCCTATTTTTAAGTGGATAGTGTGTCATTTTGGTATGTAGCACTTGCCAATCCATTACCTCTTTCTGTTAATGCTCAAAATTTAATCAGTACTAATGCCACTGCCAAGTACTATATTTGATAACGCCCTACTGAAGAAGAAACATTTTATTATTAGCATTATTAGAAATAGATTCCAGGCTCTCTTTACCATGCTTAAGTGTACATATATTTCCCCCTAAATTTACCAACACCATGAAACACTACAGCTCAATCAATCGCATGACCGCAATAAGTCTTAGGCATTTTGCCTGGGAAACGCCACAAAACCCAGTCAACCTGCTGTTTCTATGCTATAAAGAGTATACCAAAATTTTCAAATGTTGTCTTTGATTCATATGCTCCCTTGCTTTTTAGTAACAGTGTACTTTACTAATCCGTAGGCAGCGTCTCAACAGAACTGTAGAATAAATGATTACACAGAAAAAACAATCATGTAGTACAATAAGATGTGTCCTTTCTAGTATGGAAAGTATATTATTCTCCACAAATATGACTTTTCTTACCTCTTAGGCCCAGAGGCAAGGTATCCATTTTGAGATTGGGTAGAAAGAGGCTTCTCAGACTGCACAAAGTCCACTATCTGCAACACTGAAACTGTACTATACTTCTGAATGTAGGCACAATTCCTAAAGACAAGGAAAATCATCATGAACATTTTGTAAGACCCCTTAAAAAACACTTTATATCTGAACATACTGTTTCTTAAGTCTTTGTATTGCTTTATGGTTGTGAATATTTAAAATACATTATCTTTCTTTGTTAAAGTATCCCAGTCAGTATCCCAGGATACAAAACATATTCAACAAAAGGTGTGGTACATAAACCGTTTACAACTCAAAAACCTGCATTACCTCATCACTGGAAACAGAGTTAATATTTTGTACAACAGGAGCCACTCAACTAAATTACTGATAACCCAATAGTTTTTTATTCACTATAATTCAGCCAATTGGCTACTTCATGGTTAAAAACACAGATTTATTTTAAATGTCAGGTGTTCATTTGGAGATGCCAACAAAGTAACCTCCAACTACCAGCTCCCCACTTTAATTCGGCCACCTGTCTTAGTCTAAAAAACACATCCCAGCGAGGAAAATACCTTTCCAACCATCTCTCAGCAACACCTCTATGCGGAGGGAATCCTACCCCATGGCATCTTGCAACTGAAACTTGCTGACATAGGATTAACCCAGTTGGGGGTTCCCAACAGCTTCTCCAAACATAAATCTGCTAGCAGGTACCCTGACATAAGCACCATTGTGCTTAGCATAGCCCATTAATCTTTACTGTCCACTTTTATATCTTTATAGGAGTGTTTTACTAAATCTTCAGTCACTACCAGATAGAGTTACAAGTTTTGAGGCCTTGGAGTAAAGAAAACAAACGTTGTAATACAGTCTGGGTTACCCAAGTCTCGGCCTTCTGGTCTGAATAACACGTAAAAAGCAAGCATGGTCTGATACCACCTCTAACTGTTCATATTGCTTAAAACATCTTCTGTCACTTCCTTCTCTCTTGAAATGCAATCTACTCTGATGCTTACTAATGGAACTCTTTTTAGATTATTCAGCATCAAGAAGTCCTTTAAAAAAAGCCATGTGGTGGTGCATAATTCTTACTTTTGTCAATGAAACCTAGAAGTTGTTCTTAGCAGCCAGAGAATGTAGGACCTGCTGTGCTAGGAACTGGACTAACAAAATAGAAAGCCAACGAGAATTACCTGGTTAGTATTATTGCGAAATATCTATTGTCAGGTACATGACTGAGTGACAATATAATTGTCTTTATGAACACGGTTCGGGCTACCGCGTCAAAAGTTCTTGTTTTATCAAACAAAATTGTAAAGCAGCCTTTGCTAGATGCATGATTTTGACATGAAATACACCAAACAAGTTTCTTCTACAAATCCTACACTACTTGTCACGTTCTTCACTACATTCTAGATCTAAGGTACATTTCATTGTTGAAACAAATAGTCTAGGATCCAGGTAACTAAACTGCATGTTTTTCAATTGGTTGCAGAATTTTTCCTTCACATTTCCAAAAAGAAGAGCCTTATTAAGAAGCTCAAGAATAAGACGACAGAACCTTGAACAGACGGCCAATGAACAGAGAAAATCGTACTCCCTGACCTGCGCCTGTATTATTGGGCGACTCAGCTACAAGTGATAAAGCGACGGGTCCTTCCCAGACCAAACGGAACCTTTCCTGCAGGCAGACGGAAGGGAGCTGGACCCATAGCGCTTTGTCAGGCAGTTGTATGGTACAGAGAGATCCCTAGAGCTCTCAGAGCCACGGCCATAGTGATCCGGAACTGGAGACAGGCACTGCGCTAGATGGGAGAACAAAGTGATACTAAAAACTCCACTATGGGATTCTAGCGGGCTGTCTTAGTGGCGTGGGGTGAAACAGCACTGACAATAGGATGTGTAGGGCATTTTGAAGCTAGGGGACCTGTGAGACAAAGTGGGATGGTCATACTCTGTGGAACTGTTCCTATGCTATCTGCAGGTTCAGTTGATTCTGAACTGACGGGTTGACCAGGCACAGGACCTAGAAGAGGAGAACCTGTTAGAGTAAAGGGTCAGATTCAAGCGCCTGAGTAAGGTGCAGTATTGTTAGCAGCATGTTAAATTAACAGCTTGCATTAGCAATGTTGTTGTCGGACCTCCAGAAGACCATAAGGGGCTCTATTCACCTATGGTAAAAAGTCCAATTCTGGGGTCTGGATAAACTTCAAGGTTTTTAGCCTCGTATCAAATTAAAAAGCCTATAATGGCGAAATTAGTATATAACCTCTTGAACATAAAAATGCTCAGTTCACCTCATACTGCTGAATATGCAAGGTAATTTTCCCAATGCCAGCTTTACTTTGGATTTAAAGTCCGGTTGATGTTCAATGGGTGTCCTATGCCCAAGCCAAGAAGGGCAGGAACATATTAGCAACATTTATGTGTGGGCATGTGGCAGCGATACTACTGACTTGCTTCCATCAGTGTGCACTCCTTTACAAAAGTTGCTAAAACCTATTTAATAAAATGTAAAAATTGAGCCGCTAACTGACAAGATTCACCTCTCAAACATACTAGCACGACAGTGCAAGAATGTAGGTCTGATATTTACTGGTTTAGACTGGACAAAGGGGTACCCCCTGAACTTTGTGAAGATCTGTGGCCAGGGGCAGGAACACGGAGGAGGGCAAGAGGGGCAGCCCGAGACCTGATTTGTATGACTGGCTTTACACCCCTTTAAGTGTAAGGGGGGGGGCTGACGGATGTCCACGGAGGGAAGTGCTATGGTGAGCAGATGGTGGGGGAACAGACTTCCTGTCGTTAGGAAGACCAGGGCACTCCATGCCCACAGTTGTTGACATGTACTCCTGTAATGCTCGCTGCAGTGCCTGGGGTAGTAGGATTGTTGTTCATACACTGTTGTTGATTACAAAAATGCTCAATAGGCCCCAAGACAACATATTTTTCTTTTAATGTTCACTGAAAAACTGCATCTAATTGCTGAGCATTTGAATATATGTGCAGGAGAGTCTCAGCCAATGTCTCTGTAAAGGTATGGAAAAGTCTTGAAAGATCTGAGCTATGTCATCACACTGTGATTTAGCATATACAGACATTACAAAACATGTTTAGGTGCACTTATTAAAACAAAAATGCTGTGGTGTAAAAACTCAATATCACAGGAACCCATAAAATATTTCACAGGTCTATATTAAATACTAGTTTAATGGCATCCTAACAGCGGCCCCAAATTCAGTGAGGCAAAGATTATGCTTTCCCTGGCATTTCAAACTCAATGCATTTATCAGGTGAAGGCTGCTTCTCCCAAGGAGGACAGTCCAGCGCTTTCCCGCTTTTGCTAGATTTGTTCAAGAAAAGTTTTAAGGTATTGTATTGTAGTTGCATTTATATAGCGCTTACTACCCCGGACGAGGCATCGAAGCGCTTTTTCGGTGAGTAGCACGCTACTCCTAAACCTATAAAAAATTAGTGGTGAATTAGTATAGTGAAATATGAAAGTAATTTGAGTGGTGGATATGTTAGTCAGTTATTTGGATTGAGAAGGAAGAGGGAAGGGTCTAGAATTTATTTTTTGGGAGTTTACAGCCGTAGGAGGGGGTTTGTGGTGAATAAAGGGGAGGTGGAGGGGAGTTAGTAGAGGGAAATATGAAATGAGTTTGAGAGGGGAACATGTTATTCTGTTTTTATGTATTAAAAAGGAATAGTGGAGGGACGGGAAAGGTCTAGAATCTTTTTTTCAGTTTAAGGGAGGTGGAGGGAAAGAGTCAGAGGTAAGGGTTTAGAAAGGATCGTTTTGGGGGATCGGAATAGTAAAAAAGGTATGAGATGATGCAAGGAGGGGTAGAGGAGGAAAGAGTCTAGAAAGGGTTATTTTGGGGATCATAGTAGAGGTATGGGGTTTGAGATGAATGAGTGTGGAGGTAGAGGATATATTGATAGAGGTATAGGGTGAGAAATAGGGTAGTGCATTGGATATGCTGAATTAGAAGAAAAGTAATAAATATACAGACACAAGTATATATACATACATACACAAATACATATATATACACACACACATATATACATGCATACATACACACACACACACACACACACACACACACACACACACGGAAGGTAGTATATGTAGATTAAAGATGCTTTTAATAAACTCCGGCTTTCAAGTGTTGTACTTTATTGAATTACACACAAAAAATTATGTAATGAAGCAATTGTAGATAAACAGTTGTATATAAGTGACTGCATAAATAAATGTTTTATCACATGTTAAAAACATAGAATAATGTAACTATCAGTAATATGTACATTTGTTAAGGAGAACAAATATCTATTTTTAAAAACAATTATACACGTTTATACAAAGCAAAACACATATATAGGTACATACCTATAGTCCAAATAAATGCTTATGTATCAGAGGGATATGCTGTAAATTTCTGTTTGCGTATGGTGGGTAAGTGGGAACGAGCCAATTCTCGAGTAGTTTTCTAAAGATAAGGTGGTTATCCGCGGATCTTATGTTGGGGGGTAAAGAGTTCCAAGGTTTGGCTGCTTGAACAGATAAGGATGTGCCACCCATGGTTTTTTTCTTGTACGTTGGGATTTTGAGCCGATGTGCCCCTCTAGAGCAGAGGTTCCTTTGTTGAATGCATTTGGTGATTTTAATCCTGATGAAGACTGGTCCTGTTCCATGTATTGCTTTGTGGGTGATACAAAGCAGATTGAAAGTGGATCTTCTGGCAACCGGTAACCAATGCAGGGTTTTCAAGGCAGGGGAGATGGGGTCATTTGGCTTTATATGTAAGAGTAGTCTGGCAGCAGAGTTCTGAATCCGTTGTATTCTTTTCATAGTTGTTAAAGGTGATCCGTGGTAGAGGCTATTGGCGTAATAGTGTTTGGACAGAACAAGAGAGATTGTAGCCTGGACCTTGGGTGGAAATACAAGATGGGGGAAGATTCGTAGCAGAGTTTTTATAGTAACAAAGCTTGACCTTGCTAGTTTGTCCACTTGGGCATTCATTGATAGCTTGGAGTCCATGGTCATTACGAGGTTTCTTACTTCCTTTGATACTTTAGGCGGTGTTCTCAGATCATCAGAACAGGCGGCGAGCGGGTCATAATTTTTCCAATCGCCACACGTGAGTATTTCCGGTTTGAAAGCATTCAATTTGAGATAGCTTCATGTCATCCATTGATCCACGGCTCTGATACAACTAGGAATTGGCGACTTTCCAATGTCTTTGGTGAATTCCAGTTGAAGGAGTATTTGTGCGTCATCTGCATAGTTATAGCATGTGAGGTGAAACTGATTGATCAGTGCCGGTAATGACTTCATGTAGATGTTGAAAAGCATGGGCGAGATGATAGAGCCTTGAGGGACCCCTGCTTTCGTAAAGTACGGTTTGGAGGAGAAAGGGGGGGTATGGATGACATTAGTTCTGTTGCGAAGGTAGGATGTGATTCAGTCTAGAGCAGTCCCCTCTATGCCTGCTTCATAGAGTCTTTGTATCAGAGTGTCATGGTCAACCGTGTCAAAGTCAGCCGAGAGGTCCAAGAGAAGTAGCGCAACAACCCCGTTCCAGTCAACTGTGTTCTTCAGGTCATCCCAGACAGCAACGAGGGCAGATTCTGTGCCTCTTCCTGGATGGAATCCTGTTTGGAAGTCTGAAAGTATGGCATTCTCTTCAATGAATTGTGACATCTGGGCGAATGCTGCTCTTTCTATCAGTTTGCCCAGGAAAGGTCCATTTGTAATCTGTTTGTAGTTGTCAGGGTTTAGCGGGTCCAAGTTTGTTTTCTTCAGTAATGTGCATATCTATGACTTTTTGAGTTCTTCTGGAAATATTCTGGTAGTTAAGGAATTGTTGACGATTCTTCTTACTGGTGTGGCAGCAGAGGTTGTTAGAAGAATTCTCTTGAAGGTTTGCTGTGGACACTGGTCAGAAGGTCTGCTGGAAGGCCCGTTTGCTTTGACCAGGTCCATAAATTCCTCGTGTGAAATGTGTTGGAAGGAACCGAGAGGCTGGGTTAGAATATTCTTGGAATGTTGTTTTAGAAAAGGGACGGTGCTGGTGCTTTATTGAATGTGCCCACTTACTTCTAACAAATAACTACTTTGAATTTGAAAGTACTTTCCATCTATAGACAGCAATTCTGCCCCCAGTGTGGCTTGCCTATATGTACAAAGGTTTTAAGTAAATCACGTTTATTCAGAGATGAGCCGATTAAAACATCATATAAAGTTGTGGGCAAGGTATATCTGCCACTCTGCCCGGCGCCACCTCCACTCCACCGTGCCCACTCCACGCCACTCTGAACGACTATGCTACTCTACACCACTCTACGCCACTGCACTCTGCCACTCGACTCTACTCTGCCCCGCTCTATTGTAAGCCGCTGAATTCAATGCCACTGCACACTGCAACACTACGCCAATGCACTGCACACCAGTCCACTCTACGATACTTCACTCTAAGCCACTCCAATACACGACACACTCTGCCACTCCACAACACTCTACTCTTTGCCATTCCCCTCTATGACACTCCACACAACTCTTCTCTATGCCACTAACTTTTAGCCATGCTGAACAGCAGCCACACTAGTGTACAACATTGCTAAAACACATTGGCAAAGTCAATAGCTCTTGCATTGACAAGACCTCTTGGCTTTGCCAGTGCTTGTTATTTTTGGGAGAAATGTGCTCATTGTTAGGCACTGTTCCTTATGAACAAGTGGAACATATAAATTAGGGTTTTCAATTAAAGCATGCACTCTGGAGAAGATCATGAGTACCAATTATATGAAATTTAGGGATTCTAGTTCATTATAAGATAGATAATACAGATAGACAGGAGGTGGATATAAAATACAAACTACCCTATTCACTAAATCCGTGACTGTGACTTTCTGATTTTACTCCAAGTGGGAGACAATATGTAAGATTCATTGATAAATGAACCATATCCTTAGTCAGCTGAGCTAAAGGAATTTCATTGTTGAGTACTTCAATATTTTTTTAAGGAGGTAGAGCCATTTCTACTCCCTTACAAATAGGGATCTGCCAATGTTGGTTGCATCTCGTGGCAGTCAGTTTTTCAATTGTGATCAATTCAACTTGATTCTCAGTATGACACTTTTCTAAATCGTGGTTGATCATTCGTGTAGTGGCGCAGCACAGAGTGCAGTGCACTGGCATGGAGTGCAGTATTTAGAAGCAGAGGGGCGTAGAGCACAGTGGCATTGAGTGGAGTGGCAGGGTGCAGTATTTAGGAGCAGAGGGGCGTGGAGTGGCGTAGAGTAGAATGTTTCAGAGTAGAGTGGAGTGGAGTGGTGTAGGGTATAGTGCAGCTGCGTAGAGTGGCAGAGTAAAGTGGCATAGAGTAAAGTGGCATAGAGTGCAGTGGTGCAGACTAGATTAAAGTGGCATGCAGTGGATTAGCGTAGAGTGCAGGGGCGTTGAGTGTCACAGAGTAAAGTGCATTAGCGTACAGAGTATTGGCATAGAGTGCAGTGTTGCAGAGTGGCGTAGAGTACAATGGCGTAGAGTGGAGTTGTGCAAAGTACATTGGAGCGGTGAAGTGCAGAGCGGCGAAGTGGTACAGGGTAGAGTAGAGAAGCATAGGATGAAGTGGCACAGAGTGCAGGGGCATAGAAGGGAGTGACACAGAGTGCAGTGGAGCTGTGTAGAGTGGAATGGAGTAGAGCGGAGTATGCATGGTATTGTAGCGCACTGCCATTACACATTTTCAATGAAATGTCCATTACATTTGTACAGACAGTTTTACTAATACTATACAGTACACAACCTAAAATGAGTGGAAACTGCATCACCTAGTGTAATGATTTGTTTTGATCATATTAAAGTAAACTGTTACCAACACAATTCAAAAATAACAAGAAATGTGCTAATTCTGATATATTCTGAAAAACTTGCACAGTTCATTTAAAGGTTGTTGTGTACTAGAAAAAACCTCTTTCCTACACCCACTATCTAGCAAGATTGACACAAATTCCCACAGTGAAGTCAGAGAAAGAAAAGTAAACAAGCGCCCTTGGAAGACAGGCCTGACATTTGATCTCAGTCCTTAAATGCACAGCAAATGTGACAAGATAAGAACAAGATTTAAAGGCTTGTTTACAGAATGGGAGTAAGTGGGAGAGTACCATAAACACGATTTAGGCAATGGGAGGGACGAACTGAACCCAACTGGCCCTGGAGAGCCTAAAGCAATAAAGCCAGCAAATAGAAAGCCAGAAAACGTGAGTTACAAACCACAAAGCCAATGATAATCAACAGGCGGAATGTATTCCAGGGTCAACTTTCTGTAAGTCCCCAAGATGTCTTTACCAAACCAGTAGGCTGCAACCTAAAAAGTGTGATTTCAAACATTTTTTTAAATCTTAGACATACAGATTACTTTTTCGTGAATACAGAATGGAGACCTCCAAGTTAACAAAGAACTACCAATAACAAAAGTGATGGTATGTCTGTCTTTGGGATACGCTGCATGTGATGTAATGACATATTACTGCATTGATGTTTGCACCGATGTCAAATGCGGAAGTCTCGAGCCTGCGTTTAGGGAGGAAAGGGGCAGTTTTAAACAAGCATTTACAATGCAATAGGCCTCGCAATTGTGAGATTTTGAGCTATTGGCATTGTAAATGGCAATGCTTTTTATAATATTAAAAGGCATTGTCATTTACAATACCAATAGTTCAAACTTTTGCAAAAGCGATACCTATTGTATTGCAGAGCGTGGTGTCCCTGAAGCAGGCGCCACGCTCAACATACAAGTTAGAGCGGCACAGCGCTCTATAAGAAAACGGAGGCCATTGTCCTATGTGGGCACGCTGCACATACAAAAAGCAACTGCCATTGTCCCCATCAGTGTCAATAAATAAAATAGTGCTCACCGACTTATAATGCAGACCGTGTAACAAGCCAAGTAAAAGGTCCAGTTATTTTGGGAGCTAACAAATGCAGACAAGGCGGTACCTAGGAGGGACTAATAAGCCCATTTACGAATCAGAAGCCAGCATTTACAAAGGACAATGACAAGCCAATGACAAATTGGGCGGAGAGTGGGCGGGGCTTCCAGTGCATGCTCCAATACAGCATGCCTCGCAGGGTGAGCAGCGCATGCGTACTGCCGCTAGGCTCGACCTAAAAACGAGCCCCTGCGCCTCATTCCTCAATTGACAGTGGACAGGAGGAGTTATTAGGTACAAACAGCCTTACACGAACAGCAGAAGGGTGGAGGCTGGGTGGGGAAGGCATTAAATTGTATAGGACAGGCAGGGCAGCCAAGAAAGAAATTAGGACCAGCTAATACGACTACATAACTACTGGATATAATACTTTGTCTGTACACAGTGTGTGACTACAGGGGATGTTATCCCTATCCCACCGAAGCGTCTGTGTTACCCATTGTTGGGGTAAGTGTATTCTGTTGTCGGCCTGTCCTGTTGATTATGTGCATACACAGTTTGCAGTGCTTTGCATGTTTTCAATGGGCATCTTTTGTTTAAATATATAACGATACGGTGGAAAATGTTTATTATATAAAAACATAATTAATGCAACCATGAAACAATAAGACTAATGTCAAGAGGGTTTCTTTACTCTTTTGTGTCTCCTTTACTAGGAATTTAAAGCATCACCTCAAAATTAACCAAGTACATAGAATTGTGTGTTGGTATGAGTGGCTGAATGAAAGACATTGATCAAATTTTACTGGGGGAGGGGGGAGTCTTCAAAGGCAGTTGGAATAAGACTTAAGGATCAGGTCATAAAAGGAGGAACACTGAACCGTAGAGCTTAAACAATGACTTAAACATGTAAGCAGATGGTACCCTGGATAAGATGAAAAAGAAAAGATGTTTTATAACTCAATTTTTCCAACATTAAAATTACTTAATGGTATTCTGTAAGATCATTTTAAACACTTGGATCACCTTCATTGTCTTGATTTACTTTATTAAGAGCTCCATATTATGAATTGAGAAGGTAGTTGTCTCAGGTACTTACCGGCAGGGCTCAAGCCCAGGGCTTGAAAAATCCACTCAACCACTCGCATTTGCGAGCCCGATTCAATAAGGACAAGCTATTTTTAGAACCTACTCGCCCTTTCTGGCAAGTAGGAAGACAAACTGACACATGACCTCTGCCTCTGAAAGCAGAGCAAATGAGACAAGATAGCAAGATTTAAAGGCATCTTTATTGCTCACACAGCGAATGAGCAATAAAAATGCTTTTAAATCTTGTTAACTTGTCACATTTGCTCAGCTTTCAGAGTCAGAGGTCAAGTGCATTTCAGTTAGGTCGAGTAGATGTTTCACGTTACTAGACCTGCAGGTCTAGTGCAATTTTTATGATTTTTCAAGCCGTGAAGTCCTAAAAAAAAAAAGTGGGGGGACTCACCAAGTTAGGCAGAATGGGTGTGATATCACTGCATGCGACATCACAGGAAGTGGCATCACTGTGTATGACTGCACGTGAAATCGCATGTGGCATCACAACCCATTACCTCACAGAAAGTGACATCAGAAATTAAGACCTCGTATATATTTAGCAGGTCTTTTATAAGTACATTTGAGAGGAGTTGGCCTAACGGCTAGGGCGGTCGACCTCGAATCTGGGGAACCGGGTTCGAATCTCGGCAATGACGCTGAACATCCTGTGATTCTTGGCAAATCACTTAATCTCCCCGTGCCTAACAAAAATGAATGTGTCCTCATGTAACGCAACTGGTGCTATGTAAAGCGCTCTGATACCCGATACCTTCGGGTCAAGTTCGCGCTATATAAAACTCCGTAAAAAAAAAAAAGAAATTACAGTATTTAACAAGTTAGATTTTGCATTGGGGTTGTGCCAAAATATTGACGCAACCCAGATACAACATCTGGGACTCAACTTATACATTTAATTTTTCTGAACCCCTCGTTAGAAATGGGGGTCTCTAGTTGGCAATGGTTTGCACCTTTGTCCAAGTGGGGACATTCTTCCTAGTCAGGATAAGGGAGATACACTACTGAAATAACCCCTGCTCACCCCCTTGGTAGCTTGGCACGAGCAGTCAGGCTTATCTCAGAGGCAGTGTGTGCAGCAGTTGCACATAACCAACAGTAACACAGTGAAAACTGACACCACACAAGTTTAGAAAAATAACCAATACTTTATATATTCAAAACAAGACCAGAACGATAAAAATCCAACATACAGTACTGTAAGAATATCTTTAAAATGCAGTTCCTTTAAGTCGGTAGCTCCGTCCGGGGCTACTGCGGTGCTGAAAACAACAGACTCCAACAGTTCCGTCCGACTGCATCGGTCGTGTTGTCGGCAGACTCGTAAACAGTACCTTCTAGTTGCGGCCGACACGTTGGTGCGAGCCAGTCGTGGCAACCGTTGCAGTTGCGATGCGAAGCGTGTGCGTTGCCCTCAAAGCACGGTGCAGGCAGCGGCTCGGTGACGGTCGTCCAGCGGCATCAGTGAGACCATGACTGTGATGCGGAGTGAAGGCGGTGCTCGTTGCGGTGCCGACAGATCACGGTGCAGGCAGCAGAGCCAGTTGCAGGGAGCTGGCGTCGGCCGGTCCGGACTGCGGTGTGGGACGGGGCAGTGCGTCGTGAGACTTATGAGTGGTGCCCCCAAGCCACGGTGCAGTCACGGGTGTCGAAGTCAGCAGGCAGCGACAGTGTCAGTGAGACCAGGGTGGCGAAGTGAAGCGAGGCAGTGCAGAGTGCAGTGCCCACAGGTCACGGTGCAAGCAGCGGCTTGGTGGCAGTGGTCATAGTAGTCTGAGACCAGGGTTGCGGTGCAAGATGCGGCGGTGCCCTCTGCGGTCCCTTCAGGACACTGAGACAGTGACAGAATCGGTGACAGAGTCGGTTGCTTTTCCCTTCTCTGTGGCACCTGAAACTAAGGTTCCAGAGGCGGTACCCAGAGGTCGCTGAAGTCTTTGCGGTCCCCGAGACTTCAGAACAGGAGGCAAGCTCTACTTCAAGCCCTTGGAGATACTCAGCACAAGTTAAGAAAGTTCAGTCCAGTCCTTTCACTGCCCAAGGCAGAAGCAGCAACTGCAGGCCAACCCAACACAGCAACAACACAGCAGCAGGGCAGTACTCCTCCTAGCAGTTCTTCCAGCTCTTCTTCTTGGCGGGTTTCTTGATTCCAGCGAGTTCCTAAATTCTGGGGTCTGGGCCCCAATATTTATACTCCGTTTCGCTTTGCTCTTTTGGGCAGAGTGTGTCTGTGCCCAGTCCAAACCAGTTCTGTCCTCTCTGGCACGGCTTCCTAGCAGGAAGTGGAGACAGCATTGTCCACGGCAGACCAGGGCCATTCAGGTGCAAGGAAATCTCCTCCCACTACTTTAAATGCAGCTCAGGTCTATTCAGCCCAGCCCTGACTCATCCAGGAAAGGCAGGACACACCTCAACCTCCTAGTGGCTGTCTGAAGAGAATGCACATCCCCAGCACCTGTCACTCCAAAGCCAGACAGTCAATCCACAACCCAGGAGGCACACAGGAGGGCTAAGCAAGAAAATACCTACTTTCTAAAAGTGGTATTTTCAAACACAGAACATAAAAATCATCTTTACTTAAAGATGCATTTTTATATTTCGGAGTTCAGGCATACTAAACCCCATTTTCCCATTTTGTCACAATGGGAAGATGAGCTTATAAGATGTTATAAGTAAACTACCATTCTATCCTATGGGACAGATAGACTTTCCATAGTGAAAAATGAAATACACTAAGTCACTTCATGTCACACACAGCAGTACATGTCCTACCTTTAATATACACGGCACCCTGCCCACAGGGGTACCTTGGGCGAACCATAGGCCTACCTTAGGGGTGACTTATACGCAAGAAAGGGGAAGATTAGGGCCTGGCAAGCGGGTGCACTTAAAAGGTCGACATGGCAGTTACAAACTGCGCGCAGACACTGCAGTGGCAGGTCTGAGAACCTTTTACAGGGCTGCTTGTGTGGGTGGCACAACTAGTGCTGCAGGCCCACTAGCAGCATTTGATTTACAGGCCCTGGCACACTAAATGCACTTTACTAGGGACCTACTAGTAAATCAACTATGCCAATCATGGAAACACCAATCCATAACACAATTTACAATAGGAGCACTTGCACTTTAACACTGAACAGCAGTGAGAAAGTGAGCACACCAGCAAAAACAGGGGGAAATCAGAAGGCAAAAAGACAGGGGAAACACGCCAAAAGATGCCAGGTCTAACACCGCTACAAATAAACTGTCAACAAGGAGAAATGTGGCAGTAAATCTGTTCTGCTTCATTGGTTGCAATGTCTGTATTTTAAAATATCTTACGTGGTTAAGGCACCAGCTGCGGAGATCTGTGTGCGCCAGCTAAATCTCAGGGAATAATAATAATGGTAAGATAACTCTGAATCAAAGTAGCACACAGGGTTAAAATGTCTCCTGCAAAGCACATTATGTAACACGCAGATGACAGATTTTTATTTTATGTAAATGGGTAAGTTGGTCACTGCTTTTAAGGCAGAGATCCTTTTATTACTTGCTGTTCATAAATTGTAATCTTTCTAATATAGCACAGTGAGGTATGAAGGATATGTGGCTCCCACACCTTGTAACCCTCACTGTCTTATGTAACATCCTTTATATTGGTGTACATACATGATTTATGGTCAATGTATAATCAGTATGTGTGATGTAAAGTGCTCAGACATCCTGCATTGGGTGCAAGTAGTGGCACTACTCATCCCAATGCAGGGAGTCAGAGCGCTTTACATCCCACATACACAAATAATTTAAATACCACTATTTTGTTTTATTTCATTTATAGTGTTTAGCACTACAATAGTGCTAAAGCGCTATAAAAGCAAAAACACAAAATAGTGGTATTTAAATTATTTGTTTTAATACTGGGGCGAACAACATCTGACATTCTTACAATGCATATATCTCATATACAGACTGAACAAAGTCAAAAGCATTTCTTTCTAAAGTACCTGTGAAGTGATAAAATGTGAGCCTTTGTTTTCCCTACACTGCATCTAGGTGTGAGGATCCTATAGCTCCCAACCAGGATACTCCCACAAAAAGAGGCCTAATGGCCCCTTAACTTCAGCCTTTGTTATATGCCCAGCTTGTATCTGATAAGCTCCTGCCCCTCATGCACGCTGCTGCTCGGAACAAAAGCAGACTACGTGCATGCGCTGCCGAAAGTGTCCCGGTGTTAGAAAAGGACACCGGGACGGGTACAGCATACTTCTATGAATTCCGAGAGAAGTGGGAAAGGAATGTGGCACTCAACTGAAAGCAGCTGGCTTTGCAGCAGGGTAGATGAAATCTACCCTCTGGAAATAGTTGGTAGATGGAGTCTACTTGAAGTCTACCCTCGACTCAAGCCCTGCTTACCGGTAATCTAAATATTCTGAATGCTAGCGACTCACTTCCTAATTGCACGAGAAAACCATTTATTCGGTTAAGACTGGGATGAGGAAGACTGACAAGGAAGTAATACTGACTTTCTCCATCCTGAAAACTCCCTGCCTGACGTTCCCCTTCCTCTGAAGACAAAACTGGTCTATTCTGCAGAAAGAGTTTACCCACGTACAAGTGTAAACACATGGCCATCCACAGAATGAAGGGAGTATAGTACGCGTTCCGCATCTCGTCAGTACATTTGGTGTAAAACTCAAGTCTTCTGGCAAATATTCTATTCTGAACTACCCGAGAAGGGTTAAAAAAATGTTTAACAACCACGTGCAACTTTTTTTAAGCAAAGTTACTGTATATCGGAAAAAAGGCTTCAACTTTTTCTAACACGGCTACCGTAGAGTGGTTAAGGTTCAAATCGAATGACTGGTCGTCCTTAGGCACCTTCCAGGATCTGGGCAGTGATGTACGGAAATAATAGGAATACATTTTATAGACAAATGCGCACAAGTATAAAATCCGAAAGCCCAATACACACATTTCAGGTGAGGGATAGTTATAAACCTGTGTCAGTAGGTGAACCGGCATAGGCTAATACATGGACGTGCTGAAAAAGATAACTGTGGGTTCTGCAGAAATACATAGGTCGCAGTGCACATTAGTTTTAGGATATACACATAAAATATTGCATGGTCAATTTAGCTGCACTGAAACAGATATTTCTTTGCACACTCTAGCTTGACAGGACATCAACAATTAGTACAGAAATCACAGAAATCACCACCACATATCTATCTGTTAAAGAACGAGAGAGACAGTAGAAACAGTTTTTTGCACTGTCATTTAGCACAGGGGGTAAACAATTGTGGATTCTGCCTCAGCAGAAGCCTTTTGAGAATATGCTAAAGTTAGAAATGCTGGGTTGGGCCCACTGACGTCAAACAAGAGAACAAACAAAACTCACTATGCAAAAAACCAAAAATGTGTTTCTATGTCACCTCACCCTTATTCTGAGAACCCACAAGAGGGGGCTTCTGCTGAACATGGACACGTACATAATTCTTGGAAATATTTATGTGCTTTAGCAGTATCTTATCTGTTCAGATTGCCATTTGCGTGACGCAGTAATACGTAACCCGTGTTTTTTTGTGTAGCTTTTGCAGAATTTATACTGCCTATAATCAAGAAATTTGAACTTCAGACTTTAGACTCCTTGAGACTGGCTGATTTTCCCAATTGATCGATTAAGACCATATTTTTGTGTAAAATTGTTTTGTCTTACTTTATTAATAGATTTTCCCGCCAACATATTGGCGAGCCAGCCAGGAGCCCTGCTTGACTTCACCTACTGCCAGCCCACAACACTGCCTGTCCCCCAAGAAGTGACTTGCGCACTTTATAAAGGTAAAAGACGCCTTCGTTCAGTAAAAGTCACTGCATTTCTATGGGGCAGGTAGGACTTGGGCGTTTGGTGTTTTTATGGTGGGAATAGTATGAGGTCTGTTCCTTTTTATATGTAAAGAAGTTAACAATTTTTACAATAATATATAATTTTATTGTTCGCATGCAAGATTTAGTATTGGCACAATATTAAGAGATCCCGGTGGTAAGTCTGGAAGATACTAAGGACTCAACTAAATAAGTTGAAAGTGGTCATGGTAGAACAGGGGTTGAGGCTGAGCAATCAGCGTATGTTCTAAAGTGTGGCAAAGGGACGGGTAAGAAACCCAGTGTTCATTGGAACTTCACCATAAGTAAGAGCAGAACACAAACTACCCAGACCTTAAGTCTGGAAGTCACAATTTGTATCTGCAAATAGTGAAAAGTTGTCCTCTCTACGAATCCAGAGAGAAGTGACCAGTAGTGCTTTGTTTGCTCTAGTATGTAAATTAGAATTGATGCAGTAGTGTTTTGGTTGCCTTAGTTTGTAATTTAGCATTGATGTATATGTTTATGTGTAAGTAGAAATGTGGCCACAAATTAATGTTATTTCCTTTTTAATTTTGTGTTATGCAGTATATAATTTAGGATTTCCTATTTTGCGAGGAATGTTGTATAATGTTAGGGAGGAAAATTTAAGTAATTGGCTGAATTAGGCAAATGCCTCAAGAGTCCACGACCAACAACTGATTCTAATTTAGTCTCACCCTGTGACCTTGCCACAGACTAAATACCAGAAAGTAAACAGTATGAAGATTTTTTAATATAGTTTTTTTATTATAAAGGACCCTATTAAATAGAATGACAAAATAGAAAGGCTCTGTCTAGGGAATGAAATATATATTTAATAGTCCCAATAATACGGAAAGACATACTCTTCAACATGGAACCAAAAGTGCCAGTTAATCTTGCATTAAAATTGACGAGGAGAAAATGACAGACCTACAAGACAATAAAAAAAATAGACGAAAAATGTAATTCTATGTCAGGACCCGGAGGCAAGGATTAGTCTGTTCTCTCTTTAATAACAAGCAGCCATTTAACACTACTAAGATTCATTCAAAACATTCCAAAGGGAAAAGATAAACGGGGAACACAGTCCATCCAATCCACTACCAGCGTCGTCTTTCACAACCCTCTGCCGACGCTCCTTCTCCCTCTTTCTTCGCTGCTCCAGCAGCCTTCAGTTAAATGCTTCGTTACTCCGCTTGAATGCTCTTTGTAATGCAGTTATTTGCCTAAACATGCATTTCTCCCGATCTGTGATGTGACCGCTTATGAAAGATTGTATGCGCCAACGTTTATTTTCCTTTTCAGGTCTGCCACAGGAACGTTGATCGCTCCTTCACAGCCGCAAGTGTTTTCATATCAGGGCTGAGGGGCGTGACGCGGTCAGCCCACCGCTAGAGGGTCGTGCGCCCATTAACTAGTGCGCTGCGCAAACTCTACCCCTCTCTCTCCATCCTCCCCCCCCCCCTCCCGGTGACAAGCGCGTTTATTTCACTGCTGTTCTGTCAAACTGGTGAAATGTGTCCGGTTGTCTCCCCTCTGCCGGGGGCTGAAAATGAACTTTTTGATCATATCTGAGCAATAATAATTCCCCACATACTTGTAGGGGGGGGGGGGAACTGTCCCATCTCGGCCTCAGGCCTCTGATTTGAAAGGGCTTGTTTACCATTCCTAACAGCAACCAAAATATCCTGCCCACTAGAACAATACCCATACAGGTATTTCTTCCGGATATTCTTTTCTACATACTATGGGGCTATAACATAATGAAGAGCCCGAAGGATTACTTGGGGGGGAGAGGGGGGGGGGAAAGACTCCGGGGAGTATATGGTGGAGGAGGTAACTTATCGCCCCATCGATGAGGAGTTGGAGGTTTCCACATTTAAGGCAGCCTCTCACGTAGTGACGCCCTTAGAGAAGAAAACATTACAGTTTCAATCTTAGTGCCAACAATCCCTCGGGCAGAGGAAAGAACCTTCTGGGCCCAGAGGCACCCCCTACCCCCCAGGGCAGCCCCAGGCACAACCTGAATCCAAGCACAAGCGTGCTACTGACCAGAGGCGAAATTTGGATGTCTTTTCTCACCTCAAGAAGGAGTTTATGGAGTCTCAACACCCCTTCCAGATCCCTCCATACCCTGTACTTGGGGTTCCTTTCCTTTCTCTGCAGGATCCCACAGAAGGGGATGACTCCCCAGACGGCGAGGGTGAGCCAGATAGACCTTGGCACCCCACATTTAATGATCCCTCTCCCTTGACAGGTAAGTCCACAACAGAGAAGGCCCCTACTGTTCCAGAATCTGATATGCTGGACCCAGACAATCTATTACATCCGTGTTCGACAGAGTGGGTCACAGTGCCAAAGGTAGCCGCCTATGTAGCAAGACGCCTGAGGAAACCTTTGGCAAAACGGTACATAGTTGTCTCCGTGCAGAATGCCTGCATCCTTCCCTAGACGGTACGGTTGCTCTCACCCCTCATATTGATGCTCAGATGGCCACCTTTCTGGCCAAGTTTGTAAAAGATCCAAAGAAAGGGATCGGCCAATCCTGGCTCTCCTGCCAGGATAAGTTGATGGATGTGGCAGGACCATTGTCAAAAAGTTTAGACATGGACGTAGATGCGAAAGCTTCTGGTACCCTCATCTCTCCTGAGGCTTTATCGGGATGGGCGCAACGCACTATCCACCTTTTAGGGAACGCGAACTGCGCAATCTCTACCAAAAGGCGCAGATCCTTGCTGATTAAGACCAACCCTAGACTCAGGGAATTGGCAACACCGGAGGCAGGTCCCATTGCACAAGGCAACCTCTTTGGGGAACCTTTCATCCGAGAGCTGGGTAAATTTGTTAATACATTAAATTCTCTCGATAGGACTCAGACTTCAATTAAGAGGATTGTTACGCCTCGTGTTTTCACCTACGCCGGTCAAGGTAAGGGGCGCACGACCGGCCGGGTCATCCACCAAGCCCCTAGAGGAGCAGGCTGCCGACGAGGCCAATGGCAAGATTCTTCCCAATTCAGGAACTTCTACGGTACAAGAAGCTACCCCCGCAGCAGAGGTTCAAGAGGAATTTCGAAGAACAATGCCTCTTACAACTCCTCCCACGGTGAACGTTCAAACCTTTTAGGGAATCAAACTTGGGGGCAAGCTTTCACTGTTTTCCCACAATTGGCGACATCTCACGTCAAATGCCTGGGTACTACACATGGTGAGGGGTTTCCAGTTAGAAATTTATGGGTCCCCAGTGCAATCTCCGAGACCTCGCCCCTAGTTTTCTCACAGGCCCAGTCCACCTTGGTGGACAAGAAAGACACGCAACTCCTGGAAAAAGGGGCCATTATTCCATCTCAACTGCATCCCAGAGGTTTCCTAAGCAATCTTTTCCTGGTGGAGAAAAGGGATGGTAATAAATTTGAGGGAGTTCAATAAGTGGCTGGTGTTTTGCCACTTCAAGATGGAAGGGGACACCTTCTGAGGGATCTACTGCAGATCAATGACTTGATGGTGCATTTAGACCTCCGAGATGCCTACCTTACGATCCCCAATTTCCCTCCACAAAGGCACTTCCTCCAGTTCCAATGGAGGACCCAAATTTTCGAATTCACTTCTCTCCCTTTCGGTTTGTAATCGACTCCTTGGTGCTTCACTGAGTTTTGAAACCTGTGGTGGAGCACCTCAGAGCCAAAGGAATAAGATTACTGATCTATTTAGACGATAGGCTCCTATTACACCAATGCCAGGACAGGTTACTGCACAACCTTCAAGAGACAATCTCCCTTCTAGAATCCCTCGGGCTTGTGATCAACTAACAAAAATCTTCTGGTACCCTCTCAGAGCCTGCAATTCTTGGGCTTCCTGGTGGATTCGGTCCAGGCCACCTTGAGCCTTTCCTCACAAAAGTTGTCCAAGATCAAACACGAGCTCAGGAGAAATCTGGCCAGTCCCACGACTTCCTTATGACAGACTGCCTTCTTTCATCTTCCATACAGGCAATCTTCCCGGGGCCACTACCCTACTGGGCCCTTCAACGTCTAAAAATCACCAACTTGCAGAGGGGGCTCACATACTCTCAATCAGTTCCCCTCTCAGAGGAGGCCAAAGAGGAGCTACAGTGGTGGATTTCTCACATGAAAGCCTGAAACGGGTGTGCTATTTTCGTTTCCCAACTGGATTTAGTGATCGAATCGGATGCCAGTGGCTCCGGTTGGGTGGAAAGATGGGGAGAATTAGCCACAGGAGGAAATTGGTCTTCCACGGAGCAACATCTCCACATAAATTGCTTAGAACTCCTAGCGGGCTCCTTCGCAGTTAAGTACTGGACCAAGGAGGGAGCTCAGTGTCCTCCTAAAAATGGACAACATAGCGGCAGTCCGCTACGTCAACCATCTAGGAAGTACACGATCAAAAGCATTAGTATATCTAGCCAGAGATTTCTGGACCTATTGCCTGGACAATCAAATTTAAGGAATGGCTGAACACCTGCCAAGGACAGCCAACCAGATAGACTGGCAATCGAGACACCGGCGGGACGCGAGACTTCGGAAACTCCACACGCAAGTGTTTTCGGTGATCCAGTCCAGGGGGCCCATTTACAATGGACCTCTTTGCCACACGACCAAATCACCAAATAGAGCAGTATTGCAGTTGGAGACCAGACCCCAACGCAGCAGCGACGGGTGCCTTTCTGAAAGACTGTAGCAAGGAGATAGGATATGCATTCCAGCCCTTTGTCATGATCATGAGGGTGTCTACCCAAACTCTGAGACAGCATGCGGATCTGGCGGTGATAACCCCGATATGGAGATCTCAAGTTTGTAACTTTCTTGGGATTTTCCAATCCCTCTACCCCAGTTTCAGGATCTCCTCCACACTCCCAAGGGGAATCGTCATCATCTAGTTCAAGAGGGATTGCTTCACCTCATGGCATGGAGGATTACCAGGAACGCTGGAAAGTCCCGGGTGTTTCACGAGAGGCTGCTGCATTACTCACCAAATCTTGGACAGACAGCACAACCAAACGCTACCCATCGGCCTGGTCAAGTTGGTTGGGATCACCAACAACTGGATCCCCTGGGGGCAGATGTGTGCATATCTTGAATTTTCTGGCCTCCCTGGCGTCAAAGGGCCTAGCATATAGGTTCATTAATGCCCTTCAATCTGACCCATCGGCAGACCATTAGCTCAATGGAGGGACGCCCAGTAGGAGAACATCCTTAAATCTGTAAACTTATGAGGGGCATTCAACTGTCTCTCCCTCCTGGCCCAAGATATTCCACGCTTTGGGATGTTAACAAGGTGTTACGTCTTTTTAAGCCCTGGCCCACTAACAGGTATTTGACACGTAAGCAGATGTCAGCAAAACTAGTCATCCTATTATGTTCGGTCTCATGTAGGCGAGTTTTCGACATCAGGGCACTGGATATAACAGGTCGAGTGTTCACTCCTGATGGGGTGACATTCAATATCCCTAGACACACAAAATGTAATTCAAAAGGAGTTTCACATCCCATGTTTCCTGAGGTACTCAAATTATGTGTGGTCAAAGCTATTAAAGTTTGTGAAGCCATGACAGAGGACCTCCGTCCGGCTGGGGAACATCAACTTCTGATTGCTATGAATAAACCTCAAAGTGGTTTCTTCCCCTACGATTGCCAGGAGAGTCCATTGGGCCATGCAAAAAGCGGTTATTGTTACCTCAGTGTTTGGTGCACATTCTGTCAAAGGGGCTATGGCCTTCAAGGTCTTAACGTTGGGTGCCCGCTTGGAGAATATCCTCACTGCGGTGGATTGGTCCTTTGATTCTACCTTTAAGAGATTTTACTTCAAACCAGTGCAAAATCTGGCATCTTTAGTAGTGGAAAAGCTTTAAACCAGCCTAATCCTCGCCTCCAGGTCCTGACATAGAATGAAAAATGTCCTAGCTATCATAAAGGAAGGTTTCAATTTTATTAAAGGCATGGAGGCAAGGATTAGCCCACCTGGTTTCTTTTCTGAATTTGTACCCTCCCATTTGAAGTATTATGGGGTCTGTCCTTGCAATCATTTCAGCTTTAACATTGCCTCATGAATCGTATCTTTCTGTGTATTTATAGTATTGCGATTGTACAGTTGGCATTGCTCTTAATCTATGACCTTTTTTCCAACAGGAAACCTTTATAACGTTGGTTGATAGTACATGGATGATATGGTATTTTTTCCCCAGGCACAGAACCTGGTAAACAAGAATGAATCCCTAAACCTTTGGCTGTGGTTCCAGGAAGAAAAAGGGAGAAGGAGCGTTGGCAGAGGGTTGTGAAGGACGATGCCGACAGTGGATTGGAAGGACTGTTTTCCCTGTGCTTCATGGGAAATGTACTTTTTCCCCTTTGGAAGATTTTGAATGAATCTTAGTAGTGTTAAATGGCTGCTGGTTAATAAAGAGTGAAGAGAGCAGCCTAATCCTCGCCTCAGTGTCCTTAATAGAATTGAAACTTTCCATTACGATAGCTAGGAAATTTTTCTTGGACAGTTGTCTTTGAATATTCAAATAGAGACATGTTGTTCAGGGCCAGAAATTGTGAAAAACTTAGAAGTAGTGTTCATAGATCCATTATAAACAGAGTTATGGACAGCGTTAATAACAGACAGTCCATATTTGACAACATTCTCCTATCGTGGGGCTCAGATTAAAACTGCAGTATAAAAATTTTGTTTTAGAGATTGCAATCATATTTTAACATGCATACAAAAGTAAAATAAAATATTTGTCTTATATAGCTACATATGTAGAAATTTGGGACGTTAGACTAGTCTCAACTTATAGGTTCACCAGCTAAAAGAAACTGGATTATTTAGAAGAATGTACGGGAATATGTGAGTTGAAAGGGAAGCAAAATAGGTTGTATAAGGAAAATAAGGAATAAATAGAAGGATATGATCATATAAAAAGAATTGAGGAATACAAAAAGTTAAAATAAGAATATTAAGGCAACAGGACTACCAAGCAGGGAGTTTTTGGAGGCTAGAGAAAGAAGTGGACGATCCATTAATGGAGTAAATATTGATGCATTGTCCAGATCAACCTCCCTATTCAAATTTAAAGGTTTGCCAAAGAGTTATGAGGTCCCCTATAGAACCCCTGGTCAAAGTCTTCCGCGGAGACAAAGACCGGATAGGAAAACAGTGTACAGAATGGTACGAAGCCACTAACCACCACACACACCCGTGGCCCCAGGAGCCTGCCAGTCCTTCCACTCAGAAGAGACTCAGAGACAGACTGAAGGGCAGTAAAAAGAAAAGTCATTCACAGAATGTAATGTAATGTAATGTAAATTCGTACTTGTAAAGCGCACTGCCACCCCAGCTGGGGCATCCTGGCGCTATACGCATACCGCTGTGGAACCCTTCCTGGCTATTCCCTGTGAAATGTCCACTCCTGGGCACCCCCAAGGTGAAACCAGGCACCCCAGCGCTGGTGGGGCCGTTGTGGAGATTAAGCAAGCTATTGCCCAGAGTTGCAGAGTGGGACCCATGATTAGAATAGGCACCGAGGCGAGAATTATCAGGTCCGAGGAAATTGAGTCCAAGACCCGCCGAGGCGGGAATTGAACCCTGGTCCCGGGCCAGGTCTCTGCATCAGGGTCTGCCGCTCTAACCATTGAGCCACACTTCTCCACTAGTAGTAGTTGCACAAGCCCAGAAGAGGTCAAGAGAAAGGCCCCAAAAATGACCAAGCCAGAGGGTTCTAGTTATAACATAGCGAAGAAAGGACTACCCGCTGAAGTACAGGACAAATTAAATAACTTAGTAGCTTTAGATACTAAACCACGGACAGAGATGCAGACGCTTATAATACACTTTTGTGAGAAGAGGCAGGAAAATGAAAAGAGTGAGAAAGACAAAATAGAGAAAGCAGCAGTCAAATTGGTCCAGCAGAAGTTGGCCAAGAAAACTGAGGGAGGAATTGCAACTGCCGTTACTAAGTTAGTCGCAGCATCCCTGGGTGTGCCTCTGGCAGGCATTCCACAACGCGAACCATACGCCCAAAGATAAAACAACATGAATAGAAGAGGAGGGCGAGGACGTTTTGCAGTAAATAGATCAAATATATTTCAGAGCAGACAAATATACTATTGCAGAAAGCCAGGACATTTTATTAGAGGATGCAGGTCTAAAAAGAATGATGAATGTAATGGCCAGAGAAGGGCAACATATGGCCAACAATTAACAGAGCATCATCCATCAGACCGATGACAAAGCCCGAGACTGTGAAAGGAATGCAGAAGATCCTTGACTTATGTAATTACGTCCGACAATAGTTTTTTTGTTACTAATTATTAATTATTATTATTATTATTATTAATATCACCACTGTTTGCATCTATCAAACAGGCTAAAACATAGAAAGACAGGATAACATGGACTAAAGAGATGAAACAAACATTTAGCTAGTTAAAAACCAGAGGTAACAAATGCACCAGTGTTAGGAACACCAAATTACAAAAAAAAGTGTTTTTTCCTTTTTGCAACTGTAATTGCCAGTCCTCACCCCAAAAGTACCCTTTATGCCACAAGCCAATTGCATATTTTAGTGGCCTACTTGATTCTGTCATGAAAGGCCATTACTCTTGCGAACAAGAACTAGCGATGGCAGTCTTTGCAGTGAAGAAAAGTGCCCCCATTGTTGTAGGTGTAGTTGACATTGTACGCTGAACATGCAGAATTTGCAATCATTCGGAAAGCCAAAACAACACTAAACACAGAATATCAGGCTATGAAATCATATCACCATCACTCAAAATAGTTAAGTGCCATATAGTCAACCTGGCTACCTTCTTTGCATACCCCATTCCAGGTAGTGTTGCATATTTTTGTAGATGGGTTTTCTACAATAGATTAAGACATGGGATTGAGACACATGTGCAGTAGTAGTCAAAGTCATGTAACTTGACTCTTCATATATATATATATTGTAGATAACAGACCAAATAACTTTGCCACTTTATTACTTATCCCAGGCTACTGAACTAGTAACTTCAGGTGGCAGCTCCTGCCTCAGGATCAAGTACCAGTTATATTTCCTACATTGATTTATTGCGTTCAGACACCCTTGAGGTCTGGGCAATGGTATAGAAAACAATGTAAATAAATAAAAATAAATCTTTGGGCGTTGAATCACACAAATTTAAGCTCCACTTTTATAAGATGGATTAGGCTTTTATATAACAAACCACTTGACCGGGGCAGGACCAGAATCCACATCTCCAATAAGAGAAGCTCGAAAGGGGTACGAATCAGAGGAGTCCGTCCTCTCTCTCGATCATCATTATGACAGTGGTGTTTATGTTCAATGGTAGACACGGCTTCAAAATGTATGTAGCTGCTTCTCAGAGGAACCGGGCTTGGATTGATACTTACTATGCGAGCTATACTATGCTATCAGGCTTGAGTAGTTGTTCTTCCGTACCGCACCAATTTCCGAGTCACCATTTCTGGTCAGATTAGTGTACTGTAGTGAGTAGCAAGGAAATTTTGTGGTTGCACCTGTTTGGGTCACTCTGCAACTTTTTGGAGAGGTTCCTAACTTTGTAAGAGGAGTTTTGGCTCTGGACAGTTCCTGGTGAAAGGTGGATGGAGACCTAAGAATGGTAACCAAATACCATTCTAAGAGGCTCAAGTCATATTTGACCACAAACCACCTAACCTACTAATCCCTTACAGCTCTCGTCGGACAACTCATGCAAAACCTGAGATTTGTTTGCTCACGTCCCTGGCTCAATTCAGCACTATCATAGCACTAAATGATTTGGGACAATGCCATCTCTTATCTGCCTCTCAGAACTGTTACTGGATAAAAGACATTGGGAATGAGGGAAAGATGTGAAGCCGAAAGAGAAGATCATTGCATGTTGACATGTGAAAAAAGTCTCCATCAACACTGAATTGGAGCTGATCCAATTTAACATCTTACGTACATGTCTTTATTGTCTTCCACAAGTCAGAGTCCCTAAATCTGGAGGTCCCGCAGCAAGAGCTTTTCATTTACTCAGGTTTGTTCAAAGATGATTGTGTTCACAGGAGCTATTGTAGATCGGTTTAAACAGTTTGCAGGGATGGACTTAAAGCCGACTGCTGAATACATCCCTGTTTAATGTTGAAAACAAAATGAAAAAGAAGATGGCAGCAATGGCCTGGTGAAAGCTGCAATATGACTGAATATTTAACTGCTAGGGTTGGAGACTGGTTTAAAGATGTTGCAGAATCTGTAGACACAAGCAGCTCATTTAATCCAAAGAGGAAAGATGATAAGTTGAAGGTTTCCGAATGTGTGGGAGGGACAGTTTAACCAAGATCTTTCAGAAGTATCAGCCAGCGCCCAAGATAACCTTCCTTGAACCTGCTTGATTCTCAAACTCAAAAATTCAAGTGGTTTACAGAGAGATCACTGCGCCCTCACTTAATTACGCTATGGAAACTCCCTCAAGCTTAAATTTGAAGATTTCCTGAGCTTCAGGAAAGGAAAACCTACTTGTTGCTGGAGGCATTTCACCCCAATACACCTAGACCTATTTACATTACACACACACTTAAGCTTACATCTACCTCACTGGGTTGCAATCAGTTCAGGAACTTAGAGACTGACTACCCCCTTCTCATCTACCTTTTCTTAGTAAACTGAAACAACTCGCAAATGATACTGCGCATAAATACAAAATGAAAAAATAAAAATGTATGCATCACTACTCCCTCTCGAAATAATTTTAAGAAATACTAGCACGCTGTCCACACACACTCACTTCACCACCACTGCTTCGTACAACAAATAACACCCACGTCATGCCCATTTGCACCAGCAACCCAAACCCTTTCCAGAACAGTAGGTTAGGCATAATTATCAGAAACTGACATCACACCTAAATATTCACTATCATCTCCTGCACTTCATGCCTATCTTTCCAAATTGTGCCGCTTGCCATTCTCCGAAAGGCCTAGAAGTTGCACAGGTACTGCACTGTTACACTTTCAGACATCACCACACCACTGGCCATTTAGAAACATATTTCACTAATACTAACACAAATCTCTAGATTTCAGGCAGTACCATGAATAGATCGGTGGTGTCTCCTTCAGCAAAATATCAGACTACGGTAAGGCCATACAAAACCCTTGCATATACAAAAGAGATATACTGCTCCTCATGGTTCTTGAAAAGGGTAAGTGTAACCAGGTGAAACACAGATGAAACACTGCCCAACCCAAAGGGCACGTGCTTAAATTGGTAAGCACAATTTGGTGTTACAAAAGAATCAAGTTTGGACTTTTCAGCAGAAGCACTCACTATCTCACATAAATTAGGTAATAGATGGCAATCCACTAATATGGTGGTTGCCAATCCTGAAGATCTATGCACACTATTCTTAGAATGTGTAAAGTCATAGTAAGTTCACAAATACGCATAAAAATGTCCTTTATTGGAAGGTCCACTAGGAGCATCTTTTTAAAAAAAATATTTACTTTTCTATCATTATCTAGTATTCACAATAAGACTAGAGGAAATACTAATCGCATAAACATGATGTTATGATCTCAAAAAAGTTCAGTATCCCACTCTGTAGCACGAGGAGGAACCTTTCATCTTGAGGTCCTGCACCAGTCTCTTAAAATTGAACTTTACCAATCAGTGATCGGCGATTATCCTGAAATATACTATTAAATTACCAAGCTGCAATGAAATAGCAGTGCCTTTTCTACCAAAGGATTAAATACGTCAGTCCTCAGTCGCTGACAATTCTAGAATTAAGTATCACATACAGTGGACCATGAAAGTCGACCCTAGCACAAGACTTTCATATACTGTATAGTCTTGACTACCTAGTAATCTCTAGATCTCTTCGAAGATAAGCTGTGGCCGCTTCCTGACAAAGGCACCCCCTAGTGCTGAAACGCGCGTAGAATACAACACCTGTCAATTGAATTTGTGCCACTCTGCTTGTTTCGCCCTAAATATACATGAGAAAAATATAACTGTATTTAATAAGAAGCACTGTATCAATGAATTTCTGCCGTCACGCCTGGTGACGAAAACATTTTTTTAAAAGTTGTTTTGTGATTCAGTATGTATGATGATATGATTGAGATAGTATAAATGGGCCAAGTTAGTGTATTTAATATTAATAAACTATTTTTGTAATTTTGGAACAAATAGTATTTGAATCTGTTCTTTCTTCCTTTAGGTTTATTACTATTAATGTAAAAGTGTTATTATTCTTTCGTTGCCTTAAGTCTTTACATTGATGATCTCAAATATGGAAAGAAATCACAGGAAAACTGTTTTCTTCTACTCCTCCTTCTAATAGTCAGAACTATAGCATCAGGCAGACAAAATCCAATTTTAAACAATCCTTAGTAGAAACTTATCTTTGTAAGCAAGAGAAAGCATGGACTAGCTTGGATGATTCAATAAAAACTAAAGAAAATTCTGGACCTTAATAGGTTTTGGAGCCTCGTAATAAACATTGCATGACTACTATATCATGTGTAAAAAATGAGAATTATATCTAAAGGAGTTATACAAGTTCTCTTACTACCCCCTCTGCAAAAGTTAAACTACAAACTACTTCTACTATCACCAGGGTAGAAATCATGTTATTGATCCACAAAGGTTGCCCTTCCAATTCCCCGGTTCCAAATAGAATGCCAGTCGAGGTCCTTGAACAAAATCCACTCTTCTGAAGCGAGCTGTTGAACCAATATTTTCAAATGTCCTACATTCATGCCAGATTCTTTCTTCGTGGAAAGGTTCTATCTTGCAACCCATTCATAAAAAGGATCAATATCGGAATCTAGTCATTACTGCCTCATAGCTACTAGACTCGGATGGTAAAATATTTGCCAAATTCCTATTTTTAAAAACAAAAACACTATCGGGCTGGGCTGACAAACAATAATAATAAATTCTGATAAAACAGTATTCAGATCAGCATGCTCTTCTACAGATATCATCCTATTGAGCTTACTATTAAAAAAACAAGTTAAGAAAGGATTATATACTGTATGTGAGCTTCACTGACTATCCTACAGACAGTCAACAGAAATTGTAATTTGGCAAAAATTGCTTCCATAGGGAATTGATCACACTTAGATTTCCTCTTACCTTGCACAAAGACACTAGGATGCAAGCGACAAAAACCAAAAGTAACAGACTTAATCACCACACTTTTCACCAATAACTGTTTAAAGCAAGACTATCTTGGCTCCCTTACTATTCTCCTTGTACACTGCAGATGTTTCTGATTACTTAAAAATATAAGATGGGTATGCCCCATAACTGACTCAGCACACACACCATCACTAACTTGGCATAAGCAGATGACTGAATATTTCTGTAATTCCCAGGGACTTCAGCACCAGCTAAATAGCCTACATGAATACAACACCATCAATGGCTTAACCGGGAATCTTGCAAAGCCAAAATTATGACCTATGGAAGGTCCCGTAAACAATTCACTTGGATCATCAGCAATACAGCTAATCTTGGTCTTACATCAGTAATCCCACAATATAACACTGCTATCGCAAAATAGATCTGTGACTGCATGAATGGGAAAGGCGGACATCTTTACAAAACCTATTCTGAAGGAGGTTTTTACACAAAACATTAATTTCCAGGATTCAATTAGTAGAAGGAGCAACCAAATTAGCGAAGAATATAAGCTTCCTCCTGGAGATACATTTAGTAAAATAAATAGAATCCAACAAACATTAGCTATTAGAGGTAAAGTGTGTGAGATGGATTAACAGAACGACTTAGCTAAGTCTCAAACATACAAAAACGGCCCCAAAATACATGCACTCTAAGGAGACTGCAGATTTGGATTCTAATCCGGATTCAAAGATGAAGAAGGCCTACCTGAGATTAAGACATCCTAATATTTCGATTTGGGGGTGTCTGGAATAACATTTCTGAAGACCAACAGTATGTATACTATGCAAGGTGAATGAGAAAACATTTGACCACATTGTCAGTGCTCCAACCTGCTAGACTATTGTGAAGAACACCATTGTTATTTGTTTAAGGCTGCCAATATCATAACAGTTAAACAAGTAACCCACTACAAAAAAAAAACTTTTTTTTTTTTTTTTTTTTTTAAGACCCCCATCTAACAGATTTATTGGCTGCTAACATTAATGAATGTGGCATATAATAATCTACACTCAGTTGGCTGCAAACAGGCACAATTTATTTGTTTAAACCTGCACTAAGCACTTTCTTTTTTATCTATAAGGTCTATTTTTAATACATTTTTTTATTCCCAATTAAAATTACTTCAACTATCGTATTTTATGACTTATGTAAACTTGTTCTTACTGTGTAAATTGTAACTGATTTTAACTCAGTCTATACAATACAGTTTTATACTGCCACTACTCCATTCACAACTTGCCTTGCACAACGACTTAACAAGGAATAACACTCCAACAAATCAACTGCCTCGAGTATATCCATTTAGCATCAATTCTCCAATATTAAATTCAGCCTTCCTAGCAGGCAAAAAAAGATTTTGCACTTGGAGCTTCATGGCAATAACATTCTTCAAAAGAATGCTGTTTTTCAATATGCTTAGTATCACCGCCTACCATCTGAACACACCCATGACCCTTTCTAGCAACTGAACAATTGTTTCTAAATCAATATAATCAGTACTAAGTATGGTATGCTGCACACAGACTAAAATGTTACTTCATTTTTCCATCTTATACACCTTATTTAATTCAGTTCTTGAAATATCTCACTTAAAACACCTACTTATGGTGGTTCATGGCTCTTTACAAAAAATAGGTTTTACTCCACACACAACTAACAGTTTGGGCCTTCCCTCTGGTAAGTTGGTTAACAATCTCAATGTAGGCTAGATGCCCAGTGCAAACTTCTTGGAAATTCATCATTCTGTTACATCTCCATGCCGCAGATATATGTTTTTCTTAGACTATGGAAAACAAAAAAGTGATGGGCAGATTCCTCTAATCTCAGCCACTAGTAATTACTCTAAGCCACAATCCAGTCCACCTTTTTTTGTCCACAATGCCAACTCAGACAGGAACCAGCTATATGCTAATCAGCCTTGACCCTGCTACAATAGGAAGTGGCCACCCCAAACTGCCAGGTATAGTCCCTCTGAGCAAGTACACAAGCAATCCAAGAACAGTTTAATCCTATTTTGGCGTGGTCATTAGGGTGCAGCTTGAGTCCTATGGCTCAATGAGCATGGGATCCATGTCTGGCCATACCAGGCACACTTTGGGCACTGAACTGAGGAAAAAAAAAAAAACTAGTGATGGGTGGATTGCTCGAAGTTATCTTAGCCACTGGTAATTACTCTGAGCCCAATCCAGTCCATCATTTTTTCCCCCCCCAACATGCCACCTCAGACGGGAACCAGCCGTATTCAAATCTGCCTTGCTTTTTAGACTATGGTATGCTATGTAGGCGACTCCTCCATCAATTATATAATTTTATTGTTGAAGCCAAAATACAGAACAATTCAACATTAGAACCTTGCATTTCTCTGCCTAACTCGGTCTTCCATGCCTTGGCACCATTCATGCCAACACAAGACTTCACACCTTGAAAAACGTATCTTTATTGACATAATCAAAGAAGGATGTGCGATCTAGCTGGCAGTAATAGTCTCATGCTATGACTCAAGAACCCCTCATACCTTCTTGTTATTCTCTGAAACCTTAATACTTGTAATGTTTCCAGTCTACCTAATAGAAGGGGCAAGTTTGTTCTCCAAGGTTAAGAACGATTATAGTGCTCAAATGAAGAAGCTGCATCCAGAGATCCATTTAGAGGAAGTTATGGGGTATTGTAATAAGGTTAAGAAATGGATAGCTGCAAGACAGCTAGCTTAGTTTCAGGTAATATAGTGTACTCTTCACCCTGGGGAAGTCCTATTTGTCAGTAGTTATCAAGTCAATATGGGAACTGAAATATTTCTGCAAATCATGCCAGAAGGTGGTAATAGTCCCCATTTTAAAAAGAGAGGGCAGGTGAAAGATGCAAACCATTAGCACTGTATTACTTCTTTAAATGTTGCAAGGAAGACCTACACTAAATGGATTCATCTCGACTGATAATCAAGGTGGCCTCTAGCCGGATGTTAGGACCATCATTTGTAGTACTGTCTCCTAAACATTTGATAGATATTGAACAGTGAGGTGGCTTTTTAAAAAAAAAATATATATTTAAGATCGGCCACAGGCATTCAATATGCTCAACAGAACCAAATTTGCAATAACACATACAAACCACGTTCAGGTATCTAATGGCCTTGTTTAGGCAGAATATTAGAGCACATCGCATTAGTAATGTCAGTCTCCAGAAATCCTTCCTGCTCATCAACCACAACCAGACGGCAGAATTTGATAACACCTATGTCAGAACCCTGCACCAGCATGGTGAATGATGAACAACACTAGGGGTGTGAGAAATTCACAGTTTCCTTTCCTGTAATAAGACAAAATTCTGCCAAACTGATGCGAAATGCTAAAACAGCTTTAAAAAAGCACTAAAAAAAAACAAAATGTGCCATGAACAACAGCCGCTTGCCTTCTGGTCATTTGAGTTGTTCCTCTGCTAACATGCTGCCACAAACGATGCGCAATTATACCACATGCCAAAGGCGTAATTTTGGGAGTTTTGTGTAACAAGCTTAACATAAAATTGCCCAAATTTAACACCTACAAATTTGATATCAAGATCTTTAAACAAGAGCCTCCATCTGCAGTTTTCAAATTGCTAAAGATTTAGAAATTGAACTCTGCCAAGTGAGAAAAAAATAAAATACCAAGTTCTTGGCGTGACCCAAAAAAGCATGAAATTTGGTCTCTTTTAAACACTGGCTTGTTTTGATATTTTTCATGGCCAGTTTGTATTTGGTATCCGAGACGAGCTATGTACAAGACGTAGGTCTGAGCTACAATTTAGTGATCAGAACGGGATGTAGTTTTTAGCTTTCATCAGAAGTGAATCCCTGTAAACCGCTGATTGAGAAAAGATTTTGAGTAGAGGTCAACATGTAAAGCAGTGTCAGGCTGTAGGATTTTTAATAGGGTACAGTGGTGTTGCAGGTTATACCAGTGGAGGAGAAGCTATTCCCTAAAGACAGACATTTCCCCCTCGGCACCAGAAGCACTCGGCATAGCTACACTGCAGTGCAGGTGGGGAAATCTCAGTCACTGAGTTTTATGCACCAGAAGACCGAAGATCCTCCTGCCAACCACTCTGTGCGTATATCCTTGATTTTGTACTACATATTTTGATTTTCCAACACACTCACATAGTATACAGAAAGGTTATGTTCTCTCCAAATTCCCTAAGATAGTCAAAATCCAATACTTGTCACCTAATCAGAAACCTCACTCAGGTCATGTATGCATGTAAAGCACTTTGAGTTGAATTAACCTAAAGCTGGCATTAACCACCACTCCTTTATGGAGCATCAGAGACTCTTCCCGGTAAGGGTTTCCTATATCTCCAAGTCTTTTTCTAACCTACATCCTAGGTATCCCAGGTCACAGTACATTGTTCATCAGCAACTTTTAGACCTGTTGGCCTGGTCTGTCAAGTGCTCAAAGTGCACTCTAATTTGTAAAAGTGAACAGTCTGGGAATCCCACTTCTAGGATGGAAGATTTCTGCAGGACAAGTCAGCTCTCCAGATATTAGAAGGTATTTCTTCTGTAATCGTTTAAAGCGCAGCATCCTCTCTAGGACCCGTATGTTTAACTTTGATTGACCAGTAAGGTTGCACCTTGAGAACCATTCCAAGTGCACCAAGTTCCTTTAGTCTATGACCCAACCAGAGCATGGTTTCTCCTGTTTGTTTGCCCTTCCATTCAATTATACCAGTGACTGCTTCCCATGAGTATGCAAATTCCTCATTAGCACAAAGAATTTTTGTGTCCACCATAACCCCTTATAGTAAATACAGGTATGATTTTGTCCCCCATCATCATTCTAATATCAGGGAGGGCTCCTTTGTAGAGATGAAAGCTCATTCACTCACCACAGTAACATAACACAGATATGTGGTAGGGCAATTTCACATTTGTACACACATCTGCAAAGGGTTTCCATCGTAATAAGAGGCATGCCCAAAACAGTGATTGCAATATCTTGTTAGTGTTATGTAACAAATCCAGTGGGATCTAGCTTTAGATGTTTCGTAGAAAATATAAGAACGTTGGCAGGTTAATCATTTTAAACAATGATATCCTGCCTTGCAATTACTGGGAGAGTGCTGAATGTCTTCATTGAAGCAGTAATAATCGTCAACTGTCAGTCCCAGAATTTCTTCCTCTCCCACAAGTTGAAAGACCCCAGGAATTTGAAGCTCGAGGTATGGATTTTCATCCACAGGTTGGATTAATAGTTAATATACTCCAATTAATTGGAAATCCAGAATGCCACTTGTATTCCTAAAAAACATAGTGCTCCATGAGTATATAATTCCATGTATCCACAACATATAAAAAGATACTGCCTGCATACAGGGAGATTTGATTATTGAATCTTTAGATGAAGGGGTCCAATGATCCAGCTTGCCAAAGGATATATGGAAAGAGCAGTCATCTCTGCATTACTTTCTACACCACAACGAAGCGTTGCAACAGAAACCAAGTAGCCCTCAATCTCACTGTGGGATAAGTAAACAGCCATTTTAACCAAATTACATAGTTCAGACTAAGGTTCACTGCCTCTCGCACACAAAATAAAGCACCAGTCTACCAAACAAATACCTTTTCAGCATTCAGTAATTACTACTAGAAGTCCAATGACATTCCAGGTGTGATCCGACATTTATGCAACCTATGAAAATTCAGTCAGACCAAAACCAACCAATCTGGTCTATCCAGATGAGTTTGGACTGGATAAGCAGCTTCCCAATTAAGTTTAGGAGCCGGTGGGCCAAGATGTTTGCCAGTGCTTTATTTCCAAAATTCAAATGACACATCGGTTGGAATGAATCCCATTTGTCTGAGGAATTCTGTTTTTGATGCACAGAGAGATCATGGTTTGTTTCAAGTCAATGGATAATCTTCCTTCTTAGCTCCCGGAACACAGCGAACATTGTTCATTATCTGGTCAGACAATATCTTAAAGTGTTATGCCGGCAGTTTTTGCAGACCAAGTACTATTCCAAATTATAGAAGGCGAAGAGCTAATCCCACTTCCTCTTCCATATCACCCATTAACTGAATCTCCAGTTCTTATTCTTATGCTGAAAGGGGAACTTCTTCCATTAATTATTTAGGGATTTGTCACCTGGCTTTGACTCAAACACTGGAGGAGTGAAGACCTGCACACTGCAGTGTTTTCCATAACTTTTGCCCTGCACTATCTCAGCTCCTTTCAAACAACGTCCATGACAGCAATTTGCTAGCCTCACTGACAAGTTGTACAACTTCTTTTGTATTCCTATGTGGTGTACCTTGTCCAAGGCAGAGCTATGGGTGTCATTGTTTTTAGCATCAACGTTTTCCTGCAACAAGCGTGACCCGCGTCAGAATACATTAGGCCTGTATGTCTAACAATACTGCTTCAAGGTTGGTCACAGTTGGAACCTGTGCTCTACGTTTTCCCACCACCTCTGACATAGCCTATTTCCTAGTTACCTTCTTCAATGTCTCCCACAATGCCAGCTCTGGCTCCAAAATGCCAGCACTCTCTTAAAAGCAATGGGTCTACCGCAGTTATCAGGTATTCCACCATCCCCACACCCAGTAGTTTCCAGGCATTTAAATGTCATCACTCTTGTTGCTTGCCCCACATCATAAGCATGGTTATTATCCGGGAAGAGTTATATAAAGATACCAGTACTGCATAAGCGGCCAACCCGATAGAACAGTAATCTGCGTGCTAAGCAAAAATGGCATACAAACCCAAAAGAAGAAAAGCCTATTGCCCGTCTCTGCCATATAGGTTGTTACCCCACATCTGATAACCCCAGAGCATTCACAAATTTCCCCAGACAAGAATGGCATAACACACTGAAGTCGCGTCCGCCCCCTTTACCATCATCCAAAACCACTTGGAAACTTCTTTGTGTTGAAATGGGGGCCCCTGTTGTTTGTCTTCCCACTCTTTGTTTCCTTCCCCATCTTTGCCAAGGCCAAGTACCCAACTTGATAATTGATGGAATTTAAATTTAGATAATCTTTGATTTGTGGAAATAGCCAGAGACTCCCAGGAGACGGTTTTCTTTTCCTGTAATAATTGACCCCACTTGATTATTCCTGCCTCCATTAGTGGGACGGCCAGCTCATCCTGTGGGCAGTTGGGGATCCCTGGTGAGTTCCATATTAGTGTAAAAGTTCTATAGTAGGGTATTCCCACTATTCGTCTGGCCCAATACCAAAGCTCACATGCCGCTCTTAAGATCTTTAATTTGACTTTTTTGAAACATTTTGGCTGACCAGATTTAAAAAGAAAAAAAATTTAAATAAATAAATAAAAATCGCCACCGAAGGATACTTTTTTTGTCATTGCCTGGAGCCTGGGAGATAAAGCAGCAAAACTGAGCAGCAAGCCAGATCTTATAATATTTTGCTGAAAGGCCCAATAGTATTGATGGAGGTCAGGCCCTGTGATACCTCCCTCTGTTTTTGATGTTTGAAGTTTCTTCCAGGCAATTCACACTCTCTTACAGGACCAAATGAAGCTTGGAATTTCTCCTTGAAATTTTTTTTTATAGATTTTAGATTGAATAAAAGGGGGAATCGCATTAAAAATAAAGGTACATTTTGGCAGAAAAGCCTAACAAAGATGGGAGGCGGAGAAACTAAAGCCTGTCTAAAGTGTGCTATGGAAAAAACATATGATGTACATATGTTTCGACTGTACCCTCTGATCCAGGTTTTCTGGCAAAAAGTCGGTACGGCTATCTCTGAAATTTTGGGAAAAGATATTCAGGTAAGCCTTGCTTTGGTGATTTTTGGGATTCTGCCAGGGGACGGGCCATAGATAAAACAAACAAAAAAAGGCATGCACATATGCGGTTTGTTTTAATATTATTGTCAAGAAGGGAAATTTGTTTAAACTGGGTGTCCTGTGCGCCACCAGAATATAAGGACTGGGTTAAGTCCGTTAGAGTAAATAGTTTGGATCGCTGCTGCTTAGCTAAAAAGAGAGCCAGAATTTGGGAGGCATGGGAGGATTGGGTAAAGAACACTTTCCAGATAACATCCTCATAAGGTCCAATGATTATCAAACAGGTGACAACCATGGCAAGGACGAGAAAGAAACATTCAGCTCCTCGAAAATCCTCAGTCTGCCTCGTTTATCTGAGGCGCGTATTCAGGAACTTGGGAGAGAATGGCCGGAACCCTTTGAACCAAAATATAACTTCTTCTCCTTTGGTGTTGCACCTAAGCTCATACCTCTTAAAAAACCTTTTTCATGAAGGAGGACAAAAATATAATTTTTAAAAAAGAATGGCATACCACATTCTTTATAGTCTCCCTTGTGCAATTCTACACCACTCTATCTCTGCACTGAAATCCTGACCAATAATGAATGTCAAGGCTAATGAGACTTGCAAAAGGGCACCAAGATTTTCAAACATTCCCCCCTTGTAAATTGGAAGAGCACAGACTGACAACTATAATTTTCTGACCCTCCGAGATTCTGAGACCACAGCATAGTAATACTGTGTGTCCACTGTGAACGGTGTTGAATAGTTACTTCTCTAGAATCACAAGTGAATTCTGTGTGCATCAGCTGCTTATATTTTCCTATTCCAATGAAATGTCATCCACTTTCCACCACATGGGTTTCATGACAAATGCCTCTTAAAAGCTTGGATGAATTCCTAACTGTTGATTCTGTCTCTCAGACAATTTGCATTCCATGTTAAAAAGCACACGGATCTACCCATTGTCATGTTAACAGTTTCTACAATCCAAAACCTAATGCATATGTCTATTTGTAATCTCCTTTTACACCTAGTATCAAGAGGCAAACTGATTCGAATACTGTCACTGTCTATACAATTCTGCAACAATAGGTCAATAAACCATTTAAATAAAAGACCAATACATAAATTAAAGGTCTCTAAAAATCGGTATAGCCATTCTTAATTTCTTCCTAAGCAATTCCCTTAATACGCAATACCATCATATAACTAACCATAGATCAGTGAATGTCGACAGCATCAAGCCCGTATGGGTTTTATTCCGATTCTTACGTTGCACTATAATTGACACATGCCATGTTTGCTTTACCACGAATTAAAAAATCATTTAGGCCATGTATACGGAATAACCCTTTTTACATCTCACCTACAGACAGCTTTTAGCAGCAGATCGTTTCCGAAAGCCCGATTGTGGCCCATGCCAAAAACTTAGTGGGCTTAGAGCCCACCCTTGCTTAGCTTTCTTACCACTCATTTGCTTGGTTCTTATTCTATGGCTTCTCTCCTTTGAAGCATAGTTTCTTTAACATTTTGATTAGATAGCATGTATCCTTCCACTGAGCATACCTTCCACTGACCACATTTAGGTAATTTTTTTCTTTAAACGCTTCATAAGAGTGCATGTGTTTTTTGCCCTCTCGTGTGCTTCATCGCTCAAATATGCAACCCCTCCACTCGCTCTGTTACTCCTTTATTCCCCCGCCCAGCTCTCTTACTGGAGTACTGTTTCTCCTGTTCACTATAAGACCCCTGCCAGACTTGTTCCCTGTTACACCCTAATCCCCACACCCCCACCCTTCTCCCGCCACCCTAGCTTTTTTCCATTTTAGTTTTGCATCTACTTCCCCTCAAAAGGTTAAAGGCCACTCGTTTCTCCCGCCCATACTCCTCACTGCTTCCTTCCCACTCTCTCACCCACAAGCTCTCCCATCCATTGTGGCTTAAAAAATATTGTATTTTTAATTTTTGGAGCGCCAGGTCACTCCTATTTGCTGCTGGGCCACTCAGCTTTTAAAAAGGCACTTTTGTGCAAGTAAAAATTTAGCTTTTCCTTTACTGCTATAAGTGGCAGCTGTGATACTGAATCAGGTAAGTAAAATGGTGCTTGCGACGTTCATTAGAAGCGAGTGCAGAGCACGTCATCACAGGTGCAAGCTCGTACATAACATGGTCGCCACTACATCATGATGTGTATGTGCTCGTGTGTTTTTTGCATCATCGCGTCTTTTTTTCTGATGCCGCACTCCATCAGCAAAAAGCATTTCACTTTCTGCCAATGCTGCAGAGAATCAGCAAAAAATATTGGCAAAACCAATAAGTCAAAAGGCAAAACTGACTAGCTTCGCCAATACTTCTTTTACAACAGCACTTTCTTCATACTCAAAAATCAGCTTGTTGCGGAGATCTATAATTCAGCAAGCTTACTCACTGGCAGCTGTGGTCTTAGATTTGCAAAATTTTCACAACCATCGTTTTCTCAAGGTTATTTCCATTGCTAGATACAGAACAAAAATGACCGCACCCAATGTAGGTGCTTGGGAGGGAGGCTTCTTAGCATAGGTGATTTTGTTGCCAGTCAACTTAGCATCTAAAGTTTGTTTTGCAACTTTTTTGGGTGAAATTAGTGAAGATTGAGATAGGGAAAATAAACAGCAGATAAACACTGAAAAGTAAACTATAGACTAGTCTTCAACATGTTAGAACTGGCACAGCCTACACCTCACTGCACGTCATATTTTTCAGCCAAGTCCAACTTTTTAACTAGCATTCATCAGTACATATAACCTAAATCACTTCTTTTGTTTCCATGGTTGACTTGGCATGACCTACAGTTAATACCAAAAAGCATATCTCAACTATCATCTGAACAGTAACAACACAGGTTGTTCAAGATCATTTTTCTGAGGGCCTTTACCACATCATGCTGTATATTGATGGAGACTATGGGAATCCGCTTGTGATTGCCCATACGCATTGACAAAAATGGCACAGGCTGGGAAGTTGGAGCTGAAGAGTGGAACAAAGCAGCTTCATATGTAACTTATGTCTCTAGCAACAGTGGATTTAAATTGATACACTTTAAACAGTAGCGGCTGCTACGTGTCAGTAGTGGTGAGGCGGAGGTTTACAAAAAAAAAAAGAAAGGGGAAAAAAAAGAAAAATGTACCTTACCTTACCTTCCCGGCGGCCGTCTCTCCTCCGTCCTTCTGTCCACGACGCAGGAAACAGGAAGTGCTCCCCTAGCCAATCATGACACTGCTGTCACTAGCAGAACAGCAGCGTCATGATTGGTCTAAGCACCGTGAATCGGCGCTCAGACAGGGGCTAGGAGGCTGTGCATGTTGTCCACCCAGGCTGTGCAATACAGCCGGTGGAGAACATGCTACGCGAGCATGACGGATTGGCCGGCCCGAGACGGCCGGTCAAACAGTCATGCACACTTAGGAAGTGCCCATCACTCCTCCCCCTGCTCTGGCCAGCCCAGCCCTCACCCCACAGAGCCACTAGCAAAAAATAAAATGATAATAACGTGGTGCTATCATTTTATTTTTCCAGTGAGAAGACGCTCCCCCGCTTTAGCGGAGGAGGCGCAGCGGACTTCAATTATATCCACCATACACACTTTTGTAAGATATTTGACAATACATATGGCAACTACCCTAGATACTATTCGTCTGAGGCTTACATCTTTATTGTGACCTGGAAGTGCCCAGAGCTCACAAACGTTTGGGAAAAGGTGGTGTCACAGATCAGAGTATCCTTACACACCCAAATTGCAGTCTCCTGAGATGTGTGATGGGAATGGACTTAACCCCCTCTGCAGGTTCACGCCCAAACATTTTGCCTTCACCCCTTCTATTTTTTTCTGTTTGTATTTGTTGGACTTAGGACTCTTAGCACTTAAACACTGCTAACCAGTGCTAAATCGCTGGTGCTCACTCTCTAAAACATGGTAAAACTGGCTTACACCTCATTGGCATAATTAATTTACTCATAAGTCCCTCGTAAAGTTGTATGCCAAAAACCCATAATTGGTAAATTAAATGCAGTTAGTGGGCCTGCAGCACTCATTGTGCCACCTAATGGAGTAACCCTTTTAAACATGTCTCAAGCCTGCTAATGCAGCTTGTTGGCAGTTTTAAGCCGCCAATTCGAACTGGCAAAATAAACCCTTTACCTGGCCTAAACCTTCCTTTTAATAAGTATGTCTACCCTAAGGTAGGCCCTGAACAGCCCATAGGGCAAGGTACGCTGTATTTAAAAAGCTGGACATGTACTTTTACATGCCCTGGTAGTAAAAACCCTCAAATTCGTTTTTCACTATTACAAGGCCTACCTCTCCCAAAGGATAATATTGGGTTACGTTATTACATTTAATAAGTGTTAACTTTTGACTGGGAGCAGGTAGGAAAGTAAGGTTTAGTGTCTGATGAATTGTAATTTAAAACCACTTTAATGATACATCATTGCAATTTAAAACACTCTTTAATGGTACAGTCCGATTTTAAATCACAATTCTGAAAATGCCCCTTTTAGAAAGGGGTCATTTTCTTGCCCTAACCATTTGGTGCCTGCAGCCTGTTCCTGGGTTACATGATACTGGCCCAACTCACACACAAAGGACTCCACACTAGCCTATTGTGTCCCCAGACAGACTGGGAATAGGGCAGGGAGGCAGGAAATTACAGACACCCCTGTGGGGGGGAGGAGGGGGGACTCCAGAAGCTTCTCTCACTTCAAAGTGTACAACAGGTATAAAAAGGAACCCTCACACCCATTCTTGAGATCACTTCTGGACCTGTGGAAGACTTAGAAGGAGGACTGCTCTGCTGCCCTGCTGCATGGAGGACTGCCCAGCTGCTCTGCCTGTAAGAGGGACTGCTCTGCTGCCCTGCTACCTGAGGAAGAAGGACAGGACCTGCACCTTGAACCCAGGACTACTAGAGTGACTCCAAGGGTTAGTTGGCTGGTCTCCTGTTCTGCGCTACAGGGACACAACAAGCTCTAGCTTCCTTGAACCCTGCACCTGGATTCTGCCTGCTGTGAGTCGGAACACCCCCCCCCCCCTCAAGTGCTCAAGTGATTTCCCTCCCAGTCCTGGACCAGGGGGGGGGGGGATAAAGGCACTCTGCCAGCCCAGTGTGGTCCCCATTCCCAACACAGCTTTTGCAGCTCGACGCAAGCCTCTGCATCGCTTATCGGAACAGGTGCTGTGCAAAACATCTAGACACAGGACTCTGCATCGCTCATTGGAACAGACGCTGCGGGGTGCATCTCGACATAGGACCCCGCATCGCTCCTCGGAACCATGACTGTGTGGCACAATGCCCCACATCAAGCACATAAGGTACAGTTCTCAGTGGGACTACCCTGCTCTCGGTATTGGGTCCACGCTGCATTTTTGTCGACCTGAACTTGTGATATTGTCCTGGTCAACCAGAGGACCACAGTTGGCGCTTTTTGGTTTTAAGCACTAATTTTTACCTAAACATTTAAAACTGCATATCCCCGGTTCTACTGATTGGATTTGTCATTTTGGTGTCAAATAGTTTATTCAAATTTACTATATTTTTCTAAATTGGTGTGGGATTTTTCTTGTGTTGTGTTTTCACTTTATTACTGTTTAAGTGCTGCATAAATTCTTTACACATTGCCTCCAAGTTAAACCTGAATGCTTTTGGGCCAAGCTACTAGAGAGTTAAGCACAGGTTAATTTAGTGACTTTTTTTTTTTTGGTTCACCCGGACAAGAATTGTGGTTGTTGCTTGAGTAGGGTTTCACCCCTCTCAACCAACAACACAATTCCTCACAGTAACTATACCAGTAAATTTGCAGAGCCAACACTAGTATTGGCCAAACGTAGGACATGGGATGGAAGTTCCGGAAAGCACTGCCACTGGCATCTTGGAGATTTGATGTAATAAGATGGGCCACAATCAAGATAGCTTTCCTACACACAAGAGTTTTAAGAACTAATAAACAGACTTCAATGGAAGTATGGGAAGGAATACTACATAAACTCAAAGAAATTGCAATAACATTCACCTGAACCAGTTACCTCAAACTGGATCTAAGGAAGAGTATGTTGTCTATATAAGCAGTGTTGTGTATATTAGTAACTAGGTGAGGAATATCTATTGCAGGAATGTCATGTTCTTTAAAGAGGCAAATCTTCAACTCTTCCCTAAATTGGAGCTATGTTTGCGTAGTCCTGATGGATATGGGTCTGTTCCAGATCATGGGTCCATAGACAGAAAAGGCCTGACAACTTGAATTTCTCTCTTTTTTTTTTTTTTTACACTTTGTAGTCTGCAGTATGATGGGCCCTGGCTGCAGGTGTGCCGAGAACCACAGGAGATGGTGAGCTTGTTTGTAAGGCAAACGGGGATACTGGTTGTGATGGCTTCATAAATGATCCAGCTGGTTTTGAAGATGGTGCAGGCCAGCAAGGGGGTTGGGGGAGCAAAGGAATTCCAGGAGGATGTGGGTGATGTGATCATATTTCTTCAGGCCCTCGATGAGATCTGAAATGGCATTCAGGATGCCCGTATGTGATGCCAGTGTGGCATCTCTGAGGACATGGAGTAGGGCATTATAGAAAAAAGGATTGATCATCAACATGAATCATAACAAAATATGTTCAGTAAGTGCACTAGACAGGGTTTTCATATCACTGCCAACATATGCTAGACCCTATTACTTTCAGTTCTAGCTTGCACTAAACCCCCATAACCATGTAGCAGCCCATCACTTGTATCACAATGAGGCAACAACCTGAAATCCACCACCAATACGTGCGCCGCTTTTATTTTTTATCAACATGTGCCACACTCCACAGTATGACTCATCACGAAGTGACAAACCACCATAATCATCAATTTCCAGCCCCCACCAACTCCCATGGAGAACTGCTGAGTGCATGACACCTGCCCCCATGAGATACACCAATTACCATTACCCTAAACTGAAGTCGCCCAATAATACTAAGATCAGGAAGTTACCTTTGAAACTACCCCACCCCGATATCACCATAGCCATTAGCTGAAAACCTTGATAATCGCCATTTATCAAGTATACAACTACCATATTGCCCTCCTGTTCCTGTGTTCCAACAATAGAAACATACCCATGTGCAGAGAATCGTGAGCTCTTACATCACCAGGCCTTCTAAATTCTTCTCACACACTCGCTATGTTGAGGCACTTTTCGGCACAGTGAGAAGTTTCCGGAGCTAACCAGTCCTCTGGGTTGAAATTACTACTACACTAATGGGTAGGAGCAGTGCCCTCTGCCCGCGATCCTCTCTGATTAAAGCTTCTCTAATTAAAGTCCGAGGTTCCAGTACCTCTGTATAGGTCACAGAAACTGCAAACTTACACCCGACTGCTTCATTCAGAGACAAATAGCTTGATGTTACCAGAGGAGGGACACCCCAAGAAATAGCCTATTTTGACCATTTCCATTCAGCCGCCAGTCAGAAGTCATCCGATCCCTTTCTGCAGAACATTTTTTGAGCTGTGACCTGAAAGAAAAATGCCTACAACTTGAAATGTCTTAAATGTGTCTTCGCTGTTGGTGCCAAACTGAACTTTAAGGCACCACAGAATCCTAGTTTGGAGTCTGCGCCGTTATTCATTTCATGTAAAAAATAAATCATTTACATTTGAGCTGCTCGATAATTTACCAAATCTTGCTGGATAAGATGTTGCAAGTTTTTCAATTCAACTCACACATGCCTTATTGTTTGAACTCTTCGGGTGTTAATTACTTGTCAGTGTCATTGCAGGGAAATCCCACAGCCATCTGAACCCAGTTGCCCCTTCCCCAAGCCCGTCCATGCCAGGGTTAGTGCTGGTGCCCTAAAGAGTTAAAAATTACATAGGTATTTATAGGTGAGCAATTATACTGTATTGTGCTTAATAAGGTTTTTAATGTTTTACTGTGTTTTTTATGCTTATGTTCCTATCTTTTATGATGATGCATAATCGAATAAAGATTAATAATAATCATAATAGGTGCACGGGCAGGTGCCTGGATAAGGCCGAATATCCAGCTCTGCCCTCCACCTTCCTTTATCACTTACTGAAGTCTTGCAGTAGCTGGAGAGTCTATTCCTTGGGATCTCAACATCTCTTTGTTTTGTTCAGCTGTGTAATTACCTTCACTGAGGCGTTGAGCACCCCTTGAAATCGTTCTTTAAGTCAGAGGAAGCCAGTGATGATAACAAATCAAGAGCATCTGGCCTACCCTTAACTTTTTTCTGTTTAAGAAAAACTTTCTATCAGGTTGGTTTAACAAGGGGTGTCCAGAACAGACCCATGAAGGCTGGATCAATTCCCAATGTTCAGGATATCCAATCAAGATAAAAGTCCATACAATGGATCACATTTACGTAGTCAGTGGCTTTCCTGAAAAGCTAGCAGGAAACCGGCTCTCATGGATGTAAGTTGAGTACCTTTGATTGAACATATAAATCAATCACTTTATTTAACATAGACTCTTATTTATCTCCTAATAAACTGAATAAAAAGCATTGTCTTTTGGTGGTAAGTGGGACAAAGAAGAAAATGTCAATCAAGTACCTAAACTACAAAATGTGCAACTGGGAAGCCTGGATTCCAGACCTGCTTTCCACTTAAACAATTATGTGATCTTAGTCAAATCATATTACTTCACTTTGTCTTGCTTTTCTTGTAGGTCACACATGAAAGCACTTTCAAGCCAATCAGTTCAGGGTGCGCCCTTAAAAAAAAAAAATCTTGAATATGGTTTAATGGAAAATAATTTTGTTCCATTTACAACAATATTGGTCGTACGAAAGGAGCACATCTCCATCTCCCAAGGTCTCGCCCTGCACTTCTTCGCCCTCTTCATTAGGTGGGTGCTTCAGTAGTGTCACCAATGCTTCCAAAGCTCTGGCTATTTCTAGGGAGCCCCTGCCTCGTCTGGCTTCGCCCAATCTTACTTCTCCCTCGTATGTTGCCCATCTTGTATATTCCTTCTTCCACTGCTCCACCCCTGGGATTTCCAGTTTCTAGTGATCTCTCTTTTGGCTATGTGCTTCATGTATATTTTAAAATTCATATTTAGAAATCATCACTTTTAACGGATGTACTAAACTGAAACATTTTCAAATGTTAGAGAAATATACTTGATGAATTTTAAAGTATTTAGCATATTGTTACTCAACGATAGCCAATTAATTTGCATATCAAATAATTTTATGGCTCGGCTTGTGCTTTTCTTCTCCTGCCCATTCCTGATCCATGGCTCAGCTCTCCACATTAATTGGCTGGTTTGCCTACCTCTTCAGCTAGGGGAGGGTAGGATCTCTAGCAACCCACGCGTGAGAATGTGGCTCCTGTCTAACCGCAAAGTTAAAATTCTGGACTTTACTTTAGCAAATCGTTCAATTCCTGGATCAGTGCAACTGATTCTATTGTTAATTAGAAGCACAACTCCCAAGGTGGCCTTTGTTTAATAAATGAAAACTAGGCTTGGAAACGTAGCCGCCTTGTGTCACCTTGTCAGGCTACTGTGGCGATCATTAGCAACCAGACCTCAATCCAGCCAGAAGGCATATTCACAAGAGAGTCATCTCCATACGGCAGGCAATAGCATTCAACACCCTGCCCCTGCCAACGTAAGATGCAGCAGGCCACTATCACTTTGAGCTAAATTCGCATTAGATCCATCATCCCGTCTCCCTTGCGATTCTGTCATTGTAAGCCAGGCACTGATCAGATCCATTCCCTCTAAACCCCAGGATTAGCTTCTCCATAACCACGAGCCAGACAACCAGCAAATTCCCCATCACCATGGCTCTTTTGAGATTCAGCTATGCATGCTAAACTCCTGGGAGTAAGCATGGGGGTAAGACAGTCCGAACAGATCTATTATCATAGCCAGACGGAGCCCCTATATCAAGTCCAAATTATAGAGTATCACGCTATATTACATAAACAAATACAAAGCAGCAAGAGCCATGGAGTTCACATCAACAAGAGCAGACCTTATCATATCCCACATGAGACACCCCCCAACCAACAGGAAGCAAATTCCGTCGGCTCCCTCTTCACCAGCAAGCAGGTCCCACTGTTTCCATCACCACCTAACGGACCCACGGCTCCCCCATCACCAGCCAAAGGACCATAGAGGGTCGCCCTTGGTCAAACTGCAGCTATACAAGAGCTACCCACCACCTAACCGTAGACTCCCTACGGAATAATTTGACACAAGACGTAGATCGCATGTGGTCCCAATAACAGGTAGCACTCCCGTCAAGCAGCAGATCCCACGACCTCCCATATGACCAACTAGCACACTCTATTATCTCTCCTGTGAACTCTGCACACCTGGAGCGCGGGCCATCTCTGAACCACACCAACAGCAGAGTGCCCAACCCCCTGCTCCCTAGCCAGCCCCGCCGTGCCCTCCACGGGGGAGGCGTTGACACCTCACTTCCCCTCCCCCCCCTCCCGCAGTAACACCAGTTGAACAACTGCTGCGTGTAAGCGGATGTGCTCCTGCCCTTACCGCCAGCCCCTTAAACTGACTCACCAGGAACCCCGCAACAGGCCCGGGTACCCTTCGAACCCAGGTTCAGCAGTGCCGCCCCGAGATGGGGCTCTTCCCAGGAGCTCGGCCTGCCAGCACCAGCCGCTCGCGCGATGCCCTCCTCATTTGCATGACTGTATCGCGGCCTCCTATTGGCCGCCGCGCCCCTTTGGCTGCTTTGGGAAGTGCGCAGCTGTTCCCGTGCTGCGTGCGTGCACGCCGAATGAAGCTGCACAGTGCAGCTAGTGGCGTGGGGCGCTCTCTTTTCAGCGCTTCATCTCCGTATCCAGTCTCTTTTCCCAACAACACCGGAGGTAATACCCCCACACACACAAAGATACAGGGGTGGCGAGGAAGGGGAGCAGCCAACATGGACGCCCTTTGCCCGCAGCCAATGAGAAGCGCGCTTACTGCGAAGTGCTGTCAGGACGCCAGGACCTGCTGGCTCTCGTGAGAAAGCGCGCAGCTAAAGTTCACCTGAGATAGTTGCGCCGCCTGCAGGGAGCTCCAACCATAAAGCAGTATCGTTGTGATAGGTGCTGACAATTACTTGTAGGACTCCCAAAAGCACATATACTTGTACCGGTCAACTTTCCTTCGTTACGAATTCAGTAGTGTTTTGGTATTCGCGTGCTGCCTCTGAACAAACCAAAAGTCTCCATGGATTTCAATGGCATCAGCTAGTTCGTTTATATTAATATCTATGTTAACCATCTGACTTCACCCTATTTCTAGTCACAAACTCAAATGGCCCAGCACCATAATTTTGTTAACATATGATAAACTCAGTTCATAACGATTCGGCACAATTGTGTAACGTAATTCACATACTCCATAAAGATTGTTCAAAAGAGGTTCCTTTATTCATGTTCTTTTAAAAAAAATTCTCTTCTTTAATTCAAATGTAGCCAACGTATTTCGTCACAAAGGACTTTTTCAGGGCTACAAAAACACATATAAATTAAAAATGTTAAACTTATACATAGAATTTTATCTCCGCAAAATTCCAAAAATGATAAGGAGGAAAGAGAAAGCGACAAAAGAGCAACATATCTGTCGTGTCCCCGATCCCAGACACTCACAGGAGTCAGGTAAGAGGATTTATGTTCTTTATTCTATTGCGCGCTGCTGCTGCCGTGATCACACGTCCCCTCGCTTCCCTGTCCCCTCTTGGTCTGCGTTCCTCCCCACTCCCCTGACCGGAAGTGGTGTCCGGTTCTCACACCTTTCCCACCCGTCGGGTACAGGGTCCTAGTGCCCTCATGCCCAGGTCACGACATCTCCCTTTTGTTGCAGGAAAATGACAGAAAAAGGTGGTGAGTGATAACGAGCTGTAGAGAGAGAAAGAGAAAAAGAGAGAGAAAAGAGAGAGAGAGAGAGAGATGTGTACACCGACGTGTCGTTGTCTTCATCGTTACATTTCTTCAATCAGTCTTTTTGGTCTTTTGCATTCTCTTCTTTGATGTGTCTCTCCCTTGTCTTTCTGCCAGTCCTCATCCGGTCTCTCGTTTGTGCCTTTGTCTCCTGCTGCTGTGTTTCTTCCATCTTCCTCCATGTCCTTTAGCTCCTTGAAGTGAGAGCTGTTCCGTGTTATCCGATACGGGCCTGCTGTTGCTGTTATCATGGGCCCTTTCACCTGTGTCACTGTTAATGGTTCCTTTGAGAATGGGCTGTCCGATTTTCTCATCTGCCGCTGGCGTACCACCACAACGTCCCCTTGCTTGAGGTGCGCTGGAGTGGCATGTCTTCTGGCGTCGGCATACGCCTTCATTCTGTCCTTGGCCTCTTGGTCTCTGACAGCAATGCTGCTGTGTTCTGGTGTTGCTGTTGCTTCCAGCTGTGGTAGCCTTGTCCTGCTTGTTCTGCCTAGCACCAGCTCAGCGGGGCACCATCCCGTGGAGCTGTGAGGGGTGTTTCGATAGTCTCTTAGTACTTGACAAAGGGCCTGGCCTATTGATATCTGTGCCAGCTTTGCTCTTTGGACTGCCTTTTTATGTTTCCCATGAATCGTTCCACCATGCCATTTGCTTGTGGCCACAGAGGTGTTATTTTCCTGTGATGAATACCTAGATAGTCCATGAACTTTCGAAATTCTTCTCCTGAGAACGGCGGGCCATTATCGGTCTTTAGTGTTTGTGGGGAACCCCAGGCTGCGAGTATGTCATCCAGTATTGGCAGCGTTGCACTTGCTGATGTTGACGAGACTTGTCGCACGATGGGAAATCTTGAGTATTCATCAATGATCACGAGCAAGTAGTTGCCCGTTTCTAGAGGTCCGTAGAAATCTGCTGCCAGTTCTGTCCACACTGCCCGCGGGAGCTCTGACATTTGTAGTGGTTCTGGTTTTGCTGGCTGCCCTGTCGTTTGGCAGATGTGGCAATTTGTGACGGTGGTCTCCACCATATTGTCCAAACCAGGGAACCACACTTTCTCCCGTAGCAGTTTCTTTGTCGCAACCATGCCTCTGTGTGATTCGTGTGACAAGTTTACAGTCTGTCTGCGCAAGACCCTCGGCATCACTATTCTTGTTTTTCTCATGATTATTCCGCCCACGGTCTCTGATAGTTCTTCATGAACCTTCTTGAACGCCAGCATTTCCTCCATGTTCACTCCTCTTTCCATGATGCTGTTGTTGTTGACATGTCTCCATCTTTGCTGTCTTGTCACCATTTTTACCGCCTGCATCGTGGCGTCCCTCTCTGTTTCTTGCTCCAGTTCTGCCATAGTTATCGAAGCCGGAGTGTTTTGTTTCAGTACAAAGTTCAGATATTCCTCCGCTATTGATGTGTCCTGAGTTCTCTGTGGTAGAGGATGCCGCGACATGTAGTCTGCCAGGTTGTGTTCTTTCCCTGGTTTGTGCACGATCTTGAAGTTATAGTCCATCATATGCCCCAGCGCTCGATGCGAGGTGGTATTTTCGCATTCGGATTTCCATATATTGTCACTAGGGCCTGATGGTCTGTTATGATAGTGAATTGTTTCCCGTAGATGAACATGTGGTAGTGCTCACACGCCCATACTACTGCGAGGCTTTCTTTTTCTGGCTGCGAGTATGCCCTCTCAATGTCGGACAGACTTTTGCTTGCATATGCCACGATCTTTCTTGGAGAATCTTTGCCTGGCATGTGTTGTGCTAAGATCGCTCCTAGTCCTACCGGGCTGGCGTCCACCGTCAGTTCCGTGCACAGCAGTGGATCGAAGTAGGCAAGATGGTCCACCGCTGTCACCACATGTCTGATGGCCTCAAACGCCTTGTTGCATTCTTCTGTCCACATGAATGTCTGGCCTTGCTTCGTTAATTCCCTAAGTGGTGTGCTCACTGTGGCAAAGTCTTTTATGTATCTCGCGCAGTAGCTGGCAAGCCCAAGGAATGACCTCACTTCTGTAACGTCGGCCGGAGGACTCGCTTTTTCCAGCGTCTCCACTTTGCTGTGGTCTGGTCGCATCCCTTTTTTAGAGAAGATGTGCCCAAAAAATACCAGTTCATTTCTCCCTATTTCGCACTTGTCTTCATTTAGCGTTAGGCCTGCTTGTTCCAGATGCGAACATACGTCCCGCAACGCTCTGTCATGCTCTTCATCTGATCGACCAAACACCAGAATGTCATCACTGTAATTGAGGCTGTTCTTTATTGGCCGTATGACCTGCCGTATTGTTTCTTGAAATATCTCTGCGGCCGACGAGATGCCAAAGCTCAGTCGCTTGTAGCGAAATAGACCCATGTGTGTGGAGAATGTGGTGATGTACCTTGATTGTGGGTCAAGCTCCAGCTGATGATACCCTTTGCACAGGTCCAGCTTTGAAAATCGGTAGGCGCCCGTGAGGCAGCTGATCATGTCATTTAGGTGCGGCCCTGGGTGTCTTTCCCTTTCAATTGCTGTGTTTGGTATCCTCATGTCGACACATATGCGAATCTTGGATGTGTTCTTCTTTGGGACTGCCACTATTGGTGACACCCATGGGGTCGGCCCGTCTGCAGGCTCTATGATGTCTTGGTTCAACAGGCTTTGTATTTCCTCCTCTACCTGTGGCTGTAGGTGTATCGGCACTCGTCGGTGATGTTGAGCTACGGGTTTTACTGCTTCATTGATGTGCAGTGTTATTTGCCGTCCTTTTAGTTTTCCTAGTCCTTGTAATATTCCTTGATAGTCTCGCAGGATGTTCTTTTTCTCTGACATGTGGTATGTCATTGCGAGGAGACCCATCACTTGCGCCGTGACGTTGCTCAGTAAACATGGTGCTGGAATGTCACCCTTCAGTACATGTATGTCTTCCTTGCTTGATCGGTCTTTGTATATCAGTGTCTCTGTAAACTTCCCCATGTTGAGCACTGGTTTCTTCGACCCCCAGGTGAATACGTCAACAGTGGAGGGCACTAGCGCTGGTTTTGTTTTCATCTTTTCATATTCTGATACACAGATTATGTTGCATGTGGCGCCGCTATCTAGCACGAATCGTGTGTTGTGTTTTCCTACATCTATGTCTACGGTTGCCGTTTTTTGTACTTGATGTTTCTCTATTAAATGAATGCTCTCTCGCCCTTCTGCTCCTTCTGCCGGAGCGACGTCGGACATCAGGTATAGTCGTCCCACGTTCTCTTGCACTGCTTCTCCGTCCGACTCAGTTGAAGAGCTGCGATTTGCCGTTTCCATGTGCCTGGCATATCTGTTTGTTGTCATCCGTGGTCTTCCAAGTCGTCCTCTCTCACTCTTGAATTGTGTGCCCATGCAGGCGCTTGCGAAATGGTTGTTTCTGTTGCATTTTCTGCATGTCTGACCCATTGCCGGGCAGGCACTGACGTGTGGAAACTCGAGCCCGCATCTGTAGCATGTTCTCTCATGTTGTTTTCTGGGCAGTTGTTCATTGCTGTCTTTCTTCCGGGTGTTCATTCGATTGCTTCCGACCATGCGGTTTGCTTGTTCTATGCGCCTGTCTTTTCCCAGTTCCATCTGTTTTGCGTGCGTGGTCGCTCTTGCTTCTGCCCTGGCCATGGTCAGAATTTTCTCTAGCGAGGTCGGTTCTTTCAGAATTTGTGTGCGGAATTCCACAGACCGACACCCTTCAATGATGCGCAGTCGAATTGCCTGTTCGTTGTCGAACTTCTCGAACTCGCAGTGCGTGACCAATTTGCGCAGTCTTGTTGCAAAGTCGTCAAGGGACTCCTCTGCTTGCTGGTATGCGATGTTGAATGTGTATCTCTCAAAATCAATGTTTCTTTGAGGGTCAAACTTGTTGGAGAGGCACTTGATTAGTCCCTTGTATGTTGCCATTTGGTCTTCAGGGAATGTCACAAGCAGGTCTTCTACTTCGTCCCCTACGAGGTTTAAAAATAGATCTATCTGCTTGGCCTCCGCGACATCTGTGGCGCGTGTGTACCTCTCGAACTTGCGAATCCATCGTTCCCATCTGATACCTATCTGTGGTTCAGATAAGTCGAATGGAAGGGGTCTGCGGAATATTGCTTGCGTGCTTGTTTTGTCATTTGCTTGATCAGCCATTGTTGGCGTGCAGCCCTGGCGCTAGGACGTCCTTCTTTTCCTTGGTACCACTGTGCTAGTTTCTGTTCCTAGTCTATTTGTCCCTTTGTTTAGTTTCGTCTTCTCTTATCTCTTATTTGTGCTTTTTGTTTGATATTTCTTTTACTTTCTTCTTTTGCGCAGTTTTTTTCCGCAGCTTTGTTTGTTTTGTCTTCTCTTATACCCTATTTATGCCTTTTTCCTTTGTTATTACTTTTAATTTCGTCGTTTGCGCAGCTTTTTGCAGCTGTTTGATATTATTCTCTTTTATTTTCTGACTTTAAAATGGCCGCCGGGCCTCTCGCCCTTCTTATTGGCTTATTTTGCCTGATTTTAAAATGGCCGCCCAAATCTCGCGAGATCGCGGGTCTTTCTTGCCTCCACCTGACTTCAAAATGGCCGCCGGGCTTTCCGCGATGCTGATTGGCCTTTTGTGCCTGTCCTTGTAATGGCTGCGGCCCTCGCGCGAGACTTCGTTTGATTTGCTCGCGCGCGGACTCTATGTTACGGGCAGTTTCCTGATCGGTATCGGGCAGGTCGGGGGCCTCTTACCGCCTTTCTGGTGCGGCCGGGGTGGGCTCCCGCGCCGTTTCTTCTTCTCCCTCACTCGGACCAGGGTGGGCTCCTTGCTCCGGTTCTCACTCCCGAGGGACCTGGACACACGCGTCGTCTTCTTTATCCCTCCTCGTCGCCAGTTGTCGTGTCCCCGATCCCAGACACTCACAGGAGTCAGGTAAGAGGATTTATGTTCTTTATTCTATTGCGCGCTGCTGCTGCCGTGATCACACGTCCCCTCGCCTTCCCTGTCCCCTCTTGGTCTGCGTTCCTCCCCACTCCCCTGACCGGAAGTGGTGTCCGGTTCTCACACCTTTCCCACCCGTCGGGTACAGGGTCCTAGTGCCCTCATGCCCAGGTCACGACAATATCCCCATTACAAAACGTGATTAACAAACATTTTAGGACCCAAGGCTATAAAACACACACTTAAATAGAACCTTACATTTGATAAATAGCTAAATCAGTCTCCATTTATTATAAATGTATTACTGTGCATCAGGAGTTTTTCTTAAACAGTACTTGGCTCGAGTCCATATTATCTATATTAATCATGAGGCCATTACCCTAAATGATACATTTCTCTGCGTTGCCTGCTGTCCCTGCCCCACCTGCTTTCCCTACAATGCCTGTTGTCCCTGTTCCTGCGCCACCTGCTGTCCCTGCGCTGCCTGCACTAGACCACCACCAAGACCGCTAATGAAGACTGCAGCACGACCATGCAGCGGATGCGCTCTGCGGGCGCTCTGCCAATGCATCGCCAGTTGTACAACGCCCAGCGCCAGGACCCCTGGCTCTCCTGCCACCCGACGCTACACCGGGCCCATAAGATCTGGATCTATTCTAAAATCACAATCCGATGGTTCTTTTTAGCAGCATGTAAGCATAGAGGGGCGAAGGTCGTTATTATTGCCACTCAATTCGACAGGAATTTCTCTCGACACATAGTAATCACAGACAACTACGTAAGGTTAGTTAATTTATTACAAAGCCAAAAATATCTGGACATAAAGACACCTCAAGATGAGAGTGTAGAAATACAAAGGAATCAGCATAAAGCCAAACCTGCGCATCCAGTTTTAACAGTACAACATAAATGAAACAATGAATTCAAGAAGCAGAATAAGAGAATCAAAAAGCATAAGTCAAGTTTCCCTGCATCGAGGGTTGATGAATATAAAGCATTAATCTATCCCTACGCTAACGCTAAAATGACATCCCTACTTAAGCTTCTTCAGACAAGAAAGTTAAAAGGTGTCACTCTGTGGAGTCTCCCTAAGAAGTCTCTCCGCAATAATGGGTCATGTAGCCTAAAGCTACAGAGACAGAGCTTGCTCTAAGAGGCTCTCTCTCTGAAGGCAGAGAAGAAGTGGGGCCTTTACCTGCTCTCAACATTAAATTATTACAGGTTTCCTTCCCAAGAGTCTTTGTGGGTCACGCCATCTGTTCTGAATACGATCTCAAAGGTAGTTTTCCATGGGATAACGGTGTTCTTGATTCGCAACAAGCTGACCTTGATTCCCAGGCCTTCTCCAGTGTGAAACACAACAGCTTTTCTTTATCGACTCATGTTTACGATATAACTACTTCTCTCCTTGCCTGACTCATAAAACAAAGATATTATTCTAGCTAACAAGGGCGCTTCTTCCACCTGCAACACAAAACGTGAGAAAGAACAAATTCCACAGCACACATGAAATTCAGCTATTAATTCTAAAGCGAGAGTTTCCAGGGAAATGCATTTCAAACCTACAAGATTCAGCTAACATAAGAAAATGGCATGTGAGCTTTACGAGATTGCATAAGAAAATAAGGCACATTCAATTAAATGCATTTACCTACACGTAGAAAGCAAATTATTAAACACATTTGATAAATGAATGATTGCTTGTTACACAACACAAACTCTTCATGTTGGTTGCTGATAGTCAAATTCACTTTCTACATTAATTCTCCAGGTTACTATGTAATGGCCTAAACACATCACGTTCATGTTATTACATTTCGAAATTCTAACACTTCACGTTAATACCACAAAGGATTATGTGCAGGTGCACTCTACACATGTGATTACAACGCACTCCTACAAATAAACTTCGTTTTCCCCTACATCAGTTCCCACCTCTGATGACATTGTCATCAAAAAACACTTTAAATCCCTGTAGATTAGACCGATCTAAACAGTTGTCGTAGCTAGTCTCCTCTGAATGAACTCCTCCAACTGCTTCAGATTCTCATAATGACTGTCTTGCAGTCTTTCCACCTTTCTCTCTCTCTCCCTAAAGGAATCCTACATTTGCCTCGCCTTGGGCCATTTGTATGCTCTTACCATACCTGACAAGATGATAACACAGACCACCACAATTATTATTGGCTTTCAGATATATCCAAGAATTCCCTTTCCTAGGTGTGCAAATCAACTTCCTACTGTCCCAAATACTTTTCCTCTCTTATCCCAAAATTCCTCAATTGCCAAGTTATGTATCTCATGATCTAACTCAGTGATGTTACTTATATATCCCCTCAGATCTTTACTTTTATCAGGAATGTAAGTACAACACTGTTCGACCTTCAGCATCCGACAGACTCTGCCCTCTTTTGCCAATAACAGATCTAAAGCAAGACGGTTTTGCATCACCATCGCCATTATCAAAACCATCTCTCCAATTACGAGCAACAATGACTGAGCTGTGTTAACCGACAACTTATCTACAATGGTAGACAGCCTTCTGATCTTGATGTCATTCAACACCACACCCAAACTAGGTATCATCGCTCCAAATATGTCTCCCACAATTTTACCAGCACTCAGTCCATGTTTTTCTCTATGGTTTGATTTTCCCTCTAAACTCTTCAAATCTTCCACATGATATATCTTTGGAAATACAACTGCCACATAGCAAGTACCATACCAATTGTTCGGAAGCCGGACATATGCATTCTTCCCAAACACAAAATATACTCCTGGCACCACTTGCACTGCTTCTTAGAGGAACTTCTTTGAAGAAGCATCAATTAGGAAGATGTGATCACACACACTCTGCCCCACAAAAATAGTGTCATAACGGGTCTGTACCTGTCGAATGCAAAGCTTGCTCCGTTGCTCCCAATCTAGAGCTATAGGATCATAACTTCCCTTAGCCTTGTGAGCTAACTCCTCCTTGGTCCTTTCAAAGTTTCCTTCCCTATTGTTAAATTTAACAGTTAAGCCTCTATGTCTATCCTCTACTTGATCTACAAATTTCTTTTCTATGATTGTTAATATGTAAGTTAGATTATGTCTATGCACATAAGCAGTGTCTAGTGTTACTGTGGGTACAAAATACTTTCCCATTCTCTCTTCTTGCTTGTATTAATCATATCTGTTCAGGTGTTTATCGAGTGGTATCTCTGAGAGTACCAAATCATAGTTTGAGAAATAGTACTCGTAATGACCCTTTCCATAAAACATGCTAAGGAGCAAACTACAGCTAATACCATACGTCAAATGCAGGTGATGATACCTGATCCCCTTCTTAACTGAAGAAGGCAATTGCATGCACACATGACAATCCCTCACGTCCATAGTATTCACATATTCATACAACAGTTTAGCATAAGCATTCAATGTGTAATCACCTTTAAACAAATCTACATGTAGAAAGCGACTAGTTTGCTCAATTAAGCCTTTATCAGATCCTAGTGTACCCTCTTTTGAGGCACCAGTGGTAGGTGTGGATGTCCCATGTACACCAACTCCCTGTTCCTCAACCTTGCGTGCATTTAAAATGGACTCAGTGATGACTATAGCTATTACTATGATTAACCCTACAATAAGTGTACCTTTAATACATTTGTGCCTATGATTCGAATTTCCAGACTCCATTTTTAAAGTGGCTCGGATTGTAACTGTAAGAGGATCAACACACAGAGTCTCTTTTCTCCACCTCTTATGCACCGGCAACAAAGTCTTTGAGCAACTTCTTTTTGGGTCTTAGAAAATTCTTATAACAGTCTTTGGCACAATATTTACACAGTTTGGAAGACTTCCTTAGCCCTCTTACTTGTTCTAAAAGAAAAGTCCCTATTTCTATTCTTCTTCCGCTCAGGCCTAGGTTAACTTCCTTCAAACAATTTTTATTTACAGTTCAAAAGTTCAATTTACATCCCTTATGAGATGAGAGCCAATCTCCTCAATGACTCACTGTAACAGTTCTGCTTTGAATGCCGCAATCTCCTGAGGAGGCGGTTGAGCTCCGAAACTCGAATGTCTTCCAGAATTAGAGTCCGTAAACTACTCAACCTTGGTGGATAAGGCACAATCAATGACAGAATTGCATTAGCCTCTATTCCAGGAACTCTCAGCAGGATCTCGACAATCATTATCGAAGTCTCGGATCTCGCTCTCCCCGGCATTGGTAACTAGATAAGTCCACTCGGGATAGGAGTATCTCTGACACGGCACTCTTGCTCTCCTTGATCTCATTACACTTCCTGGGGCTTGCTCAGACCCACTCAGATCAGACTCAGATGATTTACTTAATGGTGCAAGTTCTTTTTCGAGTGCAAGTCTGAAGTTCCTTCTTTTCTGTCTCACAGGCCACGTTTCATCTGCGGCATCCTTCTTCCTTGACTGCACATGACCAATTTCCACATCAGTCTCTTCTGCTGAGTCAGACTCTATACCACTCGCAACGTTACCATCTCCCTCAGAGTCTATACCTGGCTTTTTAGCTGAACATTAACTGTTTTCAGGGCTCTAGAGAGTTTAAAGAAAAAAACTGTTTTGTAGTTTTTTAATTAGTTGTTTTTTATACGAAGGAATTGAATGTGTTTTAAATTGTAATGGTTTTAAGTAATCAAACAATAAAGTCTTATTATTATTATTATATTAGCAGTTCCTCTCCCAAAGTATTTTCAGCCGTTACCGAGGGTTGCAGAGAGGTGAGCCAAGCTGTGGGGGTTCCTGAAGAGGCTGGATACCCACCAGGTCAAGCTGAGACCCCTCTCAGCTTGACCTGGTGGGTATCCAGTCTCTTCAGGAACCCCCACAGCTTGGCTCACCCTCTCCTGCAACCCTCGGTAACGGCTGAAAATACTTTTGGGAGAGGAACTGCTAATAATAATAATAATAATAAGACTTTATTGTTTGATTACTTAAAACCATTACAATTTAAAACACATTCAATTCCTTCGTATAAAAAACAACTAATTAAAAAACTACAAAACAGTTTTTTTCTTTAAACTCTCTAGAGCCCTGAAAACAGTTAATGTTCAGCTAAAAAGCCAGGCTCTAATCAGCAGTTGTTAGCAGTCAGGGATTCTGTAGTTGAGCCTATGAACCATTTGCGGCACTGCTGGGGTAAGGGGGATTTGCGGCACTGGTGTCTCCCAACATTTTTGACGCTATATTGACAAATTTGGTGAGCCCAATATTCAGCTTTGTGTTATCTGGGTTTAAGGCGGCTATTATGGCTTGGCGGCATGATCGTACTCCTAGCCTGTTCCATTCTTCCCGCAATTAAGACCGTCTAGCTGTAAGCATTGCGGGGCATACGCAAACTATGTGCTCCATTGCTTCGGAATGATAGCAGCACATCCTACATTTAATACTAATGCCGGGTCGGCGCCATTCAGGGAGATTCTTTAAAAAAGGCCATTCCCCCATCCTCAGAGCAATAAACTTTTGTTTCCAATAAAGTGCAAATGTGCTTGATAAATAGGGTGACTCAGCGCCTGGTTTAAAATCAGAAATCACTGCCCAAGCATGTTCCCTTCTTGACAGTGTTGCCCTGTCTGAATGAAAAGACCACAGCTGAACGCTCTTCTTGATGGCTGCCTTTAGTGCTGGCTGTGAGGAGAGGAACTGCTTCATCGGAGGGACCTGTGACTCTTCGGGTATGGGAAGCGTGGCTCCAGTTCGGCACTCCTCCACGCTTCACAGCAGTATTGGTCACCAATATCACCTGATACGGTCCATGCCACCAAGAGTCAAGACAGTTCTTCCTGACATGCTTTCAGACAAGCACCCAGTCCCCGGGGCTCAGATCGTGGCAAAGGTCTTTCGATGCCGGTGCAGTTGTCGCTCTAACCTGATGAGAACAACCCACATCAGCCAATCCTTTACAGTAGTCAAGGATCAAGTCATCTGTGATGCTTATCAAAGCAGTTGCTGGCACTGCAGGTAAGCGCATCGCCCTTCCCATCAGGATTTCGTTCTGCAATAACCCAGTTCTCCTGTCAGGAATGCTGCGCAAGCTCATTGTAACTAAGGGCAACACATCGGGCCGTTTCAAAGATGTTGAAGCACACGCTTTTGCCAGCCTCGCCTTTAAGGTCCCATTAATTTGATCCACAATGCCTGATGCCTCTGGCCTGTAACTACAATGCAGTCTCTGATCCACACTCAAGGCGGTACACAACAGCTTCATGATCTCGCTGTGGATGTGAGTTCCTCTATCCGACTCCAATGTAGTTGAAAATCCTAAACGAGGTATAAACTCCCTCAACAATAACTTTGCTACTGTGAGATTGTCACACCTTCTAGTTGGATAAGCTTCCACCCACTGAGAAAGGATGCACACAACAACCAAGATGTATCTCAATCCATTACACACAGGCATCTCAACAAAGTCCAATTGGATCCAATTGAAGGGACCCCCTGATCCACCAATGTGACTCAAAGCAGCAACAGTTTTCTTTCCAGCATTTATCTGTTGGCATGTAACACATCAATGACACACTGCTTCCACAATCACACGGAATCTCGGATTGAACCAAGTCTGCCTGAACAGTCTCACCATTGCATCCCTTCCTATGTGAGCTTCTCCATGAATCAGCCTTGCCATTGGGTTCAGCAGACAATCCGGTAACACTGCCTTACCATTAGTTGAAACCCATATGTCACTTTCTTCTTTCTCACAACCTGCTCTAATCCAACCTGCTTGTTCATGATCTATTGCTTCCAATTGCAAGCGCCTAACTTCATCCCATGTGTGTGCAATAGCTAGCATCATGCTGAGCTCGGTCTTCTCTCCACTCTTGCCAACATATTTCCCATTGAAAATGCATTTATGTGTAGCACAAAAGCGAGCAACTTCATCCGCATAGCGTTTTCCCGTCGTGACAAAGTCATCTCCCTTCCCATGGGCAGTGCATTTAACTACGGCCACTTCCTTTGGTAACAGCAATGCTTTCAACAGTTGTCTCACATATTCCCCTTTACTAATGGGAGAGCCTGATGACATTAGGAACCCTCTCTGCGACCATAGCTGTCCGAAGTCATGAATTACCCCGAAACCGTACTGGCTATCGGTCTAGATGATGACTCAGATCTGCTCAGAGAGAAGACATGCACGGGTCAAAGCAATGATCTCTGCTACTTGCACAGAGTGTACTCCCTGTAAACAAGCAGCTTCCACAACTCCAGAGATGGTACAAACAGCAAATGCTGCTCTCAGATTACCTACATTGTCTCTTAGACATTAACCATCAACAAAAAGGACTTGATCGGGATCTGACAATGGTTCATCGACAATGTCAGGTCTCGGCTTGGTGCAAAGCTCTGTGATATCCAGACAGTCTCGGTTTTCACAATCTTCCCCATCAGCATTTGGAACAGGAAAAAGGTAGCAAGATTTAACACAGAACAGCGCTTCAGAGTCACTTTCTCTGCAGTGAGCAACACCTGTTCATATCATGTCAGACTGCTGTTAGTCAAATGCTGTGTTTTGGTCCTCGTCACCAGAAGCTCAACTGAGAGTGGTACATATACAGTAAGTGGATGACCCATCACAATGCTTTCACATCGTTTGATACTGACACCTGTTGCAGCAACAGACTTGAGACATCTGGACGTGCTGAAGCTACAGGATCTAATGTAGCTGAGAAATAGGCCACTGGTCTACGGGCACCTCCATGTGTCTGGGTGAGTACAGAAAGAGCACAACCTTCCCTTTCTTGGCAGAACAGTGAAAATGCTTAATTGTAATCCGGCATTCCTAAAGCTGGAGCGCGACAAAGGCCCTCCCTCTGCTCCAGGAAGGCAAGCAAACAGTCATTATCCGAAAGGTGCCGGATCACTCCCATCCTTGTGGGTCATCATCTGCAAAGGTTTTGCATTCAAAGAGAAATTCGGAATCCATTGTCGACAGTAGCCAGCCATTCCCAAAAACATCCTGACTTCCTACTGGGTAGTAGGCGGATTCATTTTCATGATTGCCTCCACTCGCTCTGGTGACATCTTCCTCTTGCCTCTCTCGATTCGATAACCCAAGTACTGAACTTCAGTTAGACAGTACTGCAGTTTGCTCAGAGATACCTTATGCCCGTTATCATCAAAATGGTTCAGTAAGGCGATAGTATCGTCCCTGCAAGCCTCCCTTGTTTCAGATGCAATGAGGAGGTCATCGATGTATTGAACTAGCACTGAGTTTCGGGGCAGAATCAAGCTCTCAAGGTTCTTCTTCAAGACCTGATTGAAGATGGATGGACTTTCAGTATACCCTTGAGGGATACAACACTATGTTAAGACACTATTCTCCAGACGGAAAGCAAATAAAAATTGGCTTTCCTCCTGCAATGGAATGGAGAACAATGCCTGACAGAGGTCAATCACTGTGAACCAGACAGCTTCACAAGGAATCTGGAATAGGATCACAGATGGATTCGGTACCAAAGGAAAACATGGAATCACAATGTTATTCACCTTTCTAAGGTCCTGAACAATGCAATATTTTTTGCTCGGTTTCTGCAATCCCATGATAGGCGAATTGCACGGACTTCAATTATCTTCTTCAGAATGCCCTGCGCAATCATGGACTCAATTACAGGTGTAATCCCTGCCACCGTTTCTGGGGTCAGGTTGTTTTGAGGTGTTCTCGGGAATATGTATGTAACTGGCTCAACTCCTCGAATCAGTTCGATTACCTCTCCCGTAAAGTTCCATACCACTGGAGAACTGGAGAGACGGTGTCTCTCAAGTCCAGCAGCATGTCCTCAACTGTCAATAAAGGAAACAGGGCTACACAATGATTTTGATTCACCAACTTGAAAGCAATGTCCTCATCGTTAGTCTGCAACTCAATTCCCTTCGGCGTACAATAGATGGTATAATTCAATTTACACATGAGGTCAGTCCCGAGTAAGCAGACTAGACTCGAATCACACACCACGAACTGATGGTGATCCTGAAAGGTTCCAATTTTAACTGATACCTCTTCTGTTAAAAAGTTTGTCATTCTTTTGTTAGCACCTCCTACAACTTGGATTTATTTTCCAGAGAGTGGTAGGTTTGGGACTACTGCAGATCTCACAGTAGATCGGGTAGCACCAGTATCAGTCAAGAATGTAATGGGATGACCATCTACGTCTGCCTCTTCTTATTGTCCACGCTGGTCTACCTCTAAGCCTGCACCAAGTGTACAGTCATCCTCCCCCCTCAGGCACCATCATAAGGACGGGTCCTGATCAAATCCATCCAGCGCTTTCATTAAGGGCATCTGATGATAGGTTTGATTGCCCTGCAAGATTCTCGGAGGTTGTGGCACTTGCACTAACTGGTTCTGATTCCCCCTCGCATTAAGAGATCTTGGCCTAGTCATTGTCGGTAACTGATTTCCCACATCTGTCACTTGCACAAGTTCTCCCTCCTGCACCTGATTCTCCGGATTTAAGCAGCACGTGCGCTTCCAATGCCCGATCTTGTGACAAAAATGGCAGGCAGTGGTCTTCTTCAGGGTCGCAGCCTGTTTTAGGGTCTATAGGGACACGTCTTCCTCTTTCCTGTCCCGTCTGTCCTGCAACTGTTGTAACTTGAATACCTCCTGAGACATTCCCTTGATTGCAAACTACTCTTCCTCCAATTGCCTTACTTGCTCTCCCTTCTGTGCATTTCGCATCTGGACCAACATCAACTTTTCTTTCATCCTCCTATGTTTGGAATACACACATCACCTTACATACCGTAGGATTTAATCCATGGACTTATTTTGCCAGCAGATCAGATGTTGCTGGATCATGAGGCTGATTTCCGTACTCAGTCCTGTCACAAATTTTGAGACGAATTGGCCCATGTTTTTAGGGTCGAGTGTGTCTAACCCTCTGTACTGCATAAAGGCTTGCAAGAGCCTCTCTTAATAAGCATGCACTGACTCCTTACGCTCCTGGGTCGTTCGATCTGTCTTAACCCAATCGATGTCTTGAGGGGCTATTTTGGACTGCCATCATGTGATCACCTGTTCATACTTTTTCATAACCAAGGGTGAAGGACCATGAGTTACAGGATCCCTCTCTGGCTCAGCAGCAGGCCACTCAATACCAATTTTGCATGCAGACCATAGATTACTAGGAACCACAATTTCAAGTGGAGTGTTTAAGTCAATCCACAACACCTTTGAGATTTTAACAAACCGATCGACTTGTTTGCACCATTCAGCAGGTTTCTTCCTCAACCTGGGAACGTCATTTGTAAATGCAGCAAGGTCACCTCTACTCCACAGAACATGCACATACCCTACACTAGGCACCTCCCATAACGGATATGCCTCAACTCCCTGCGCCCCCCCTCCTGGAGGTGGTGTTTCCCCTGTCACCGTCTTTGCACTCTTCTTCTTTGACCACCTTTCCTCCCACTTATCCAGCCCGTATTCCTATAACCAACTCTCGAATATGTGTTTTCAGCCCGTCACTTTTTTTTCCCTCCAGGTCCTGGTCACTGTAGTTAAGCCTATGATTTCCCTGTAACATTTTTGTTCGAGACAGGTCTACTCCGTACCTCTGAGCCAACTCTGACAACTTCTTGTGCACTCTTCTTGCCTTGCCTATGATTTCCCTGTAACATTTTTGTTCGAGACAGGTCTACTCCGTACCTCTGAGCCAACTCTGACAACTTCTTGTGCACTCTTCTTGCCTCCTTCACTACAAACAACAGATCATCAGGCTCATAGGTTTCGATCCTTTCCAAAGGTAAATTCCCACTGATATCTCGTCTACCTCAGGCTTCAACCTTACCACATCCAATAGTTTCGCCTCTCCTGCAGCCTTGATGGTTCCCTGACTTGATGTACTACTCTGACATTCCTTGCTGTTGTTGTGATCTTTTAACCAAGTCTCTCTAAGTCTGCAACATCTAAGACATGTTCATTTCGAGCGGCTCCCTGACGTGCACTCGCTTCTGAAGCTGCGCCCATTGGTCCTCTCACTGGTGTTTCCCAGATCCTCAGGTCTGAACAAGTGCTTGCCATGAGTATAGACCGCATAGTACTAGAAGCCACACGTATTCCTGAAGGATCAGCAGTAGCCGGTAAAGATGTACTAGATTCCACAGGCACTAGAGATGGGCAATTTCCACTCGTGTTCCCTGACCTTCCCAATCCAGTTCCTTCCACCTGAACGGACTGTCGCTGACTAAGGTTTCCCACTGAGCTTAGGTCATATACAGGAACAACAGGGCCAATAGTAACCGATACTGTAAGAGCTTCCGGTAACCGTGAAGCAGCACTAACTCAGTTCTGTTCCATACCTCCTAAGGTGGACACTCCTGTCCCCCCTACTCCTACGGATATCCTTCCCACAACTCCTGTACTAGGACCTGTTTGAGGTGCTGACACACTTTCCACATTCACTGTACTTGCCAAATCTCGCCTCCCCTCCTCTGATTGCGGATTATAAGGTAGTGGACGCTCAGACAACAACCAATCCAACAAGCTGTTGTCAGTATCACTCCCATCATTTCCATTATCCCTTCTATTCCGATTCTGAGAATCTCCCTCTCCTACCAGCATTGGATACAACCTTTCTCCCTCAATGGTATCCACTCTCCATCTCTTAAGCTGTGCATCCCATTGCGCTTCCTGACATGCCCTCAAAGCTTTCCTCATCTTTCCGTAATATATATATCTCTATCTTCTTAGCATGTGGCGCACGTATCCATGCGTCTAACGCCTCAAACTGTGTTGGTCTAGGCAAATGTCGCAGTGTAAATATTACTCCTCTCAACTGGTGCCACACATCCAACCAAGAAGAACCAAAACGTGGAAATGACAATTCACTCTCTTTTTCAGTGATTTTGTGCCAAATTATAGCGTGGAGCCCTACTTTCGTCACCATTTAATGTCCATTGTAGTATCCTCGGGTTGTGCCTCTCCGCCCACTCGAGTAACAACCCCTTAGTCACCCCAGAAAAGATCCCACAACACCCTGAAACATCGCATGATTAAATTGCAAGTTGTTCAAATTTGGTGACGGAACCATATTTTTCAGCGACAACTTCCCAATGACTACCAACCAATCCCAGCGCGGCGTTACACCAACCGACATATCGCAGCGCGGCACACTCTGACGTCACTTTCACTCCTCGCTGCGGCTCTCCCTCCTTTACAATTTCTCCATATGCATTCACTCACAAAATCGTCATAAACTCCGTAATTGTCTGCCATCTAAATGATCGATAGAATTCAATTGTCCAAAGAACCTGCGCTGGTCATCTGAATCAGTATAGCTCACCTCTGTACACAAGGTCCACTAAACGATTCCCATACATCCCATTCACGCAAAGTTCCCTGTCTTAGGTGGAACTGTCGATGACATCTCACGACAACTCCTCGATTCTTCGGTCAGACAATCTCAATCAATCTAGGTGTCTTCTGCACCATTTAATATATCCCGGCAGCTTAGGCCACTTTGGGACCTGAAACTCAAATTTCAATCCTTGAACCACGTCCGTCCGAAGCTACATTCACTCGACTCTCACACCAACTCCACCAGTGATCACACAATCAATTCATTCCCGCATTCTAACACACGACATACACCCTATTGATACTCACTTCTCCGTTCGCCACTGATCTCGCGCACATCAGACTCCATCAGTCTCCGCCGAATTCCGTCGCTCTCCATTCTCAGTCATTAGGCTCTATTTTGGGAATTTGGGTTCTAAGTTCCACCTTTCTAGACCACTTCTGGATTCTCCCCTCGCTTCATGTTCAAACCATCCTACTCTGCTACCAACTGACAGGGCTGGGCCCATAAGTTCTGGACTTATGCTAGAATCCCAATCCAGTGGTTCTTTTTAGCAGCAGTAAGCGTGGAGGGGAGAAGGTTGTTATTATTGCCACTCAGTTCGACAGGAATTTCTCTGGACACATAGTAATCACAGACAAGTACGTAAGGTTAGTTAATTTATTACAAAGCCAAAAATAACTGGACATAATGACACCTCAAGATGAGAGTGTAGAAATACATCGGAATCAGCATAAAGCCAAACCTGCACATCCAGTTTAAATGGTGCAACATAAACAAAATAATTGATTCATGAAGCAGAATACAGAGAATCAGAAAGCATGATTCCAAGTTTCCCTGCATCGAGGGCTGATGAATATAAAGCATTAATCTATCCCTACGCTAATGCTAAAATGATATCCCTACTTGAGCATCTTCAGAGAGGAAAGTTAAAAGGTGTCAGTCTGTGGAGTCTCCCTAAGAAGTCTCTTCACAATAATGGGTCATGTAGCATAAAGCTACAGAGACAGAGCTTGCTCTAAGATGCTCTCTCTCCGAAGGCAGAGAAGAAGTGGGGCCTTTTCCTACTCCCAACATTGCATTATTACAGATATCCTTCCCAAGAGTCTTTGCGGGTCACGCCATCTGCTCTGAATATGCTTTCGCAGGTAGTTTTCCATGGGATAACAGTGTTCTTGATTTGCAACAAGCTGACCTTGATTCCCAGACCTTCTCCAGTGTGAAACACAACAACTTTCCTTTATCGGCTTGAGTTTACGATGTAATTCCTTCTCTCCTTGCCTGACTAATAAAACAAATACATTATCCTAGCTAACAAGCGTGCTTCTTCCACCTGCAACACAAAACATGAGAAAGAACAAATTCAACAGCACACATGAAATTCAGCTATTAATTCTAAAGCGAGAGTTTCCAGGGAAATGCATTTCAGGCCTACAAGATTCAGCTAACATAAGAAAATGGCATGTGAGCTTTACGAGATTGCATAAGAAAATAAAGCACATTAAATTAAATGCATTTACCTACACATAGACATCAAATTAATAAACACATTTGATAAATTAATGATTGCCAGTTACACAACACAAACTCTTCACGTTGGTTGCTGCTAGTCACATTCACTTTCTACATTAATTCTCCAGGTTACTATGCAATGGCCTAAACACATCACGTTCATGTTATTATATTTCAAAATTCTAACACTTCACATTAATACGACAAAGGGTAATGAGTGGGTGCACTCTACACGTGTGATTATAAAGCACCCCTACAAATAAACTCAGTTTTCGGCTACATCACTGCCAAGGAACTCCTGGACCCTGGACATCGAAACAGCTGAGCTGTGTCTCCTCCTCCCCACAATCCACCAAAGGACCTTTCACCTGCTGTCATTGCCACTTCTCCTACGAGAAAGATCCCGCACCACTCCTGCCCACAAGATCAAGAACACCCGCAACTGCTCTGCTGTATCTTGCTTAACGCTCACTCTGCTAAAATGCAACAGAAATCTGGGATACCATCACCACCCTCTCCACGCATGTTGCCTCATCACCGAAATGTGGTTCAACCCCTCCTCGAACCCCGGCATCACCACCACCACTCCCAAAGGCTACAAGATGATACACTGTGACTAAGCCAAGAAACAATTTGGAGGCATCGCCATCATCTTCAAGGAAACCATCAGATGCACCATCACAAACGACGACCCCCACACCTCTCATGGAACACCTCAACTTCCTACTACAAACTGACGCGAAGACCACAATAAGAGGTACCCTTGCCTACAGACCCCCGGGACCCCGAGCAACATCTGCGACGCCATCCCCAACCTCGTCGCCCCCCTAGCAATCGACTCACACCACTACGTCCTACTCGGCGACCTCACCTTCCACATCGATGACCCCAACGATGCCAACTCCATCACCCTCCTGGAGAACCTGAATAACATCGGCCTCACCCAACTGGTCACCGAACCCACGCACAAAGCCAGATACACACTCAACCCCATCTTCCCTTCCAGTGACAGAATCCAGTTCAGCCACACCACAGAACTCACCTGGACCAACCACACCGTCACAAATGCCTAGCACACCACCACCAGGCAGCAGATCTCCTCCTACCACAGCTGGAGCAAGGTCACTGAAACTCAGTGGTCACAGACCCTCACCACCTCCCAAACCAAGGCCTCAACCAGGCCGTCCACAACTTCGCCGCCTGGATCTCCGACTTCGCCGACAGAGTTGCCCTGCTGAAACCTACAAAAACCAACAAGAGCCCCAAACATGCCAGCTTGTGCCCCCCAGAACTCAGGACCACCAAGTGCAACTGCCACCAACTGGAGAAACGATGGCGCACCACCAAGAACCCTGCCGACAGAGCAGCACACACAACAGCCCTCATCAACTACCACCAGCACATTAAAGAAACCAAGAAAGCAGCCATCACCACCCGCATTGACTCCGCTGCCAACCACATGAAGGAACTCTTCAAAATAGTCAAAGAATTCTCCAACCCGACAGCCATAAAGAACGCCATCCACCCCCCCCAAGAACTCTGAAACACCCTCTCAGACTACTTCCACAGCAAGATCACCAACATCTACAACAATTTCAACATCCTACCCTCCACCCACAACCATGACCACCTCATCCAACCAGTGAACACCAGCCAAACTATCACCACCTGGTCACCGCTCACCACTCTGACCACCTCAGCCATCATGTCTTTCATCTACTCCAGGGCACCCACCAACTCCTGCCCCCACCATCTTTACAGCCTTGCAGCAAACAGCATACAACTCACCAGCATCCTCAACACCTCCATCTCCACAGCAACCTTCCTGGACAGATGGAAACACACAGACGTCAGACCCCTCCTAAAGAAACCCTCCGCTGACCTCAATGATCTAAAACATTATCGTCCGATCTCCCTGCTCCCCTACCTAAGAAAGCCATCAATACCTCACCAAATTCCTGGAAGAAAACCACCTACTGGACGCCTCTCAATCAGAATTCCGTGCCATCCACAGCACTGAGACCGCGCTGTTTGCTGCCACAGATGACATCAGAACACTCTTTGAGCATGGAGAAAGGGTGGCCCTGAACCTCCTCGACCTCTCTGCGGTGTTCGACACAGTCTCCCACACACCCTCGTCAACAGACTCTACAACATAGGCATACGGCAAGATGCACACAAAGCATCCGATTGCCTCCCTTCACCTCCGCCCCCAAGACATCATATGCGGTGTACCACAAGGATCATCCCTCAGCCCCACCCTGTTCAACATCTACATGACCCCCCTCACAGATGTCGTCATATCCCTCGGACTCAACATAATCTCCTATGCAGACGACACTCAACTAATCCTCTTGCTCACAGAGGACCCGCCAACACCAAAAGCAGCTTCTGCAACACCATGAGCAACATAGCCAAATGGATGAAAGACAACTGCCTCCAACTCAACTCTGACAAAACTGAAGTAGTGATCTTCAGGAAGAACACCTCAGTTTGGGGCCACAGCTGGTGGCCTGCAGAACTCTGACCCACACCCACACTGACCGACCACGCATGCAACCTCGGCATCATCCTCGGCAGCTAACTGACCATGAACTGACAAGTTAACACAGTCGCTTCCTCCTGCTTCCACATACTTCGCATACTCTGCAGAATCTTCAGATGGATCCCAACCAACACCAGAAAGACTGTCACTCAGGCCCTCGTCACCAGCCGCCTCGATTATGGCAACGCCCTCTATGTCAGCATCTCTATCCAGCTTCTCAGAAGACTCCAGACCATACAGAACGTTGCAGCCAGACTCATCCTGGACCTCCCCAAACAAACCCACATCGTCCCCACCTGAAAGACCTCTACTGGCTCCCCATCCAAGGAAGATGCCAGTTCAAGATTCTCATGCATGCCTACAAAGCCCTCTGTGACCTAGGACCTGCCTTCCTCAACCATTTACTGAACTTCCACCAACCCACTAGACACCTATGCTCCTCTTCACTTGCTCTCGCACTCACCCCGCATCCGCCGCACCTGCAACGGCGGCCGCTCCTTCTCCTACATCGCAGCCAAGACCTGGAGCGACCTTCCCCTCCAGGTCCATAAGGCCCCCTCGCTGGCAGACTTCAGAAAGAGACTCAAGACTTGGCTCTTCGACAGAGACACAGCACCCGGATACCCCTAGGGGTGACAGAGTGCCCTTGTTAGACTTGGCTTTTTCAGCGGGTTTACCCCTAGACTTTTAGCTTTTTGACTTCCTATTTTTGATCTATTTTTCGTTGGTTTTAGGACTCTGGGCACTTTACCACTGCTATTCAGTGCTAAAGTGCATATGCTCTCCATGTAAATTGTGTCATGATTGGTTTCCCAAGATTGGGATATTTAATTTACTAGTACGTCCCTAGTACAGTGCACTGTGTGTGCCCAAGGCCTGTAAATCAAATGCTACTAGTGGGCCTGCAGCACTGGTTGTGCCACCCACACAAGTAGCATTTCAAAGGTGTCTCAGACCTGCCACTGCAGTGTCTGAGCGCAGTTTTTACTGCCATGATGACCTGGCAAGTGCACCCACTGCCAGGCCCAAACTTACCCCTTTCTTACATGTAAGGCACCCCTCAGACAGACCCAAGGTACCCCCATGGGCAGGGTGAAGTGTATGTATGTGAAAGGTAGGACATGTACTGGTGTGTTTTCCATGAACTGATAGTGAAAAACTGTGTATTTCATTTTTCACTATTGAAAGGCTGTCTGCCCCATGGGTTAACAAAGGAACTGACTTGTAACATCTTACAAGCATAACTTTCCATTGGGACAAGATAGAGGAATGGAGTTTAGGCTTCCTGAACTCAGAATTTAAAAATACATCTTTTAGTGAAGATGTTTTTTATATTGTGTGTTTGAGAATGCCACTTTTAGAAAGTAGGCATTTTCTGGCTTAACCATCCTGTGAGCTTCTGCCATTTGTGTATTCACTGTCTGGGTTTGGAGTGACAGGAGCTGCGGATGTGCATTCACACTAGACAGACACAAGGGGGCATTTAAGGTCTACCCTGCATTTCCTGGGTTACTCATAGCCCGGCTGAATAGACCTGTCTTCATTTAGAGTAGCGGGAGGAGTTGTTGCTTGCACCTGAATGAACTATGGCTGCCTTCCACAAAGCTGTCTCCACCTCCTGTAGTGAACCTGGCCAGAGCCAGGTAGAACTGGTTTATGTGTGCCAGAGGAACTTTGTTTGTACCAACTTCAAAGGAAAATGTGGTATAAATATTGGGGCCCTGACCCCAGAACATTAGATTACTGCTGGACTTAGGAACCTGCCAGGAAGAAGAGCTGGACGAGCTGCCAGGAGGAGTACTGCCCATTTGCTGTTGTGCTTTGTTGGGTTGGCCTGCAGTTGCTGCTTCTGTCTTGGGCAGGGAAAGGACTGGATTGTTCTGTCTGCATACTAGGTATCTCCAAGGGTTTGATTTAAAGCTTGCCTCCTGTTGGAAGTCTCAGGGAAATCAAAGACTTCAACATCTTCTGGGTACTTGCTTCTGGAACTGAATGTTTCAGCTGCCACAGAAGAGAAAGGTAACCCGACGCCATCAACGACGCCGCTGTCGGCTCCATGACCAATGCACCACAGAGGGCACCGGTGCACTTTGCACCGCAACCCTGGTCTCACCGACAACGCCGTCCACGCTGCCACCGAGCCGCTGCTTGCACCATGACCTGTGGGCACTGCACTCCGCACCGCCTCGCTTCACACCGCCGCCTTGGCATCCCTGTCAATGCCCTCACCGATGCCACTGCCTGCACTGTGACCTGTGGACATGGTATGTGAAGAACACAGAGCACCGTCCCACTGCGCACAGCAACCCTGGTCTCAGCGACGACACCGCTCCAAGCTGACATCGACGCTGCTGCCTGCACCGTGGTTTAGGGGCACCACTCGTAAGTTACACAACGCACCGCCCCTCCCACACTGCAGCCTTGGCCCACCGACGCCAGCGCCTGGACCGCCAGTTCGTCAACCGACACCGCTGCCTGGACCGCGACCTATTGGGCCCCGCACACCGCATTGCCGCGTCTTGCACCACTGCCTTGGGTCTACCGACGACAGAGCTTCAGCAACGATGACGCCGCTACCTGCATCATGACCTTTCAGCACCGCAACAAGTACTGCCCTGCTTCGCACCGCAACCCTGGTCTCACCGACGCCACTTGATGACCGTCACCAAGCCGCGACCTGCGGGCACCGCACGTCGCACTGCACAGCTCCGCTTTAAACCACAGCCCAACGCCTGCGCTCCTGACTTCAAGCTCACGGAGTTCGACCTGCAACGCGTGTGACTTCAAGGGCCCGACGACTCATGAACAGACTTCCGGAGCTCACCGCAAGGTCCGACACCCTGCATCTCCAAAGGTACTGTTTTACGTGTCTCCCCGACACCGTAGTTGGCCCGCTACGCCGCGACCGGCCGGAAGTGTTGGATTTGTTTGTTCACGACACCGTGATAGCCCCAGACGGAGCTATCGACTTCAAGGCATTGTATATAAAGCCTATTTTTGCATTATTAATATTTTGATAACTGTATGTTGGATTTCTCCTGTTTTGGTCTTGTTTTACACAGATAAATATTGGATGTTTTTCTACAACTGGTGTGGTGTCCTTTTGTAGTGTTTTCACTGTATTACTGTTTGTTATGTGCAAATGCTTTACACATTGCCTCTGAGATAAGCCTGACTGCTCGTGCCAAGCTACCAAAGGGGTGAGCAGGGGTTATTTTAGACATGTAATCCCCTTATCCTGACTACAGTGGTGATTCTGCCTGGCTTAGGTGCATAACCTAGCCAACCAGAAAACCCATTTCTAACAGCTCTTTGCAAATGTTGATTGATTGATGGATTGACTAAGGTGTTAGGTGTGATGGTATATTGCCTCAGCCTCTCTGTAAAAAAAAATTATCTCCTATTTGTAGTCAAACAGGATAATAGTTGTGAAAAACATGAGCCACTTTCCAGTCACATCTTCACCATGACCCCTGCAGGGCAACGAAAGCTTGTCAATGTATAATGTAATGTATCTATGGTATTTCCCCTAGAGTATCTTAACTGGTGCTCGCCAGTAGGTAGTTACAGTTCAGACCTAGTTTCCATAGATGGAATGTTTTTTGGTTTGCTAATAACTTTGGTGCTGTTTGACAAATCTTCACAAACGTTTTTAAACTAGTACGCCAGTAAGTTCAGCTGCTGTCTGGAAAGTTTTGGGGTGATTCGTCAAGCGGGGGCCGAGAAAAAAGGGGAGTCCCAAAACCCGTTTCCCCATGCAATTTCCCATAGGGAATATTAACCCAAGTACAGCCCGAGGCACTGAATGGAATAACACGAAATTTTGCAGAAAGCTCGCTGTTGGTCCAAAAAGAGCCCTTTTTCTAATTTGGTGTAAATCCATTCAGTAGTTTCTGAGTTGTTAAAGAAAAAAGATTTATAGATATCAAGGGACGCGGATGGTCCGCGGATCTGACAGATCTCATGGGGAGGTATGATTTGCTGTCAACCCTTCAGTCAGGAAGTGTTGGCAGCCATCTTGGGACTCGGATTCACATGAGTCCCAAGAAAAAAGGGAAAAAAACTGAAGGGGCAAGGTAGGAATAAACTGAACCGCTAGGCCTGGTGGTGGGGTCTCCCAGGGACCCCGCCAGGGGCCAAAAACGTTAAAAAAATTAATTCCCACGTTCCCATCCCCCTACACCCCCATCCACTTTAGCACCGCCTTCCCCCCTGAGCTTAAAGAAGGGCCTTTTAATCACTGGAGGGAGAGAGGGTGCCTCATGATTTCGGACCTCTTCCTCAAAGGGAAGATACGTACCTTTGCCGATTGCGTAACCCACTTCCGTCTCCCACGAACTGAAGAATTCCATTATGCGCAGTTAGTACATTGGATCCAGCAGCCGCAGATGCGACAGGCGGGCACTAGAGAATTGCTCCCGTTAGAAAAATATGTCCAAACTGGCAATGCAGGCAAGGGTTGCATCTCTTTCCTATATACACTCCTGCTTTCACTCAGCCTGCAGCAGTCACCATGCCACAAAACTTTTTGGGAGGGCATTCTTCTGACCCCTCCTTCAGAGAAGCAATGGGAGGCCCTCTACAAAGTTATCGTGAAATACAACCGCTCCATGTTCCTGAGGGAGGCCCACTATAAAACTATGTATGATTGGTACCTTCACCCGCAGAAGCTGCATTCGATTTTCCCTGACACTTCCGACCGCTGCTGGCGGGGCTGTGGCCTACTGGGGGATTTTAAACACATATGGTGGGATTGCCCCGCTATCCAACCCTTTTGGAAGGAAATTTTGTCCCAGATTAAGCTAATTTTGGGGTACCCGATCGAGGACTCTATGGAGCATGTGCTCCTGGGCATCCGCAACCCAAATCTCAAATATCAGACCCAAGGGGACCGTTCCATCATGTGGCTTTGTCTAGGCGCGGCCAAGATGGCACTGGCAGCAGCATGGAAGAAGTCGGAGGCCCCCTCACTTACACAATGGCACACCCGCTTGTGGCGCTGGCCCTCGTGCGGATGTCGGAAATTGTGGAGGACACGCGAAAGGGCTTCGACTATGTCTGGAGCCCGCTGGTCAGTTATTTGTCAGAGGGGCTTCCGCTGTTCGCGTGCGGTCCTAGGCTGAGGGCGCTGCATATCTTCCTGATATAGTGGCTGGCGCTCTCCGTCTGATGCTGGGGCTCCTGAGCTTTGCTCCCTCCCCCACATGGGCCCTCTCGCGCAGGTCGTGGGGCGGCCCACCTTGTGACCCAGCTCCACATGCTAGAATACAGGCTTATGTGACTCCCTGGGTATGTTTGGTTTTATCCCTGTTTTTAGTTCTTTTTGATGGTATTTCTTATTTTTCTTTCGAGGACGTTCAAATATATCAGTACTTGGAGCTGGGGGCAGGCACCCTTCTTGAACTGAGGTTACCATCGCTGCATTCTGAGCCTGCATGAGGCCCCCCACTCAGATGATGCTCGCAGGGGTAGTCCGGAACTTGTGACTAAACTGTGCATATCCTATAGCTATCTAATGCATGGATTACGCTCCTGTGATGAAGGATTGAACGCAATGTGGTTTCTTTAAAATGTTTGTAACCTTCGCATAAAAATCAATAAACAGATTTTGACAAAAAAATAAATAATTCCTGCAAATTCACAGGATCCGCAAATCCACAGGAATATTTTTTAAAAACCAGGCGCTGTTACCCACGCTTGCTTACATTTCTTCCCTCCGATGGGCCAGGTCCCAGGAGAAATATACTTTTATAATTAAAGGGGAAGTGGGCGCATGTGGCCCCCCCCTCCCAGGCCTCTGATTACGGCCCCAGAGACCACCACACCCTTGGTTTTTTTCAGTGAATTTGTAGTTTTTTTCAATGTTAAGTAATATGTAATTACCATACGTTATTCCAACCCTGCCACGCGCAGCCGGTGGCCAGGCCCTGCAGCCAACACCCTGTAGGCCCACAACCCCACATCACGCACAGCCAATCACCCGCTGGCACCTAAGCCAGCTCCACGCATGGCCTTGGGCCGTGTGGGGAGGTGGGTAGGCTGCACGGCCTGGCCTGTGCCCAATCCCTGCAACCATCCACCCGCAGGCACCCACCTCTGTGCCTCGCACGGACTTTGGCCATACTTGAGGCCACCCAATTACTAAAAGGGGAGGGAGGACGTGCGTCCCCTCTCCCCAGGCCAATTTAGGCCCTGAGGATGCCAGCCCATTACTAAAAGGGGAGCGAGACTGTGCAACCTCCCTCACCAGGCTGATTTTGGCCCCAGGGACCCCATCCCCCAGGGCTTGGCCAATTACTGAAAGGGGAGGGGAGGGGTGCCGCATGGCCCTCTTTCCTGGGCCGATTTTGGCCCCGGGCACCCATCCCCGGGACCCAGCCAATTAGTGAAAGGGGAGGGTATGGACACTTGATGCTGGGTGCCCTGGCCCCATCCAGGGCACCCAGTGTGCACTGTTGGGGACCTTGGGGGAGCATCAAAGTAGGTAGTTATAGGTAGGACCTATTTTCCATAGGAAAAGCATTTTTTGTTTTCCTATTAACTTTAGGCGTCGTTTACTGAATCTTTGCGAAATTTTCAAAACTAGTGGGGCGCTCCGGTCAGCTCCTGTCTTGAAAGTTTCGGGGTGATTTGCGAGCGGGGGCCGAGAAAAAGGGGGTCCCAAAACGTGTTTTCCCCATGTTATTTTTCATAGGAAACTTTAGACACGGATACAGCCCGAACTGCTGAACGGAATTATACCAAATTTGGCAAAAGGTAGCCCTTGGTTCAGAAAGAGTCCTTTTGTTAAATGGTGTAAATCCGTTCAGTAGTTCCTGAGAAATTCAAAAAATAGAGGTCGGAAAATCAATTTCCCATAGGAAACTTTAGACACGGCTACAGCCCGAACTGCTGAACGGAATTACACCAAATTTGGCAAAAAGGTAGTGCTTGGTTCAGAAAGCGACCTTTTTTTTAAATGGTGTAAATCCGTTCAGTAGTTGCTGAGAAATTCAAAAAATAAAAGTTTCGATATCTAGGGACGCGGTGGATTCGCGAACCCTCCCGACCACGAGCTTCACTGTGATTGGCTGCCAACACTCCAAACCAGGAAGTGTTGGCAGCCATCTTGTGACTCGGTAGAACAGAGTCACAAGAAAACAGTGAAACAAGCATGAAAAACAAGAAAAGGGGGCAGGGTAGAAACACCCTGACCCCCTAGGCCTGCTCAGGGGGTCCCACAAGGACCCCCAGGGCCAAAAAAAGCATTTTTTTAAAACAACTTCGGCGGAATTCGCGTTGGGGTCGCGAATACAGCAGAAATTAAAAAAAAAATGAAGCAGGGGCTCCCCCGCTTTATTTAAATGAGGCCCCCGGGTGGGCCAGGTCCCGGGGGCATGCCTAATAAAATAATAGCGGGGGCCCGCGGGGGCCCCCCGCAGGCCCGGGGACCACCACCTCCTCGGGGCTTTCTTTTAAAAAAAAAAAAATAACCTGTGTGGGGGGGCTCGAGCCCCCCACACGCCCCGGGGACCACCACCTCCCGGGGCTCTATTTATACTAAAATAACCTGTGGGGGGGCTCGAGCCCCCCCACACGCCCCGGGGACCGCCACCTCCCCAGGGCTCTATTTTTAATTTAAAAAAACCTGTGTGGGGGGGACTACCACCGCTTTGCAATGTTTGGGAGGGCGGCCGCGCGGCCCCCCTCCTGGAGCTCGTGATGGCCCTGGGGACCGCCACCCCCCAGGGCCGGCTCCTGCAGTGTCCCGGGGTGCCCACCCCGGGGACACTGCTGTTTGCTATGGCAGGGCGTGCCATAGCAAACTGGTTTGGATTTTGAAAGCGAGAGCAGGGAAACCTGCTCTTGCTTTCAAAATCCAAACCAGATTGCTTTTCCACAAGGGGAGCTGCATGTCAGCAGCTCCCCTTGTGGAAAAGCAATGCCGGCTCCCGCAGGAGGCGGGGAGCCGGCGGGACTGTGGGGGCATTGGGGATCCCCCCACGGTCCCATTCACAGAGGCCAGGCCCCGGGGGATGGGGTCCCCGGGACTAGAAGTGGCCCGGGAGGGGGGCCACGCGGCCCCCCTCCCCCATAAAAATAAATAAAAAAATTTAAAAAGGAAAGGCCGGCCCCGGGAGATGGGGTCCCCGGGGCCATAAATGGCCCTCTTCCCGTTTTTTTTTTTTTTTAAATAGGGGTCAGGCCCTGGGGGATGGGGTCCCCAGGACCAAAAAATGGGAAAAGAATGGGGGCCACACAGCCCCCCTTCTGAAAAAAAAAAAAAAAAAGCCGGCATCGCGCCGGTGGCCCGCCCCTCCCTGCAGCACTCTGCAAACGCGCCCCTGGCACGTTGTAAGTTTGGGAATTAATTCCCTTGAATACTGAGGGTCCCTGGGGGCCAACTAGCCCACCAGAAACCTCCAGTATGAGCCAGGGAGCTGCGTTGCAGAGAGGTGGTACGAGGCCACGCCCCTTTTTACACCACTCTGCAACGCAGCTCTGTGGCGCTTACTGGAGGTACATGGTGGGCTAGTTGGAGCCCAGAGACCCTCAGGATTCAAGGGGACTTAATCTCCCAACTTAAAACGCGCCACGGGGCGCGTTTGCACAGTGGTGAAGGGAGGGGGCGGGGCCTGATGTGACATCTTGTGCAGGATCCTCTTAACTACTGTCATGATTCTATTGCTCTGATTATTCTACACTAGACGAAGGAATGATATATTGTGTTCTACATGTATTCCATGGAATTTTGCCACTTACTTTTTGCTAATGTCCCTATTCTCTTGCTCTGATTATTTTATAGTAGTCAACGGTTTGCTTTTATTTGGATTGAATTGTAATTTTACTGTTTAACCACATGTCCGCAACAAGCACAACTAGTCATATGCTGGCAAAGGCACTTTACATTTAAACTCTCTGGTATTTCTTAACATGGTACTTATTCCACTAATGTGGTACAGTAGATGTTTGTGGTACAGTGTATGTTTTACCCTAATAACAACTAGACCAGGTCCATGGATTAGCCCTTACAGCATATAGCCGGGCCTGTTTTGCATTTGCTCTGATATAGCAGCTTTGGATTGGAAATATCATGGGATCAGCTGCTTTAATCTGAGTTACTATTGAGTGGGGATTTTGACATCCCAAAAATTGAGGACAAAGTCCAGGGATATGACAATTTTCTTATAATGAACAAGGAGGTAGTTGTGGCTCCACTTAATCGCACAGATCTGTCCCATAATTCCAAAGTGGGTGCACACTCCTAGAGGTCCGACTGCCCCCAGATCCCCTACAACACAATAATATTAGATCAAATACAAGAATGGCACCACAAATAAACAATAATTTCATCTATTATTATGAATACAGTTAATTGTTGAAGATCCTTTGGTGATGGTCAGGTATATTTAGACAGTGTTCATCAATGGAAAAAGGAGCATCCAAATCAAGAAAACTTTTTCAAGCACTTTATTCTGGATTCTTCTATTAGTTATCCAAAACATACACATTTATTCCATCCTTCTTTACAAACGTGAACATGTACAATGGAGGCCAGTAACTTTATCTCGTGCCCTAGAGTAACTATGACTTATACAGTCACCATGCACTGCTAATTACTTCAAATATTACATCATTCTTGACATGTTTTTTACATCAATGATAACATCACACAGCATCTGTAATGACATCATTGATGACCACACTGTGCATGGCGGGCACAAATTATAGTTACTTTAGGGCACAAGTTATAGTTACTTGTGATAGCTGATGAATTTTAATGGTTTTGTTAGACATTTTCACCTAACTATAGCATCCTTTTAACCTTTGTTTTTTTCATTGAAGAAAAAAATAGATTACATATGTATATCACCGCACTAGTCTATTAATCAATTCCTCCCACTGTGAGTGCTTACTACCTGAGGTCCAACTGACAACAAACCTATATTAAATCACTGTTAATAAACCGGATAGGGGGAAAACAGTTGAAATGATCAGTAATCATTGTAATATGCATTAATAAATCCCCCATATTGCATTCTTCTTTTTTTATATCAATTTTATTAACAATAGTACAACCATACAGTAAGTTGATAGGATACCTCTCAGTACTGTACACAGTATAAGCCATGCAAATTGGAACAATTAGAATCATTGCAAAATGTAAATGCATCGGCATTAAAAGGATACCTGCATCAAGGCTTCACCCTAACCACTCCAGTTGACCCAACCATCTGCCCCACGCTCGTTCATGTTTCTTCGGGCAGCCTCTTGCCTCTAATACAGGTTTCTCTTGCATAGCTCACCAATCCAGTCCCTTACACCATTGTGTCACAGTGGGGGGTGTGGGGTATTTCCACTTGGTGGCTATGTCTTGCTTTGCACCCTGGTAGCTCTGCCCAAGAATGCCTTATCTGCCCTGGAACCTCCTGAACCCTCCAGAATCCCCAGGAGGAAGACCAAAGGAGTGTGTGGGAGTGTCCAGCCCAGTACCGCAGTGAATTCTGTAACTATGGCAGATCAATACTTATTTATTACCGATATGATAGAAATCCGCCGAGGTCTCTGCGCAGCGGGAGCATGCAGGGCTCTTGAGGAAACCGGCAAGTTGTAATCTGGCCAGGTTGAGGTAAGCACAGTGTAGGTAGGATACTTGAATTAATCTCAGTCTGGAGGAGATAGTTATAACTCAGGGGGCCATAAGGGCATCCCGCCAATCATTGTCTCCATAGAACCCAACCATCATTCCCAGCGCAATCGGAGGGATGATTGAGGGTAGGTGATGCCTTAATAATGAGTGTACGGTAAATCTGGGACACGCCACCCTTCCTCATCGTCCCCATTAGTACTTTGGCCTCCAGTGGGCTGAACTCTGGGATGGAGGTGTCGCTGAGGATATGAGTAGAGAGTGCATTCCTAAGTTGCAAGTATTTGTAAAATGGTGTGGAGTTAAGTGTGTAAGTTTCTTGCAGTTCTTGGAAAGCGCGTATATGGGTCCCAGACCAGACATCACCTAGCTGTGTTATGCTGATGAGGTCCCACCTCCCTAAGCCCTCCAGTGAGGCCACCTCTCCCAGCCAGGTGTTGTGCCATAGAGGGGTCTGTAACGTCAGCTTAGAGTCCCAATGCGCCTGTCGTAATGCAGATCTCCTTGCAAGGAAAACCGCTCGGGTCACCACTAGGATAGTGTTGAGGATTGGGGAACAGTAAAGCATTGCCTGTATCTGGAGGAACTCTAATGAGGCCAACTCCAGTCGATACGTTGGGTCTGACCAGTCCCCTGAGAAACAGTCGATTACTAGGAGCTGAGTTGCGAAATATTAATAGTAGAGATTTGTCATACCTAGACCACCATCATAGGCTGCACACTGACAGTGGGCAAGGGACAAGCGGGGCCTGGAGCCGCTCCAAAGGAATGAGGTCGATAGACTGTCCAAGGTTAGAAACCAATGGCGTGGCAGGCAAAGCAGGAGGTTTTGGAAGATATAAAGAAATCGGGGTAGGATCATCATTTTGTATAAGGCTCTTCTGCCCATTGGGTTAAGCGGTAAAGTTTTCATTTTGTAGTGGTCATCCTTTGCTCTCTTAGTCAAAGGGTTAAGATTCAGGGACCAGGTAAGCTCTGGGTGGAGTGCCACCCATATTACTAAATAGCGGAAGCTGAGGCACCTAACTGGGATGGTAGATTGCCACGCGATACAGTCCAGAGAGTCAGCCAATGGTACTAAAATGGCATTAGCTGAATTGACCTGCAGTCGGGACACCTCAACAAAAAGGCGGAGCACCTGAAGGCACCGAGGACCTGTTGTTGCAGGGTCCAACAAAAAGAGCAGGACGTCGTCTGGATAAAGTGCATTGCGGTCTTCATGGGCAATCCCCCATCGCCAACCCATGTATCTGGGCGTTGCACCTGATAAGGCAAGCCAAAGGCTCGTTTGCCAGGGCAAAGAGAAGGGGGGACAGAGGGCAGCCTTGACGCGTCCCCCCGCGGATGGGTTGAAGGTGGACTGTAATGGGACACCGTTCACTTAACTTAAACCCGAGCCGTAGAATTTTGAATAGAGGACATGAACGAGTCCGCAAAAATGCAGCCCTAGACCAGCTCTGAAGAGCACCTCTTCCAAGTATCCCCAGTCCACGGTATCGAAGGCCTTTTCGAAGTCAATAAGGAGTAGGGCCAGATCGGTGATAAAAGGTGGCGATGAGTATAGGCGTCGTAGACAGTGCCGCGTACTTCAGTGGGGCATGAAGCCAGAGTGGTCAGGATGGATGGGTGTGGTAAGCACTGGTCTGAGGCGAGTGGCCAGGATCGTGACATTAATGTTTACTTCTGTATTGATGAATAAAATCAACCAAAAGTCTAAACACAAGGACAAGGTAGGGTTGCGACTTGGGAATTACTGCAACTGTAGTCATATCAATGTCTGAGGGAAAGGTCACCCTCCTGGCCACTTCCTCGTAAAGGGCATGGAGCCAGGGTGTCAAGTCCTCTCTAAAGGTCGAATAATATTCTGCAGGAAAGCCTTCAGGACCCAGAGTCTTCCCAGAGGCCACCGCTGAAATAGCAGCTCCAACCTCTTCACTCGATATTGGCTGATCAAGCAGCTGACACTCAGTCTGGGAGAGCTGCGGGAGAAATATCTCCTGTAGAAGGAGGGGAACCGGCGTAGCCTCAAGCTGTGGGGCTGCCACGTATACACATTGGTCTTAACCTGCAAAAGTCTGTGCTATACTGCGGAGGGTGCGTTGAATGCGGCCCTGGGTGTCAGTTACCTCCAGCATAATCCGGTTTACTAAGGGGCGAGATGTGAGCCAATAAAGGAGTTTACCGTTATTGTCTCTCCAGCCATAAACCGTGGCTGTGGATGCTCTCCGCATCTGCTTAACCAATTCCAAAGAGATGTGACAAATTTCCATACTGCATTCTTGAGGTAGTGGTCAAAGAGAAATCCACATTCAGCACATAAGTAACTTTAAAAATGCCATCAAAGACAAAGATTTTTCAATTCTTTTATTCTTGCTTCTTCTTTTTAATTGCAATCATAGAGGATGTTAGCCCAGCCAATGTGCTTCTTCCCTAGAAAGGATCAACCCCAGAACACTCAACAGTAAAGAACTCTTCGCCGTGGTCAAAGAATTCACCAGACCTAGCACAGAGACAGCAGGCATCGCTCCCTCCCTAAACCTCGGCAACAACCTAGACACCTTCTTCCACCACAAGATTAAAGAGTTATACGACAGCTTTGACAGCCTCAATACCCAGGAGCCTCCCACCTCACCTGCAACCACTGCACCCAATGACACCGGACCCCAGCAGACCCTCCTCAAGTGGACTCCCCTCACCGTGGACGACACCCCCAAGATCATGAAGAGCATCCACTCTGAGCACCCTCAGACCCCTGCCTGCACCGCATCTTTAACAGAGCTGGCACCATCATCGCCCCCCAATTCTGCCGCACCATCAACTGCTCCATCACCTCCGCCACCTTCCCGGAAGACTGGAAACACGCAGAGATCAACCCCTTGCTGAAGAAACCTTCTGCCGATCCGACGGACCTCAAGAACTTTAGACCCATCTCTCTTCTCCCCTTCCCAGCCAAGGGCATCGAGAAGGCCATCAACGCCCAACTCTCTGAGTTCATTGAAGCAAATCACATCCTGGATCTCTCCCAATCTGGCTTCCGAAGCAACCACAGCACCGAAACCGGCCTCCTCACTGCCACAGACAATGTCCCACCCTCCTCGACCGAAGAGAAACTGCAGCCCTCATCGTCTTGGACCTCTCAGCTGCCTTCGATACCGTCTCTCACCGCACCCTATACGCAACACTCCACAACGCCGGCATCGACGACAAAGCCCAGGAATGGGTCCGTTCCTTTCTCACCGGCTGAACACAGAGAGTCAAACTACCACCATTCCTCTCCGAACCCACAGAGTTCAGCTGCAGTGTGCCTCAGGGATGCTCACTGAGCCCCACTCTCCTCTTTTATTTATTTATTTATTTTTATTACATTTTAATGACATAACACATACAAAAGTACAATCACATTGCTCTTACTTACTCAAGGCATCTGAACATCACATCATTTGTTATACAGCATAATATATTCAAGCAGGTTGTCAGGCAAGTTTTCACATTGGTTTGTCAGCAGGTATGCAGTAAAGGGGGCCAAAATGTCTTAGGTCTAGACGGTACTGGAAGTTCCTCCGCATATTGGGTAAGCTGATCTCTACAATATGTAATATCCACTAACCATTGTTGGAATTTTGGGGCACTTCTACCGTTCCAGTTTTGGGCCACATTCCTTTTTGCTAACAGGAGTTCAATCGCCACTAGTCTCCGACTCTGTGGTTTTAAGTGTCCAATAAGTCCCAACAAGCACAAGTGCGGAGTACAACCACCATTTCCAGCACCATATCAGATAGTGCCCGGGAGACCTGTACCCAAAATTCTTGCACTTTTTCACAGTACAATGCCAGGTTTAAAAAAGCCCGCATCTGGCATTTTAGATCGCTTACGGTCAGCAGACACTCTCAGACCGTATCTATGCAACTGCTTTGGGGTATTGCAGTGAGCTGTTAGGAATCTTGTTAAAGCACAGCAGCATTCCCATTCCTTCCCTGTGATTGGGATGTCTAGTACATCATTCCACCTTCTCTGCTATGTTGTGGGGCAGTGGCTGCCTGCATCGCATTATATAATCGATTGACCAATTTCGCACGGGATGAGCTGGCGAGTATGGTCTATAGCAGTTTTAATGTCTGTGGCGCAACTGGGTGTAGTGAGGTTAAGGTTTTTACGGCCTCTTTCAATCTGTGATACGTGAATACCATCAGAGGGGTACTAGTTTTTCGTGCCTGAATAGCCTTCAAGGTGATGAATGTACCTTCCGGGTATGCATCCCTCATTGTGACAATTCCTATATCTGCCAGAAGGGAGAGCGCTTTAGGTTCTTGTGAAACGGAAATGTCAGGGTGGTGTGCTAGTGGTAGTGCAGGGGCATATAGTGGTAATTTCCCCGCCTAGGATGCAAGCTTCCGCCAGGCTTTAACAGTACAGTCGATCATGCTTATTTCCTGTCTGGGACTTAATGATTGCGTCTGTGGTAACAGAGCTGTAAGTGGTGCCGGATGCGCACCGTCTGCTTCTACTGCTAAATGGGGGAGGAAAGGTGAGGGATAATACCAATAGTGTGCAAAATGCGCTTGTGCACATAGGTAATACATGTATAACTCAGGAGCCCCAAACCCCCCTCCTGTGCTTATGGTCTGGTAAGTACATCCCATCGACACCAAGGTTGTTTCCCCGCCCATACTAATCAATCAATCAGGGAATTGTGAAGCACGCTACTCACCCGTAAGGGTCTGAAGGTGCTAGGGGGAGGGTGCAGCTCCGGTCAGTCGAAGAGCCAGGTCTTGAGGATCTTCATGAAGATGTATAGAGTGGGGGCGGGTCTAATGTTGATCGGGAGCTCGTTCCAGGTCTTTGCCGCGATGTAGGAGAAGCCGCTTCCATCCGTTCTGGCTCTGCGAATGCGCGGTGTTTCGGCGAGGGCGCAGTCGGCGGATCGGAGGTTTCCCTTGGGTATTGGAAGGAGATTCTTTCGTTGAGATAGTGGGGTCCGGTGTTGTGGAGGCATTTGTAGGCGTGGGTGAGTATCTTGAAGGTTACACTCTTCTCGACGGGGAGCCAGTGGAGGTCTCGCAGGTGTTGGGTGGTGTGTTCGTGTCGAGAGATGCAGAGGACGAGTCTGGCTGCGGTGTTCTGTATGGTCTGGAGCTTGCGGAGCAGAGATTTGTTGATCCCGGCGTAGAGGGCGTTTCTGTAGTCCAGTCTGCTGGATTCAGGGGGGGGGATCCAGTTGAAGGTTTTGCGAAGGATGCGGAGGGTGTTGAAGCAGGTGGAGGCGACGGCGTTGGTCTGTCGGGTCATGGAGAGGGAGGAGTCGAGTATGATGCCGAGGTTCTGGGTGTGGTCCGTGGGGGTGGGGGGACTGCCGAGGGCGGTGGGCCACTAGGTGTTGTCCCATGCAGAGGGGGAGGGTCCGAGGACGAGGACTTCTGTCTTCTCCAAATTGAGCTTCAGGCAGCTGCTGCTAATCCAGGATGCAACGTCCTTCATTCCTTCCTGGAAGCTGAGTCTGGTGGTGAGGGGTTCCTTAGTGAGGGAGAGGATGAGCTGGGTGTCATCTGGGAGGATACTATGTCCATGCAGTCTGACGATGTCGGCGAGGGGGGCCATGTAGATGTTGAAGCGCGTGGGGTTGAGTGTCAATCCTTGGGGTACTCCACAGTTGGTCTCTGTGGGTTCGGAGAGGAAGGGTGGAAGTCTGATTCTTTGGTTTTGCCGGTGAGGAAAGAGCGGTGCCAGTCGAGGGCGGTTCCCTGTATGCCGGCGTTGTGGAGTCTGGCAGTGAGAGTGCGGTGGGAGACGGTGTCGAAAGCTGCAGAGAGGTCGAGTAGGATCAGGGCCGCGGTGTGGCCTTGGTCGAGGAGAGTGCGGATGTCGTCTGTAGCGGAGAGTAGGGCGGTCTCGGTGCTGTGGCTGCTGCGGAATTCAGATTGGGATGGGTCGAGGATGGAGTTCTCTTCGATGAATTTCGTTAGTTGGACATTGACGATCTTCTCGCTGACTTTGGCCGCGAAAGGGAGGAGAGAGATGGGTCGGTAGTTCTTGAGGTCCGTCAGATCTGCTGAGGGCTTCTTGAGGAGGGGCTTGACTTCTGCTCATTTCCAGTCATCGGGGAAAGTACCGACTTCGAAGGTGGCGTTGATGGTGCGTCGTAGCTCCGGTGCGATGGCGGCGGATGCTCTGTGGAAGATGTGCGGAGGGCAGGGGTCCATGGGGGCTCCTGAGTGAATGCTTTTCATGGTCGATGCGGTGTCTTTGGTGGTGACTGGGGTCCAGGAGGAGATGGTAGGCTGGCTGTCGTTGCTGGGGGGAGGAGTGAATTCGGTGTCCGGGGTCTGTTCGTTGAAGTTGTCGTAGAGGGATCTTATTTTCAGGTGGAAGTAGGAGCCGAGTTTGTTGCAGAGGTCCTGGGAGGGCGTGACGTCCGTGGCTTCACTAGGGGGCTTGGGGAATTCCTGGATGATGTTGAAGAGTTCCTTGGAGTTGCTGGCGTTGGCTTGGATTTTGTTTCGGATGAAGGTCCTTTTGGTGGATCTGATGAGTTTGTGGTATTCTGTCATGGCGTTCTTGTATGTGGTGTGGTCTTCCGAAGTTTTGCTGTTTCTCCAATTCTTCTCGAGACGTATGCAGGTGCGTCTGGATTCATGGAGGTCAGCGGTGAGACAGGTGGCCTTCCTAGGGCGCTGTTTGTCGGGGTTGCGGAGGGGGCGAGCTCGTCTGCGCAGTTAGTGTTTCATCTGTGAAGTTCTTTGGCTGCAGAGTTGACGTCGGTCGAGGTGGGGGAGGGGCATCGCGGTTGAGGGTGGAGTAGTTTAGGTGCTCCTTGGTGACCTTACCCCAGTTTCTTCGCAGAGGGCGGGATGCAGGTTTGAGGGGTGGTGGGTTTGTCGACGTGGAAGTGTACGCAGTGGTGGTCCGACCACTGGGAGGCGGGAGCGGGAACCGGCAGGGGGGAGGGGCAGCAGCAGGAAAAGGGCGGCGAAAAAGGGCACGGAGGACGCAAACAGGGCACAGGGAACAGAAACAGGCAAAAAGCAAATAAAAACAGCAGAATACAAATAAAAGGCAGAAAATTAAAGGCACAATAAAGAAGCAGAAAAGACAGACAAAAAGAAAAGAAAAACTGGCACAAACACGAAGATAGACAGCAGCGGACCAGCAGAAGAGCAAGGCTCTCCCACTGGACCACCAGGGATGAGGCGCAGGCAGGAGCCTGTGGGTGGAGGAGGGCCTCGAACACCTACCTTAGAGAGAGGTGTAGGGGGCAGCGGCAACAATACGGAGCTGCTGGGGTGGAGAGCAGGGTCTCTGACCAGGAGGTCAGAGGTCTTGCTGAGGCTGAGGGGAACGTTGGTGAATAAATAAATAAATCTTGGGAGGACTGCCATTTTTAAAATTGCCACCCTGTCCGCCAGTGACAGAGGTAGTTTAATCCATCTATCTACCTATTCCTCTAACTTCACTAACGCGCGGCCATAGTTCTCTCTGAGAACAATCTCAGGATCTTTATGAATCCATACACCCAAGTACTTGACTGGCTCAACGCTCCATTTGAGCGGGACATCCAGATCATGGGGCACCGTACTAGTTGTCGGGGAATATAGTTGATTTATCCCAGTTTATACTAAGACCAGAGAGCCGTTCATATGTAATATGTTCCCTTATCAAGAGGTTTAGCTGCTCTTCCGGGTTACGAACATAAAGCACCATATCATCCGCATGCAACGATATGGCGAGAGGCCGCTGCCTTAATCTCAGTGCTGCATCCGCATGCTTCTGGCACACTCTACATGCTAAGGGCTCCAACACAAGTGTGAACAGCAATGGGGATACTGGACAGCCCTGTTGCGTTCCTCTGCATATCGGGATCAGTGAGGAGTGACTGTTATTGACACGTACTCTGCTACTTGAGCCATATTCAGTAATCTTATGCATTGCGTAAATGCGTGCAGCATCCCCATGCGATGCAGCACCTCAAACATAAACCTCCACTGTATAGGATCGAATGATTTGGCTGCATTTAGTAACACAGCCGCAGCCCTAACATTCGGGTCGAGTTGCTGCAGCACGGCAACAACCGTTCGCAGATTGTGTGTGGTAGAATGGGCTGGGACAAATCCTGATTGATCCGGTAGTACCAGTGCAGGCAACAGTGGTTGCACCCTGGACGCTATGATTTTTGCAGTGATTTTCGCAACTATATTCAGAAGTGACAGCGGTCGATATGACTCGCATCTTGCTGGATGTTTGCCTGGTTCCAGTAGGGTTATCACAATTGCCTCTCGTAGCGTTGGGGGGAGCAGTTTTTTCTCATATGCTTCTGCATACATTTTATGTAAGTATGGTGCCAGCAGAATTGGTAGGTTTTGTAAAATTCACTAGGTAGCCCATCACTACCTGATGCCTTACCACCAGGTAATGGCCTCCTTCACCTCCTCAACCGTGATTGGTTGCACTAAAAATTCACGTTGCCCGGGGACAACCAAGAGAGCGCTAGCTCCTCCAGATAGGCGTTTGTCTCGTCCCCAGTGGCTGCCTCGTGTGGTCCATATAATGCTGAATAGTACTCTACAAATTGGGATAATATTTCAGGCATGCTATAGCATTTTGTCCTGTCCCGACGTTCTAGCTCTGTAATGTACTCTTGTGCGCGCGGCACCCTGATCTTGGAGGCCTGACTACGGCCAGGTCTCCCACCCTCTCCGTAGGCTCTATCCACCCAGCGCTTGGACATGTGTTTTATTTCTTGATCTGCAGTCTCATTATATTCGGTAATCAGATCCCTAATTTCTGCCAGGGTTTCCATGCTTTGGTTCACCTCACATTGTCTTTCCAACCCCCCTAGTGTCTTCTCAATTGTATGCATCCTGTAAGGTAAATCTTTCAGTACACCCACCTGCAATCCTATGCATGCCCCCCATATCGTTGCTTTAAAAGCTTCCCAGAGTGTGCTTGCCCCCTCCACGGATCTCTCATTTTCCATTAAATATTGAATAATAGTCTCCAGCACACCCTCTCTGAAAATTGGATCCAGCAGCGATGTTGTCTGCAACCTCCACTGGAAAGGTTAGGCAGAGTGTGTGGGGGCTGCCAGGTCTAGCACCACAGGCAAGTGATCCAATAGGGTTAGTGGAAGGTGGGCGACCTCTCTCACCCAGGTAGTTGCATCCCCAGATATTAACCAGTAATCCAGTCTGGACCACTTTTTATGTACTGAGGAGACATGAGTACCCTTCCGTGCTAGGGGATGTTGTGCCCTCCATATATCGACTAGCTTATGAGTGTTCATAATTTCATGTATTACTCATGCTGTCCTTTTCCCCTGCCACTCAGTCACCGCGTTACGATCTATGCTGGGATCTAAGTAGGTGTTTAGGTCCCCACCCCACAATATTATTTCGGGTTGCAGGGCGTAGTGTTTACTCTCTAATCGTCGATAAAAATCAAGGTCGTCGACATTTGGCCCATATGGATTGACAACAGTAATTGGCGTTCCACAGAGATTACCCTGTATTAGTGTAAAGCGGCCTGTATCGTCCGACTCCATATGAATAAGCGCAAAGAGTGTGCCCTTTTTATACTAATTTAAGCACCCCCCTGGAATACTAAGTATGAGGATGCCGCCCTCACCACTGCCCATTTTGACCACACCCGCATTTCCCCCACTCTCGTGAGATGGGTCTCCTGCAGTAGTGCCAGTTGGACATGATGCCTATCTAAGTAGGCAAACACCTGTCTAATTGTTTTGGGGTTATTCAACCCCCTGACATTCCAAGTCATAAGTCTAATCTGTTCTATCATTTATCTTTCATAAACTGATCATGCACTCGCTTCTTCCCTTGATGTTCAAAGATCCCTACGTGTGTGACAGATCTGCTTGAATGCTTGTGATGTACTTTGCGTGAAACGAACAGCAAACAACCCTCAGTCCCCCCTCCCACTTTAGCATCCCAATCATACCAAAGGCATTCCCAATATAACATAACATCAAATAACTGTAGAATCATCCAGGTGTTACTGAGACTCCCCTTTTTCATAAATCGTATTTACAACAGCTATGGGTTATACCCTCATAGGAGCAGCCAGTGGCCTTAAGTCCCACCCGCCGCGCGGGGGCGGACGGAAAGACTTTATAGTGGGTAAGTATCGACATGTTGTGTAGCGTGTGCTGTCTACTTACTAGTGAGTATTTGTTGATCCGTCCTCGCTCCTTATGTATATTCCCCTGCTTGGTGAACCCTATCAGTCATAAAAAACAAACTTATGACTATAATTCCATAAGTCACCTCCCAGCAGTACCCCCGTATATCCTACGTGCATTACAGCTGCTAAAGCTTACATGTGGTACAATGCCATTCCCCACTGCAAACTTAATCACACAGTTTGGAGTTCACCTCATTTACTACAATTCCAGTCAGTTACAGCCGGGGGGGTATGCAGTTAGTCGACCAGTTCCATCTGCGGGAGCAGGAAATCGGCACCCTGAGCAGGAGCCAATGTCATCAGGTACCAGCAGTCTTTGCAAGGAGCTTGCCCGGTCCCTGTTTTGCTGACTTGCCAGCACAATTGTTATTTTGACTGCGTGGGAGAGGATGAGCGTGGTGGGCTGGGCGAGTTTTGCTGCACATGCTTCAGGAATTCTGTAGCTGCTCCTGGTGTAGTGAAGAACTTTTGCTTGCCCTCATGTGTGATCCGAAGTCGAGCAGGATACAACATTGCATAGGGGATGTTCGCCGAGCGAAGTTTCTTCTTGACTGTTGCAAACTCTCTGAGAGCTGCCTGGACTGCAACAGTGAAATCTGGGAAAAAGCCACCTCATTCCCCTGATAGCTAATATTTTGTTTTTCCCGTGCCAGGCTCAGAACAGTGTCGCGATCACAGTAGTTTAAAAGCCTGGCTATGATTGGCCTCGAGGGGGCCCCCGGCGGCGGTCTGGAGGCAAGTGATCTGTGCGCTCTCTCAATGATCAGGACCTGGGAGAGGTGCTCTGGGCCAAAGATTTCTTTTAGTATCGCTTCAATGTAGTCCTCCAGGTGGCGCATGTTGGTGCTCTTGTAGTGTAGTTCCTATTTCCCTAATAGGCTCTGCGCATTGGAATAATATACCCTATAGATTCGACATAGGACTGAGGGCAGTATGTCCCTATCAAGTATATTAAACTTAATTACTTTGTGCCAGCTAACTCCGAGGCCACTAGAAACTCCTTGTGAACAAGAAGGGAGTAGTTTCTGGCAACCGCATAAACATGACAACTTTGTTTCCCTTTAGAATCGGAACACTCTCAGAATCGTGGAAACAATAGATAACAGTTTCACTCAGCTAATCATGCATGCTTAGTTTCTTCAGAGTTACACAGAAAGAATAGACGGGCATTTCAATAAAAGGATTTATTGAACAGTCTTGTTTCTCGTGTAAGAGATATGATCACCAGACAGTATGCGAGATATATAATGTACAGCGTAAGCAGTAGAAAGAAATAATACTGCGCTATCATTATCTTTTAGCTATGACACATATATTCATATACATAAATAACATAAGCTAAAAATGCGAGTACTCATAAGATGCTTCTCTAACTAGTCCTACCCCAGTGTACCTAGCCTAAGTGTAGTGCAAGGTAAGAAGTAGGTGAAGTGTTCTATAGTATGGTATGCTATAGTCTAGTATGCCAAATCTAGTATGCCAAGAGTCCCTCTAGGTTCTAGTCAGCTCCATACCTTGAGAATGAGAGAGGTGGGAATCTCCTTCCGGGTCTCGAACTCTAACACCCCGCGAAGGGAGTCAGAACACTGGGAGCTGGATTCTCTGCGAGCAGGGATGACAGCGTCTCTTGTCAGTGCGTCAGGCCGGGACACGGGCTCCTCTAAAGTCGAGGTCTCCTCCTACTTGCTTGGGCAAGGGAAGGTATATTTATACCTGGTAGGTGCCTTGGAATGTTAGCATTGACGTAAAGTCGGGCAGAGGAAGACGTCAGGAATGAACCCTTAAGGTATAGCGGTTCATGCATAATAAATGAGTTCTTGGAGAAATCAATAATCCTGTGCTAGGGGAACTCCCAAGAGCTTAAGGGTCTGGTTTCTAAGAACTCGTTGTGACGTTAGGGTGGATGGATGTAAGTGACCATGCCTGTATTTGGATAGCATGGCTAATGCCTAAATAAGGACTGGGATCTTATGCCTATATAAGGGCAATGCGAATTGTGCCTATATAAGGACATGTTTCAGGAAAACCTATATACGGACACCTAAAGCGGAATACAACACCCACTCCACTTTCGAATGAACGATAGTACTAAATGCTAAACATTAAACTGAGTACCACATGTTGCTAAAAACATTGCTAAAAGCATATTAAAAGAAGTTTTAAAAAGAACTGTTGCTAAACATGTAATGCAATAGGTACTGTACATTTTAAAGCATTTTTTCATTCTAGGCATATATCATAAATAAAATACAACATGAATGAATAAACAGAAATATATACATATGACGAAATGGTTGACAAGTATTCAAAAAATCAAAGCCATTTCATATCATGGTACTAAATGAAATTGTGGTAAATAAGGTGACAATGTGTCCCTGGAAGTATTCAAAGAAGTCCGTTCTATATGAATAGTTCTACCGTAAGCAGATTGAATTGCCATGTATTTTCAAAAAATAGAGAAAAAGAAGAAAAAAATTCAATTTTAGGAAGAGTTCCAAGTTTTGTTCTGTTTTGAAAATATGGAGGCCAAATTCATTGCTTCCCTGGTACACTGTGAGCCGAATCAAAGTCAGTGTATGGGTCGGGTGTAAACATGAAATCATCTATTTCTGTAGACAAAAGATCGTCTACCGATGTCGGTGACAGTTGAAATACCTCATTTAGAAGGTTAACTGCACAGAGATGTGAAGCATCGCCTTCAGCATAGGATGCTGCAGCAATGTTCGCGTCCGTTGTTACCTGTGTGCCTGTTGATCCATCTCGTACCTCAGCAGCAGCAGGAAGCGTCTGTGAGATCTCAAGGAATGCCGTCATCAGGATTGGTAGCCTCTGGGGACAACACAGAGCATGGGCCGTCATTGGGTCCAGCAGAGTATCGATATCCGTTGGCATGACTGATGGGAGTGTTAGACAGGTGTCTAGCACGCATTCTTCACCGCAAAGCAGGCAGCGTAGAACAGGTAAGATGCAATCTTGCCAGATTGGTCTAAATGACAGAAACCATGTTGTATTAAGTTCCCGTAGACGAGGTATGCCCAAAAGTTGCACTATGCGCTCCCGGCACTTCCGTTCTAGGAGAGCTTTCTCCAAATTGCTGGGAGTGATGCCGGTTGATAGGCTTGCCATAGCGTAGTAGTAGGAATAAAAACAGGATTCCCGCAACCAGTGCTAGAATTAATGGCACACCACCAAACACCGAATGTGCGAAGTTTGGAATGATTCCGAGGACTGCCTGAAAAGGTGTTAACAGTCCTGAACAGATGGTCTTAAATACATGTACAATCCCGCTCGTATCAGACATGTTTAAGATACGTCCCATCATTTCTACGAAATGTATAGGGCAGTTTGTACGAATTAAAGCCTGTATCTCACCCGAAGTCCTTGCAATTTGTAAATCATAGATTTCTTTGGCCGAGGTCAAAGGCACGGTCTGTTGCAAAAGCATGGCTTTCATTCTGCTTAAAGTATCAAAACATATAAAAGAAACATTCAATGAAGGCCATAGAGGCGACTCCCTGACTTTGTCTATTAGGGGGAACAATACTTGCATACAACAAGTAACCCTGGAGCCGACCGTTACCAGATATGGGATGCCTGGCAACATGCCACAGCAACTCTGATCATTCAACATGAGGTAACTCCTGTTAGAAAGTTGGCCAAACGTTGGATTAATCACAGTAGCTGGTGTACCCTGCTGGTGGCAGGACAAATTTGCCACAGAACCATTACAAGCCCAGTGTAAAGAAATGTCCTGACATATGAGTGAACCGCTCAGTGCATTTTCACAGTGTGTACAGATTATAAACACTTCACGATCCCCACTCCAACATCTGTATTCGTAAGGTAAATCCCAGGATGTCTTAATGTATTCTTTACCCAACCTTTCATATTTGCCTGCTTGCATTTGTTTGAGACAATACTGAAACTGAAAAGTAGTGACAGGCAGAATTATTTTGCCATGGATAAGCCATTCTGTAGCTGGTTTTTCTGCTACCGTAAATGGTAATTTTTCCAGTTTTTCAATGCTCAGCACTGTATACTTTGCTCCCCTTTGTGCCAGTTCGATCTGTTTATCTGTTAGATTGTATTCTGCAAACAGAGATGACGTGTTGATAAAACGCCAAGGCACATAGCCTGCCCGCAAAGATTGCAGCGTCCAGCCTAATAACATAATAGAACGTAACTGAGATTGGCCTTGTTGTAACATGTGTAGGAGAGTAGGATCTGCTTCACATGGGTACCCCCACTTTTTGCTGATGCTTCACTGTTTTTCGACCTTAGTCTGGCTGGAGCCCTGCAAATCAGAACCCCAGCCTAGCTGCTTCCTCTTTAAAATGGTTTCCATGTGCCTTAGGCACATCTCTGATTGGAATCTGGAGTGCCCTTATAAGTCCCTAGTATATGGTATACTATGTACCCAGGGCATAGGTACCTCAGAGGCCTACCAGGGGCTGCAGCATGTATTGTGCCACCCCTGGAAGGCCATCCAAACTGACACCACAGGTCTGCTACTGCAGCCTGGGAAAGGTGGTGCATGCACCCCTTACTGTGATATAGGCTACCTATATCACTACATACATACACACATATAAACCTATAAGTCACTCCTATGGCAGGCCTTATCAATCCTGAAGGCAGAGTACGTGGTTCCTATGTGAGAGGGTGCCCCTGCATGAGCTGGGCCCCTCTGCAGCGTTCGGAGACCCTTCTCTGATGCTGTTTGTAGTGCAGCCTGACCATATACTCTTAAGCGCATTATAACCTCGCGTTAAATGCTAACTTTGGGATGGCTGCACGGAAACATGTCGTGTTTCGTGTCAAACATCTTGGAATACTACCCCCCCCACCAGTTCTGGCGGCGGGGGTAGCATTCCAGCCTTCTAGAGGGAAAGACATGTACACACCGGTATGCCCGGTACTGACTTTCCAGAGCCCTGGCATCACAAAATGGATGCCGCTGCCACAGACACGAGTCTGGCCTCCTGCTGCTGACCGAAACTCCGGCAGGGGAGGCCTGGACAATAGGTTTCCTGTCCCAGGGAGGTGTGACCACCTCCCCAGACAGGATAGTGTGTATTGGGGCTGGGCGGGAGCACTCTCTGGTGCTTTGAAGTCCTGCACTGGGGGCACACTTGGTGTCCCTGTGCATACCCCAGTTCAAACCGGCTCAGGGGCTTCCAGCCCCTGCTCTGGCGCGAAACTGGACAAAGGGAAAGGGGTGTAACCACCCCTCTGCCCTGGCCCTGCCATAGGTGGGGCCACAGAGTATGTCCAACCCCCTACCTTAGTATGAGTAGGGGAACCCAATCCTTAGGACTTTAGATTTACCTGGATGAAACTCTGACACAGAATCCTGGACCTTCGACGCTCTACTTTAAGATTAGAGGACTGAAGAATCTCCCTTGGGGTCAAGGAGTGACTCCCCTGCTTGGCAGGCACCAAAGAAGCAATTGTCCGGTCTGCATCGCTGAAGCTCCCGTCGGACGCCGAAGTCTTTGCATCACCAGAGGTGGATTTCCAGACTTCCCCGAGGCTGCCCTGAGTCCCCAGCAAAGCTGAGGCCCGTAGCTGTCGTGGGTAACGTGGAACCGTGACCCCTGGACACCGATCGCATTTGCAAGTGCATCCTCTTCTGGGTCTCCCACAAAGTCGTGCTTTGGGCTCCGAGTAGCCCCAGCCTCCAGCACCAACTGCACCGAAGATCACTGGCCTCCACTCCACGAGTGTCCTGTGAGCCAGCTCCACGTGCATCGTCTCGAGGCTCCTTCGCGGTTGCTAGTCCGTTGGCTAGTAGGCCCTCCCGAAGGCCAATCTTTTTCTGCTTGGGCTCCCTGGTTGCTCCAGGTGTGCCCTGACTTATCCTCGCTGGGTGAGTCCCCCAGACCTTGCTGGTCTGCAACATCGTCCTTCTTCGCTTTCCACGAGACTTGCCGTTGCCAAGGCTTGTTGGGGCCAATCCTGTCGCCGACACCCCTGCAATCGACAGACGTCGTGGGACAGCTCGAATCCAGCTCCTGGTTGTCGTCGACGCCTCCTGGACCTCGTGGCTGAAGAGTCAAGACGACCGTCAACCTACCTGAAGCACTCGACATCGGTGGGCATCTGCTCATCGCCTTTCTGGTCTGGTCACTGGCTAGTGACCCAGACTCTGTCCCCTCTGCTTTCAGGTTCTTCAGATCTTCGATCCACCTTTGGATCCACCCGAACACTTTCGACTTGGTCGCCAGCAGCACTTTGCAGCAGATCGCCATAGAAAGCGACGACGAAACCCGACCCCGAAAGACACCTATGCACCCGGCTCCCCTGGGTGAGGTAACTCGAGTACTCCGGTGTTCCCGTGGGTAGTGACACTAGAACAGCCTAGTTCTCAAAGGGTTTGCTCCAAGTCCTCCTCTAAGTGTCCCTTTTCTTTTAAATTCTAATCGCGATTTTCCCCATAGAAGTTAACGGTGGTTCGCGGTTGTGTTCATACACTGCACGCGTCCCCCGTGGGTCCCCTGTGTCACTGCCTTGGGTAGTTCCTTGTGGTCCAAGCACTTCTACAGGCTCTAGGCCTTGTGTCTAGCTCAGTCGTGGTTCTTATACCACTTTATTGGTATATGGTTTGGTACGCCCCTGGGGCTCAAACGTGTATTTGTGCTATTACTGTAGATAACTAACTCGTAACGTATGTACTTCGAACTCTAGCCTCATAAAGAGACTAGAGGGGTGTGTTTAGTAATAAATACATATATTTTGAATATATACCTGGTGTGGTCCTCTTTCATTTGGTCACTCAAGAGATTATAGACTGGTAAAACAAGCTGCTTTACATTCCTTCAAGACTTAGCCTGAAGGCTGCTCTCCATAGCTACCACTAGGATAGCTTTCAATAAAGGTTGTCTTTAACCTATCTCCAATAAGGGGTTGTTTGGACTGGTGCAAGGTGCCCACTATAATTAGTGGACAGCATATGCCAGGCCAACTTCTCACAACATGGCTAAATCTTGTTCCAGTATGTGAATAGCAGAGGATACAATGTTGTCCAATGAATAAATTCTGGATGACAAGGTTGTTAACCCATTGTCGACCACAGTGAGAGATTTCTCTAAGTTAATACGATCAAGCTCACGTATTCTTTCTGCGGCCTCTGCCTGTGAAACCTTCCATACTTCATTATAAGCAGCATAAATGCCGGCACATATGAAACGTTTTTGACGCGGTTTTCTTGGTCCTAGCAAGAATTCCCTAAGGTCTGCTTCTTCTTTAAGTAAAGATAAGTGTTGTTTCACATCCTCGAGTGTAGATTTTTGTAACCAATCGAGGCACAATTTTCCTACACTGTATGTTGTTACTACCCCCGGATGTTGTCGTTCAACATAACGTGGGTCTGGCCTATGGATAGTAAAGCCCTGTCTTCTATTCAGGAATCTTTCTTGACAGATGTTTGTGTCTGTGGCCAGAGTAACCATTTTTTCCAATCAGGATCTGTTCTGTTGTTTTGTAGTATTGTGTCTACTGTGACCGTTCCCTGTGTAGTGCTATTACTAGCAGGTGTCGGTACAGAAGGTGTCTTCATGTCTTTGATCTTGGCTAAACCAAGGCAAGACGTTTGTTGCACAGTGTCATTCAAAAACAATATTTGCTGTGGGATGATACATGCTCTAAACAAAGCTTCTATCCCCTGCACTTGCCAATCTTTAGAACCCCAGACAGATTTTGTGTCGATTGTGTCTTTCCAAAAGTCAAATCCTTGTCTAGACAGTTGGGTAATAAAGGCTGCAGAATAAATCTTTTTTGTATTAGTTAACATAACTTTCTGTCCTGTTTTGTTTACATTTTTATAGTAAAACGTTTCTGGATCAGATGTATTGTACCCTGAAAAATATGGAAACTTATTTGCAAACGTTTTTGAACTACCCTTTGGCGGTGTAGGACAATGTTCCCATTGGTTAAACATAAACACATTTCTAGGTGTTGCAGATTTATGCAAGAAATGATGACCATAGTGGTTGTAACAATAAAGCTGTTCGTAGTCTGATGAACCCTCTAAGTATTCATTGTTAGAGAATGCAGCAGACCTTTCTAGATCAGACATCATATCATTAACAGTCTCAAAGTCCCAATCATCAGAATAGGTACTGGAGGTAATAAAATCACTTAATGAAATTTTAAATAAATGTGGAATGTTCAAAAGTTTAGTCGGGCCGAATATATCGAAATCTGTTTTGTCCCACACTATACCATCCTGAATAGGAACGGCTGTGATGTTCACTGCTGACAAGTCTCTTGCTTCACGATGGGATGATTTGTGTGGTTTTAAAAGTAAGTTCACATTTTTACTTTCAGTGTCCATACGGATGTATCTGCCATTTATAAGCACGCTAAGAGTCATAACCAAAGCTAGCCAAAGCAGGAAGAAAAATATTCCAGAAATAATCCATAGTTCAATCCATGGTGAAACCAGATAAGTCTCTTTCAGGGAATGAAAAAGGTATTGTACTTGTTGTTTGAAAGTTTTTAGGGCTGGCGTCGTTTCAGGCTCACTCGGATCCTCAGAAAACGTATCAAAGTTAATGAAATAGCCAGAAGCAGTTCGGTCAATTGTTGAAATTGCATCAGGATTTGTTGAAACCGCTGGAACCAGTTGATCACTTGTTACGTTGGTGTAGACAGGTGTATCTGGACGAACTGTTACTTGAGTTTCAAGAGGGATGAGTTCCATAGCATTGTTGCTTAGTCCTTCATCTGTTACTGCTGAATTCTCGATAGTTATGAGTCTTTCAGTCTGAACCTCTTGGATAGTAGTGAGAGGAGTGCGTCTGCTACTAGGTCGGAGTCCACGAGGCCTACTATTTAGTATTGGCCACATACTGTGGTTTGATGAGGTCGATTGACACAAATCTTTTCTCCTTTTTTCCAGCAAGGGGCGGCAGAAGTACTGTTCTTGTTCCGTGTACGGCTAGAACAGGTACTGGTTGTCTGTAAGAAGGTCCAAATTCCTTCTTGTCCGCAATCTTCTCTCTGACTAGATCCCCAACTTTTGGGATCCAGACAGGCCTTGCTGGGACTGCCGGTTTTTCCCCAGTGGTGGTTGGCTTCAGGAACACGTTGCTTTGTTTTGATCTTAGTTCATTTAGATCCTGTAAAACAGCCAAACGATCTTTGATATCAAAGGGTTTATTTTCCACCACTGTGCCTTTACATTCGAGATCAGGAACCCACATTCTTGTCCCAAATAGGACCTCATATGGAGTGACCCCCCCCTAGAGAACTTCTTGGCAAATTATTTAATGAGCGTTGGACCCCATAAAGATGTTTGACCCACCCATCACCCGAACCTAATACCCTAGCTGTTATAGACTGCTTTATGTCCCGGTTTTTCCTTTCTACAACAGAATTTCCCTCAGGATGAAACGGAGAGGAGTACCGCAATGCTACGCCCAAACTGGCCATGGCTTCTTTGTAAGCCCGAGAGCTAAACGCAGGGCCCTGGTCAGAATGTAGTGTGCCAATTGCGTATGTGCCGATAAAGACTTGCAAATCTTTTATAACAGTTCGAGCGTCAGCCGAGCGCTGAGGCCATACCCATAGGAACCTTGACTTAGTATTTGTGGGATTGCATTTGTCCAAAAGGACGCCTGCGCGTAGATAGTCTAATGCTGTCTAACAATGGTGTCTGTACTGGGCAGGCTACTTCGTAGTTTGGTGTCTGGTGGCGTTCTGCACTAGTCTGTCTATTGCAGTCTATGCAGTCATCGATGAAGATGTGAATCTGTGTATTCATTCCAGGCCACCAGTACATCTCTTTTAATGTTAATATTGTTTTAGAGATCCCTTGATGTGACAGACCCTCCCCCAGATGTGCTTCATAAATCAAAGCTGCTCTATGTTCCATGTTTGGAATTACCCTATCCCCTACTCCAGGGATTCGAGCAAAAGGAACGTTGTTCGCATCAATTACATAAGAGTACTTGAGTGGAAATTTCTTTGGTAACGCTGCACCACTGCCTTTGCTTGAAGCATTGACAGCCAACAATATCTCACTGTCTATTCTCGTTTTTGAACGAGTGATCGCAGCTACGGAAGCCGTCTGAACTGCCCCCTTTGCGGCTTCATCAGCCAATGAATTCCCTGCAACGTGAACGCCATCACGTTGATGACTCAGCGTGTGTATCACGTGAGCCTTTGGTAGTTCGTTTCTTAACTGAACTACTTGTTCCCAAAGCGTTTTATGCTTTATTGTGCCACCTTTTGCATCTTTGAACCCGTTTTCAAGCCAATTTTGTATATATTCATTATACGACTGAACACAGTAAAAGAATCGCACACTATAAGTGTGGGGAATTCGCGATCTGTATTTTCAAGTGCCAGTTTGAATGCTTGTAGTTCAGCTCGCTGAGCTGTACAGTCTCCTAGAGATTGAGTTTTAGTGACCATTGGTCTGAAGTTACCATCTTGCATGCGACCTTTAACGATTGCGCACGCTGCACTGTAAGCTTGCTTACTCCCTGTAGCGGGTTGTGCTGATCCGTCAGTATACATTATAAATTCGTACTGATCGAGAGGCAAAATTTCAGTGGGCAGAGGACATTCATGTTCATATTGCAGGAACGCTTGTGTTTTTAAATCAGGATCAAAAACATATTCAACATCTGTTGCAGCAAGAGAATTAACCCATTGTCTCCATCTAGGATGTAAAGCTTTTGCATTTGGAATGCTCGCTTTTGTAACCGCCTCTAAGGCTGGTACTGGAGTTACGACAATAATGTGTTTCCCTTGGGCTAGAGCTCTTTCTTTTGCTACAGCGGTTTGAACTGCTGTCAGTATTTTTTCTGTTGAAGTGAAGCGCATTTCTGCTTGTGTATACAAATGTGATTTGTATGCTATTGGTACTTTTTCACCCTCATTAAATGTTAAGTAGGTGAATCCGCATTGTCCGGAAATTATTCGGATCACTAAATTGCGTGTTTGTGAGTGATTTGTAGCTAACATGTTAGCTTGAAGTGAACGCAGGATTTCTGTGTGTTCCTGTGTTCAATGTTTTGTTGAAAAATCAGGTTTGATTAATTCGTAGAGAGGTTTAACCCTTTCTGCGTAATTTAGAATGTAAGTTCTTCCAAAATTTAGGAAACCCAAGATGGATTGTAAATTTTTCAGCGTTTTTGGAGGTTGGAGCAGCGCACACTTTTCTAAAAGTTAGCTGCCAGGCTCTTGCCTTCACTTGAAAGCTCATATCCTAGGAAAAGGACATTGAGATGAACAATTCTGGATTTTTTAAAGTTGAATTTATAGCCTTCAGAGGCGAAGCCCAATATAATGGTACTCACCCTGTTCAAGTGCCTATCTAGGTCATCGTCTGTCAGATAGATGTCATCGACATATGACAATGCCTCATTATCATAAATTTGTAGTAACTCTGTTACTCTTGCTGAGAATAACCCTGGGCTGTTTTTGAACCCTTGTGGGAGTCTACAAAATTGACGCTGGGTCCCCATTATTGAGAAAGCTGTTAAGTACCTGCTTTCAGGTGCTATGTTTTGACAAAAGAAACCATTTGAAATGTCTAATGTGGTTTTATATTTTTTACGCACAATGTTATTCATTAATGCTGTACTATGTGCATTTTGCACTGCAAATGTTTTGGAACAAGTGTTCAAGTGTCTGTAATCCAAAACTAGACGATATGTATTGTCCGGTTTGGATACAGGAAACAAAGGATTGTTCATTGAGGAGGTGCATGTTTCAATCACCCCTTGGTATTCAAGTTGATCTAAGATCTCCCTGACCTGTTTTTTAGCTTCTTGCTTTATTGGGTACTGCCTTTGTGCAGTAGGTTGATTTTTTAGATGTATTTTGTGGTGAGGTGAGTCCTCATCCCATCCAACATGATTTTTGTATAATGCTGGGGCCTGGGCAACTGCCCATTTCCTGGCATAAGTATATTTTAGGTGAATTGGAATATGGTTGGAGAAGGCAGGCATAATGATGTCCTCACCATGTGGGCACTCCCTGACAAAGTTTGGTAGCCAGTCCTTTTCTGCTAGAAGTATATCATAACCCCTTGAAAGTTTCTCCCAAAAGAGTATTTTCACTTTTCTTGGTATGTCTCCCTCCATTCGGAGTGTTATTTCATATAACTTTTGTGGAGTACTAACCCTGGTGTCTACAGTTTCTACTGTGATGTACTCATTCAAGTCCACTATCTCCAGAAGTTCCTTCAGGTTCTGGCGAGCTATTGTTTCTTCTTCTGCACTGTCCAGCATTGTCTGAGCCCATTCTCCGTTCTTGAGCTGTGTTATCAGTATTCTCAGCATGTCTGATCTTCAGACCTGCTACCTTCTTTTTTGTGAATTGAGGTTTTGATTTATTTTTCTGAACGTGTTTATCGTCTTTGATTTTCACGCGTTCTTCTCTGTGTTCTGACCGTCCTCTTCTTTCTGATGTCTGTGACGATATCTGAAAGGTACGAGAGGAACGTGCATCAGTATCTTGATACCTGTCAGGTTTTCTTAAATTATCCCTATTCCTGAGGTTATACCTCCTTTCAGAGGGCTCCTTTTGAGGAGACCTACCTCGGGATTGAGAACGTCTCTCGTTTGAATTTTGTTTATTAGTTTCCCACTTCTTTTTAGAAGATGTAGGATTTTGTTTAATAGAGTCCTTCTCAGGACTTTCAGATAGTTTTGGTTTCAAAGGTTTTCCACCCAAACTATCTCTGCCTAATTCTGCATAAGATTTTTCTATTATTTTGGGTAGTTCATGTTGGCGGATCGCCACTGATGCTGCCTCCCCTTTAATATTAGATAATATTATTGTTGAGACCTGGTCGAAGTTTTTCAGTAATTTCATACCTAAATTCAGAGCAGGTTCTGCCCCGTATTCGTTTTGAATTTGTTTCAGGACATCTGGTATTACTGCAATTGATGGAACACCATGTGTTTTTGTATAGATGACAGCAAAGACTGCGCCCCAAGTGGTGCAGTCTTCTAGTTGTGGTGTGATCCACATTGGTAAACAGATTGTTAGGATTCTGTGTTTCTCATAAGGGCTAGTATTTGGAAATACTGCTTCGATTTGAGTAATTTTTTGAGCTATCCAGAATGGAATTTGCTCACGTTTTGTGGGCATTTTACCCATGACTGCGTATAAAGTCTGTGGAGTAATTTTTAGTGTATTCCCCTGTTGAGGGGTTTGATTTGGAATGGATATTGGTGGTTGTGTAGTGTAGCTCCTATTTCCCTTATAGGCTCTGCGCATTGGAATAATATATCCTATAGGTTTGACATAGGACTAAAGTCGGTATGTCCCTATCGAGTATATTAAACTTAATTACTTGTGCCAGCTAGCTCAGAGGCCACTAGAAACTTCTTGACGACAAGAAGGGATTAGTTTCTGGCAGCCGCAAAACATGACCACTGTGTTTCCTTTACAGATTCAGGACGTGTCCCAGAGTCGTAGAAACAATAGATAACTATTTCACTCAGCTCAGTTGTGCAGGATTCAGTTATGTCTCAAAGTTACACAGAAATAACAGACGGGCGTTTCAATAAAATGGTTTATTGAACAGTCTTGTTTCTGTTGTAAGTTAGATGTGCTGTTACGATCACAAGACAGTATGCGAGATAAATGATGTACAAGGTGAGCAGTAAAAATAAATAATACTGCGTTAGCATTATCTTTTCAGCATATATGCATTTACATAAAATGACACAGCCTAAAAATGCGAGTACTCATACGATGCGTTTCTTAGCCTAGTTCTACCCAGTGTGCCTAACCTTTCCTAGGTGTAGGGAGAAGTAGAAGTAGGTGCTGTATTCCTGACTAGAGTATACTAAGAGTAAGTTACGCCTAGAGTCTAGTATGCCAAGAGTCCCTCTAGGTTCTAGTCTGCTCCATACCTGAAGAATGAGAGAGGTAGGAATCTCTTTTCCGGACTCGAACTCCAACACCCCGCAAGGGAAGTTAGATCACTGGAAGCTGGACTCTCTGCGTGCAGGAATGACAGTGTCTTCTCAGTGCGTCTGGCCGGGAATCGGGCTCCTCTGAAGTCGAGGTCTCCTCTGATTTACAGGGGTTTGGGAAGGTATATTTATACCTGAAAACGTTACCATTGACGTGAGTTGGGTAGCGAAAGACGTCATGAATGAATCCCTTAAGGAATAGAGGTTCATGCATAATGTATGAGTCCTTGAAGAAATCAATAGTCCTGGGCAAGGGAAACTCCCGCAGCCTAAGGGTCTGTTTTTTCATGGACTCGTTGAGACGCTAGGGTGGACGGATGTCGGAAGCCATGCCTGTATTTGGTATGCATGGTTTATGCCTAAATAAGGTCTGGGATTTTATGCCTATATAAAGGCAGATTGGATTGTGCCTATATAAGGTCATGATTCTAGAAAGCCCGTTTATGGACACCCTATAAAGTATACAACACCCACTCCTCTTTTGTGTATACAACAATACTAAAATGCTAAACATTTAAAATGCTAAACATTAAAAAGGAGTACCGAATATTAAAACATATCCTAAAAAAGCTTTAAAAGATACATTAAAATGCAAATGTTTCTGTACATCATCAAGCAGTCCTTTTCATTCCCAGCATAAGGCATGAAATAAATGCAGTTGGAACGAAATATAAAAGCAATATTTACATGTGACGAAAATGATCGATAAGGTTGTTCAAAATCAAAAGTCATTTTCCTGTCATGAAACTTAAATGAACTGAATTAGACACACAAGATGACTAAGTGTCCCTGGAAGTACTGCCAAGTCTGTATTATAAGGCTAGTTCTACTTTAAGCAGATTGGAGTGCCATTTTCGTGTGAAAAAAATGGGACAAAAGTTCAAATTTGGTAAAGTTCCAAGGTTTTGAAAAATGAAGGCCAAATTGTTGCCGTTGTACTGGAACAGAGAATGCCAAACAGAGTTAGTTCACGGGTCTGGTGTAAACATGAGATCATCTATTTCAATAGACAAAACATCTTCCACTGTCGTTGGTGTAAGTTGGAACACCTCGTGTAAAAGATTGACCGCACAAAGATGGGAAACATCGCTCTCAGCAATGTTCGCGTTCGTTGTTACCTGTGTGCCTGAAGTTGTTTCTCGTACCTCAGCAGCAGCAGGAGGCGACTGTGAGATCTCAATGAATGCTGACATCAGTATTGGAAGCCTCTGGGGACAACACAGAGCATGGGCCGTTATCGGGTCCAGCAAAGCATCGACATCCTTTGGCGCAGCTGATGGATATGTTAGACAAGCGTCCAACACGCAATCTTCACCGCATAGCAGGCATCGTAGAACAGGTAAGATGCAATCTTGCCAGATTGGTCGGAATGACAGGAACCATGTGGTATTAAGGTCCCATAGACGAGTCATGCCTAGTAGCTGTACTATTTGCTCACGGCACTTTCTTTCAAGGAGAGCTTTCTCCATTTCGCTCGGAGTGATTTCGGCGAAGAGGCTGGCCATAGCGCAATAGCAGACAGATGAATAAAATTCCCGCAACAAGTGCTAGAATTAAAGGTATGCCACCAAACACCGAATGTGCAAAGTTCGGAATGATTCCAAGTATTGCCTGGAACGGTGCTAAGAGACCGGTGCAAAAGCTCTTAAATACATGAATAATTCCTGTTGTATCTGACATGTTAAAGATACGTGATATCATTTCTACGAAATGTATAGGGCAGTTTGTACGTATTAAAGTCTGTATTTCAGCCGAAGTCCTTGCAACTTGTAGATCATAGGTTTCTTTGGCCGAGGTCAAAGGCACTGTTTGCTGTAAAAGCATGGCTTTCATTCTGCTTAAAGTATCAAATCTTATAAAAGAGACGCTCAGTGAAGGCCATAAAGGCGACTCCCTGACTGTGTCTATTGGGGAAACAATACTTGCATACAGCAAGTGACCCTGGAGTTGACCGTTACTAGATATGGGATGCCTGGCAACATTCCACAGCAGCTCTGATCATTCAACATGAGGTAACTCCCATTCGAAAGTTGTCCAAACGTTGGATTAATCACAGCAGCTGGTGAACCGTGCTGATGGCAAGACAAGTTTGCCACAGAACCATTACAAGCTCCGTGTAAAATAATGTCCTGACATATGAGTGAACCGGTCAGTGCATGTTTACAGTTGATACCGCTAAGAAACACTTCACGATCCCCACTCCAACATCTATGTGTATATGGTAACTTCCAAGATATCTTAATGTATTCCTTAACCAACCTTTCATATTTGCCTGCTTGCATCTGTCTGAGGCAATACTGAAACTGAAAAGTTGTCACAGGCAACGTTATTTTGCCATGAATAACCCATTCTGTAGCTGGTTTTTCTGCCACTGTAAATGGTAATTTCTCAATTTTTTCAATGCTCAGCACTGTATACCTTGCTCCTCTTTGTGCCAATTCGATCTGTTTATCAGTAAGATTGTATTCTGCAAACAGAGACGACGTGTTGATGAAACGCCAAGGCACATAGCCCGCTCGCAAAGATTGCAGCGTCCATGTCAATAACACTATAGAACGTAATTGAGATTGGCCTTGTTGTAACATAGCCAAATCTTGTTCTAGAATGTCGATAGCAGAGGATACAATGCCATCCAATGAATAAATCCTGGAGGACAAAGTTGTTAACCCATTGTCGACTACAGAGAGTGTTTTCTCTAAATTAATACGATCAAGTTCACGTATTCGTTCTGCAGCCTCTATCTGTGACACTTTCCATGCTTCGTTATAAGCAGCATAGATGCCGGCATATATGAAACGTTTTTGACGCGGTTTTCTTGGTCCAAGCAAGAATTCCCTAAGATCTGCGTCGTGTGCAAGTAAGGTTAAGTGTTGCTTCACATCCTGTAGTGTAGATTTATGCAACCAATCGAGGCATAATTTTCCTACACTGTATGTTGTTACTACCCCCGGATGTTGTCTTTGGACATATCTTGGGTCTGGCCTATGAATAGTAAAGCCCTGAGTTTTGTTCAAGAACCTTTCCTGACAGTTGTTTGTGTCTGTGGGCCAGATCAACCATTTCTTCCAATTTGGATGAGTTCTGTTGAGTTGTAATATATTGTCAACTGTCACCACTGCCTTCGTATTATTATCACCGGCAGGCGTTGGCACAGAAGGTGTTTTCATCTCTTTGATCTTGGCTAATCCAAGACAAGATGTCTGTTGGACGGTGTCATTCAAAAACAGTATTTGTTCAGGGATGATACAGGCTCTAAATAAAGCTTCTATACCCTGTACTTGCCAATCTTTACTACCCCAGACAGTTTTTGTCTCAATAGTGTCTTTCCATAAGTCGAAACCCCGTGTAGACAGTTGGGCAATAAATGCTTCAGAGTAAATCTGTTTGGTATTTGTTAACATAACTTTCAGTCCTGTTTTGTTTACATTTTTATAGTAAAACGTTTCTGGATCAGATGTATTATAACCTGAAAAATATGGAAACTTACTAGCAAAAGTTTTCGAACTACCTTGTGGTGGTGTAGGACAATGTTCCCATTGGTTAAACATAAACACATTTCTTGGATATGCAGTTTTGTGCAAGTAATGATGACCATAGTGGTTATAACAATACAGTTTTTCATAATCGGATGAACCCTCTAAAAATTCATTTTTAGAAAATGCAGCAGATTTTTCTAGATCAAACATTATATCTTGAACAGTCTCTAAGTCCCAATCATCTGAATAGGTACTGGACGTAATTAAATCACTCAGTGAAATTTTAAACAAATGTGGAATGTTCAATTGTTCACTTGGACCGAAGATTTCATAATCTGTTTTGTCCCACACTATACCATCCTGTATAGGAACAGCTGTGATGTTCACTGATGACAAGTCTCTTGCTTCACGATGGGAAGATTTATGTGGTTTCAAAAGTACATTTACGTCTTTTCCTTCAATGTTCACATGGATGTATCTGCCACTTATAAGCATGCTTACAGTTGTTACCAAAGCTAGCCAGAGCAGGAAACCAAAAAGTCCAGATGTAATCCAGAGTTCTATCCATGGAGAAACCAGATAAGTCTTTTTCAGAAAGTGAATAAAGTCTTGTACTTGCTGCTTGAATTTTGATGATGCTGGCGTCGTTTCAGGTTCGCTTGGATCTTCTGAGAACGTATCAAAGTCAATGAAATAGCCAGAAGCAGTTCTGTCAATTGTTGGAATTGCATCAGGATTCGTTGAATTCACAGGAACCAGTTCTTCACGAGTCACGTTGGTGTAGACAGGTGTATTTGGACGAACTGTTATTTGGTTGTCAAGAGGGATGAGTTCCATAGCTTGGTTGCTTAGTCCTTCATTTGTTACAGCTGAGTTCTCGATCGTGATCAGTCTTTCAGTCTGAACCTCTTGAATAGTAGCGAGAGGAGTGCGTCTGCTACTAGGTCGGAGTCCACGAGGCCTACTGCTTAGTATTGGCCACATACTGTGGTTTGATCAGGTCGATTGACACAAATCTTTTCTCCTTTCTTCCAGCAAGGGGCGGCAGAAGTACTGTCCTTGTTCCTTGAACAGCTAGAACAGGTACCGGTTGTCTGTAAGAAGGTCCAAATTCCTTCTTGTCTGCTATTTTTTCTCTGACTACATCCCCAACTTTTGGAATCCAGACAGGCCTTGCTGGGACCGCCGATTTTTCCCCAGTGGTGGTTGGCTGTAGGGATACGTTGCTTTGTTTCGTTCTTAATTTGTTAAGATCCTGTAAAACAGCCAAACGATCTTTGATATCAAATGGTTTCATGTCCACCACTGTGCCTACGTGTTCTAAGTCTGGAACCCACATTCTTGTCCCAAATAGGACCTCATATGGAGTGACCCCCCTAGAGAACTTCTTGGCAAATTATTGAGAGCGCGCTGAACGCTAATGAGGTGTTTGACCCACCCATCACCCGAGCCTAATACCCTAGCTGTTATAGACTGCTTTATGTCCCGGTTTTCCTTTCCACAACAGAATTTCCCTCAGGATGGAATGGAGAGGAGTACCGCAATGCAACGCCCAGACTGGCCATGGCCTCCTTGTAAGCCCTAGAGCTAAACGCAGGACCCTGGTCAGAATGAAACGTGCCTATTGCGTATGTGCCGATAAAGACTCGCAAATCTTTTATAACAGTTCGAGCGTCAGCCGAGCGCTGAGGCCATAACCATAGGAACCTAGAGCAAGAATCCACTGCAACCATGATGTATTTATAATTACCGTCCCTTTGCAAGGGACCGCAGTGGTCCAGGTAAACACAAGCTAATGGTTTATCCGAAATTAACAAGGGTGTCTGCGCAGGACGTTTCACTGTTGAAACTTTCATCTGTTGACAAATATCACATTCTAAAACATAGTTCTTAGTTTGTTTCCGAATGCCAGGCCACCAATATCTTTGCTTGAGTAAAGATACTGTCGCAGAAACACCTGCATGGGCAGAAGCTATCCCTTTGTGTGCTGCTAGGATAAGTCCTAATCTATGTTCCTTGTTTGGAATTACCCTATCCCCCACTCCAGGGATTCGAGCAAAAGGAACGTTATTCGCATCAATTACATAAGAGTACTTGAGTGGAAACTTTTTTGGTAACGCTGCACTGCTGCCTTTGCTTGAAGCATTGACAGCTAACATTATCTCACCGTCTATTTTTGTTTTTGAACGAGTGATCGCAGCTACGGAAGCCGTCTGAACAGCCCCCTTCGCGGCTTCGTCAGCCAATGAATTCCCTGCAATGTGAACGCCATCACGCTGATGACTCAGTGTGTGAATCACGTGAGCCTTTGGTAGTTCGTTTTTCAACTGAACTACTTGTTCCCAAAGCAATTTGTGCTTAATTGTGCCACCTTTCGCATCTTTAAAACCATTTTCAAGCCAGGTTCGTATATAATCATTATACGACTGAACACAGTAATAGGAATCGCACACTATCACTGTGAGGAATTCTCGATCCGTACTCTCAAGTGCCAGTTTGAATGCCTGTAGTTCAGCTCGCTGAGCCGTACAATCACCTAGTGACTGAGTTTTTGTGACCATAGGTCTGAAGATGCTATTTCGCATGCGACCTTTAACGATAGCACACGCTGCACTGTAAGCTTGCTTACTCCCTGTTGCGGGCTGTGCGGATCCGTCAGTGTAAATTATGAATTCATACTGATTGAGAGGCAGAATCTCAGTGGGCAGAGGACATTCTTGTTCATATTGGAGAAATGCCTGTGTTTTTAAATCTGGATCAAAAACATATTCAACATCAGTTGCAGCAAGAGAATTAACCCACTGTATCCATCTTGGATGTAAAGCTTTAGCATTTGGAATGCTTGCTTTTGTAACTGCTTCTAAAGCTGGTACTGGGGTAACGACAATTATGCGTTTCCCTTGGGCTAAGGCTCTTTCCTTTGCTACAGCTGTTTGAACTGCTGTTAGAATTTTTTCAGTTGAACTGAAGCGCATTTCCGCTTGTGTATACAAATGTGATTTGTATGCAATTGGTACTTTCTCACCCTCATTAAAGGTTAAGTAAGTGAATCCATATTGACCCGAAATTATTCGAATCACCAAATTTCTTTGACTTACGCGTGTTTGTAAGTGATTTGTTGCTAATATGTTAGCCTGGAGTGAACGCAAAATTTCTGTGTGTTCCTGTGTCCAGTTCTTATTTGAAAAATCAGGTTTGATTAATGCGTAGAGAGGTTTAACCCTTTCTGCGTAGTTTAGAATGTATGTTCTTCCAAAATTTAGGAATCCCAGTATTGATTGTAAGTTTTTTAGCGTTTTTGGAGGTTGGAGCAGCGCACATTTCTCTAGAAAGTTAGCTGCCAAGCTCTTGCCTTCACTTGAGAGCTCATATCCCAAAAATAGGACATTGAGATGGGCAATTCGAGATTTTTTAAAGTTGAACTTATAGCTCTCAGAGGCGAATCCCAATATAATGGTGCTCACCCTGTTCAAGTGTCTTTCCAAGTCATCGTCTGTCAGATAGATGTCATCGACATAGGACAATGCCTCGTTGTCATAAATTTGTAGTAACTCCGTTACTCTCGCTGAGAATAAACCTGGGCTGTTCTTGAACCCTTGTGGGAGTCGACAAAAGTGACGCTGGGTCCCCATTATGGAGAATGCCGTTAAGTACCTGCTTTCAGGTGCTATATTTTGACAAAAGAAACCGTTTGAGATGTCTAATGTTGTTTTGTATTTTTTACGCACAATGTTATTCATTAATGCTGTGCTGTGTGTATTTTGTACTGCAAAAGTTTTAGAACAAGTGTTTAAATGTCTGTAGTCCAAAACTAGACGATATGTATTGTCTGGTTTGGAGACAGGAAACAAAGGATTGTTCATGGAGGAGGTGCATGTTTCAATCACCCCTTGGTATTCAAGTTGATCTAAAATCTCCCTGACCTGTTTTTTAGCTTCTTGCTTAATAGGATACTGCCTCTGAGCAGTAGGTTCATGTTTCAGATTTATTTTATGGTGAGGGGAGTCCTCATCCCATCCTACATGATTTTTATATAATGCTGGAGCCTGGGCCACTGCCCATTTTCTGGCATATGTATATTTTAAGTGAATTGGTATGTGATTGGAGAAGGCAGGCATAATCATGTCCTCGCCATGTGGGCACTCCCTGACAAATTGTGGTGGCCAGTCTTTCTCTGCTAGAAGTATGTCATAACCCTTTGATAGTTTTCCCCAAAAAAGTGCTTTAACCTGCCTAGGTTTGTCTCCCTCCATCCGGAGTGTTATTTCATATAACCTTTGTAGAGTACTAACCCTGGTGTCTACAGTCTCTACTGTAATGTACTCATTCAAGTCCACTATCTCCAGAAGTTCCATCAGGTTCTGGCGAGCTATTGTGACTTCTGCTGCACTGTCCAGCATTGTCTGAGCCCATTCTCCGTTCTTGAGTTGACTTCTCAGAATTCTCGGCATGTCTTACTATTAGACCTGCTACTTTCTTTTGGAGAATTGAGGTTTAGTTTTAATTTTTGTTGCGTGCTTGTCTTTCGATTTCACGCGTTCTTCTCTATGTTCTGTTCGTCCTCTTCTTTCCGAAGTCTGTGATGAGACCTGAAAGGGACGAGAGGAACGTGTATCATTATCTTGATACCTATCAGGTTTTCTCAAATTATCCCTATTCCTGAGGTTGTACCTCCTTTCAGAGGGCTCCTTTTGAGGAGACCTACCTCGGGATTGAGATCTTTTCTCATTTGAATTTTGTTTAGTAGACTCCCACTTCTTTTTAGAAGATGTAGGAGTTTGTTTAATTGAGTCCTTCTCAGGACTTTCAGATAGTTTTGGCTTAACTGGTCTCCCACCCAAACTATCTCTGCCTAATTCTGCATAAGATTGCTCTATAATTCTGGGTAGCTCTGTTTGATGTTCTGTAACATCAAATTCCCTTAATTTTTGTCGGATCGCCACTGCTGCTGCCTCCCTTTAATATTTGACAATATTATTGTTGAGACCTGGTCGAAATTTTTCAGCAATTTCATACCTAAATTTAAAGCAGGCTCTGCCCCGTATTCGTTTTGAATTTGTTTTAGGACATCTGGTATTACCGCAATTGACGGAATGCCGTGTGTTTTAGTGTAGATGGCAGCAAAGACTGAGCCCCAAGTGGTGCAGTCTTCCAGTTGTGGTGTGATCCCCATTGGTAAACTAATGGTTAGGATTCTGTGTTTCTCATGTGGGCTAGTATTTGGAAATACTGCTTCGATTTGAGTAATTTTTTGAGCTATCCAAAATGGAATTTGCTCCCGCTTAGTGGGCATTTTACCCATGACTGCGTATAGAGTCTGTGGTGTAATTTTTAGTGTACTCCCCTGTGGAGGAGTATGATTTGGAACTGTCAATGGTGGTTGGACTGTGAAAGTCCGCATGACATATTGAACCAATTGTCTGTAGATCTTTATTAACTCTGTGAGTTGATTAAGTATTTCCTCGTCTGACATTATTTCGATGTCTGGATGAGGTGTATAGCCTGCTAGAATCGGCCATGTTGCTCCTGGTCTACCTAGTGGACCGAGCCTGGTTATATTTTTATTGTGTTTTAGGGCGCCTTTAAACCAGAGCTGATGCTCCTGGTATGTTAATGGAATCTCAATATCCTCGAAAGGAATGTATTCCTCTGGTGCTTCATCTTCTTTGTAGTAGTGACACAAGTGTGTTACTGGATTGGATTCAGGAAGAATTACCCATGAATAGAATACCTCTGTCTGAAAGGATTCATGTGCCTCAATCACGAAAACTGCTCTACCTCCTCTCGGTGGTAGGCCATGTTTTATAAGTTTTAGAGTAATGGCTCTTCTTAAGTTTGGAGCGATGTCAATGACACCCTCCTCGGTTTCATTTAAACCTGTGTTGTTAAAAAGTGCTGCTTGGGCTGGATCAGCCGCAGCTACACCGTTTCCGGCGTCATTGTCAGTGCCTGACATTTTTCTGCTTGAAAATATGGAAACAAATTTCAAGGAAACAAAGATAAGGTGCACAATATTGTGGAACACTGTATCCTTCAACGTTGAGCAAACCAAACAGCTAATATATAAGGGTCTTCCCTATGTAGCCGTGGCGGATACTATCCTTGCCCACTCCAGACGTCTTTTGGAGTATATGGGTAGGGGTCTCTGAGAGAAAAGAATATATGCACAGCTGAGTTACTCAGTATCTAACGTTGAATTACTGCCTTACCAAACGTTGGGCGCCATGTAGTGTAGCTCCTATTTCCATTATAGGCTCTGCGCATTGGAATAATATATCCTATAGGTTTGACATAGGACTAAAGTCGGTATGTCCCTATCGAGTATATTAAACTTAATTACTTGTGCCAGCTAGCTCAGAGGCCACTAGAAACTTCTTGACGACAAGAAGGGATTAATTTCTGGCAGCCGCAAAACATGACCACTGTGTTTCCTTTACAGAATCAGGACGTGTCCCAGAGTCGTAGAAACAATAGATAACTATTTCACTCAGCTCAGTTGTGCAGGATTCAGTTATGTCTCAAAGTTACACAGAAATAACAGACGGGCGTTTCAATAAAATGGTTTATTGAACAGTCTTGTTTCTGTTGTAAGTTAGATGTGCTGTTACGATCACAAGACAGTATGCGAGATAAATGATGTACAAGGTGAGCAGTAAAAATAAATAATACTGCGTTAGCATTATCTTTTCAGCATATATGCATTTACATAAAATGACACAGCCTAAAAATGCGAGTACTCATACGATGCGTTTCTTAGCCTAGTTCTACCCAGTGTGCCTAACCTTTCCTAGGTGTAGGGAGAAGTAGAAGTAGGTGCTTTATTCCTGACTAGAGTATACTAAGAGTAAGTTACGCCTAGAGTCTAGTTTGCCAAGAGTCCCTCTAGGTTCTAGTCTGCTCCATACCTGAAGAATGAGAGAGGTAGGAATCTCTTTTCCCGGACTCGAACTCCAACACCCCGCAAGGGAAGTTAGATCACTGGAAGCTGGACTCTCTGCGTGCAGGAATGACAGTGTCTTCTCAGTGCGTCTGGCCGGGAATCGGGCTCCTCTGAAGTCGAGGTCTCCTCTGATTTACAGGGGTTTGGGAAGGTATATTTATACCTGAAAACGTTACCATTGACGTGAGTTGGGTAGCGAAAGACGTCATGAATGAATCCCTTAAGGAATAGAGGTTCATGCATAATGTATGAGTCCTTGAAGAAATCAATAGTCCTGGGCAAGGGAAACTCCCGCAGCCTAAGGGTCTGTTTTTTCATGGACTCGTTGAGACGCTAGGGTGGACGGATGTCGGAAGCCATGCCTGTATTTGGTATGCATGGTTTATGCCTAAATAAGGTCTGGGATTTTATGCCTATATAAGGGCAGATTGGATTGTGCCTATACACCCTATAAAGTATACAACAGTTGGACTGTGAAAGTCCGCATGACATATTGGACTAATTGTCTGTAAATTTTTATTAACTCTTGTAGTTGAGTAAGTAATTCCTCGTCTGACATTACATCGATGTCAGGATGATGTGTAGCCAGCTAGAATCAACCATGTTGCTCCTGGTCTACCTAGTGGACCGAGCTTGGTAATGTTTTTGTGATGTTTTAGGGCGCCTTTAAACCAGAGATCATGCTCCTGGTATGTGAGTGGAATTTCAATATCCTCGAAAGGAATATATTCCTCTGGTGGTTCATCTTCTTTAAAGAAGTGAAATAGTTTTGTTATTGGATTTGATTCTGGGAATACTATCCATGAATAGAATACCTCTGTCTGAAAAGATTTGTGTGCCTCTATCACGAAAACTGCTCTACCACCTCTTGGTGGTAGGCCGTGTTTTATAAGTTTTAGAGTGATGGCTCTCCTTAAGTTTGGATGGATGTTTATAACACCCTCATCGGCTTCATTTAAACCTGTAAAATTAAAAGCTGTTATGACTGGATCAGCCGCAGCTACACCGTTCTTGGTGCCATTATCCCCGTATATGGACATTTGTTTTTTGAAAAATGTAGAACAAGTTTCAAGGAAACAAAAGATAAGGTGCACAATATTTTGGAACACTGTATCCTTCAACGTTGAACAAACCAAACAGCTAATATATAGGGTTTTTTGTCCTATTTAGCTTTGGCGGATATTTAACCCTACCCACTCCAGACGTCTTATGGAGTATGTGAGTAGGGGTCTCTGAGAGAAAAGCACGACTGAGTTACTCAGTATCTAGCGTTAAATTAGTGCCTTACCAAACGTTGGGCGCCATGTAGTGTAGTTCCTATTTCCCTAATAGGCTCTGCGCATTGGAATAATATACCCTATAGATTCGACATAGGACTGAGGTCAGTATGTCCCTATCGAGTATATTAAACTTAATTACTTTGTGCCAGCTAACTCCGAGGCCACTAGAAACTCCTTGTGAACAAGAAGGGAGTAGTTTCTGGCAACCGCATAAACATGACAACTTTGTTTCCCTTTAGAATCGGAACACTCTCAGAATCGTGGAAACAATAGATAACAGTTTCACTCAGCTAATCGTGCATGCTTAGTTTCTTCAGAGTTACACAGAAAGAATAGACGGGCGTTTCAATAAAAGGATTTATTGAACAGTCTTGTTTCTCGTGTAAGAGATATGAGCTGTTATGATCACCAGACAGTATGCGAGATATATAATGTACAGCGTAAGCAGTAGAAAGAAATAATACTGCGCTAGCATTATCTTTTAGCTATGACACATATATTCATATACATAAATAACATAAGCTAAAAATGCGAGTACTCATAAGATGCTTCTCTAACTAGTCCTACCCCAGTGTACCTAGCCTAAGTGTAGTGCAAGGTAAGAAGTAGGTGAAGTGTTCTATAGTATGGTATGCTATAGTCTAGTATGCCAAGTCTAGTATGCCCTCTAGGTTCTAGTCAGCTCCATACCTTGAGAATGAGAGAGGTGGGAATCTCCTTCCGGGTCTCGAACTCTAACACCCCGCGAAGGGAGTCAGAACACTGGGAGCTGGATTCTCTGCGAGCAGGGATGACGGCGTCTCTTGTCAGTGCGTCAGGCCGGGACACGGGCTCCTCTAAAGTCGAGGTCTCCTCCTACTTGCTTGGGCAAGGGAAGGTATATTTATACCCGGTAGGTGCCTTGGAATGTTAGCATTGACGTAAAGTCGGGTAGAGGAAGACGTCAGGAATGAACCCTTAAGGTATAGCGGTTCATGCATAATAAATGAGTTCTTGGAGAAATCAAGAATCCTGTGCTAGGGGAACTCCCAAGAGCTTAAGGGTCTGGTTTCTAAGAACTCGTTGTGACGTTAGGGTGGGCGGATGTAAGTGACCATGCCTGTATTTGGATAGCATGGCTAATGCCTAAATAAGGACTGGGATCTTATGCCTATATAAGGGCAATGCGAATTGTGCCTATATAAGGACATGTTTCAGGAAAACCTATATACGGACACCTAAAGCGGAATACAACACTCTCTGGGACCCCCATGATTCGGAGGTTGTTGCGCTGAGAGCGAGCCTCCAAATCTTTGTTTTTGGCTTTTATAACTTCCAGGATCTTTTCCATGTCGCAGCATCTGCCCGCCGTCTCGTGAGACTCATCCTCCACTGAGGATATTCGCTGTTCTGCTATGGTGAGACGCGTCGCCTGCTTATCCATCTTGGCAGCCATGTTATCCATTCACAGAGTTCATGTGTCTATCTTGCAGTCTGTGGCCTGAAGGCTCTGCTGCATCGCCAGCAATGTGGTCTCTAATAGGGGGGTGTCCGGCTGTCTGGCCTCCATCTCCGTGTCTGAATGCGCAATTGAGGAGCGTGATGAACAGCGAGATTCAAAAGTTAATCTCGACTGTTGCTTATCAGTCTTGCCCATGTTTGAAAACCGCACAGTTCTAGTTGCAGGGGGGGTATTCTGTATAATAAATGCCGGTATATATCGTCCTGTCTTTAGCCCCCTATGTACAAGTAAACAGGCCGGTGATAACCGCACCCCTCATGCGGCACACAGCAATCTCCTACTCCACCAAGCGCTCTCACACCCCTTTCATCACTGGGGCAATGCTCAGGGTTCCCAGGCCCGCATTGATACTTCGCTCGTATCGTCGGCCCCTCACTGCCAGTGATGCCGCACACTCACCGCTGGTTCCACCAAGCGCTGATCGGCTTCGATGGGTGAGGGGGGAAGCCTCCATGTATCCCGGGCCTCGCGCCGTCAATCCGTAGCCCCAGCGAGGCCTCTTCACCATTTTGTACCCCCTCCACCGCCGTCACCTGTAGAGCCACTGATGTGGGGCACCTCTGCGCCATTTTTCCTCAGGCCGCTTAGCAGGCACGCAGTCTACCACTACTATTTCAGTTGCCGCATACTGAACAGGTCACAGCCGCCTGGGTTGAAATTTCTAGCCGTTGCAGGCCCAATCGAAGGCCCCTCCCGCATCGCAGCGCCGCATCAAGTCACCCGTGGATCTCCTCGAGGCGGGTTGCATACCTGGGCGGGAGCATTCACCGGCCCGGCCAATTACTCGTCACTTGTGCTGGGGTTATGGGGGGAACAGCAACATCCGCTTCACCGCCTTTCCTCACCGTGTCATCACGTCCCCAACTGGCACTTCTGTCAGGGACTGTCTGGGACTCTGTTGGGAACACAGTCAGGGACTTGGGCAAGGACTGGAAACTGGGTAGAAAATGTACACAGAAAGAGGAGTACAACGCTGCTCAGGATCACACAGGATGTTAGAGGAGAAAAGGGATCCAAAGGGGAAGCCTGTACAAGTGAACAAGATGGCTAAGACTCAAAGGAGGGGCACTCAAGAGGCAATTTAACATTCAGAATAACTATACCCAGGATGGACATGCACACATATATACATATATATACACACAAAACAACATTAACAATAAAGGGAATGTGGGGTAAAGCACTCAGGAGCTCCACACGGTAAGACTGAAGCTCAATAAGTTCCCCACCCACAATTACTGTTACAGATACCGACTGCAAATACCCACATATAGGATATACATGCAAAGGCAGAGTCTGTGGAGCTGATACCTATGGTAATGTTATAAATGTAACTCAAAGACAATACTCACAGTGAACAAGAAACACCACCTAGGTTGTCAGCTGTGCCCACGGATCCTGGCGATCAAACAGAAACACGCAAGGCAGTAACAGCAAGGGGGTAGAACTAAATACAAGCACAATAGAGAAGGAGCTAGCAAGGAGGAGTGCTTAACAGGAAAGGAAGGAAATCACAGGACAAACTTGGCAGAAAACAAGTAGCAAACATACAAGGTAACAGAAGCAAGACAGCAGGAATAGAAAGACAGTAAACTAGCAACTGGAACAAAGGAAATGGGAAGAAAAGCAGGGACTGGAAAAGGATATACAGAAGGAGAGGCTACAAGGGTATACAAGAATAGTGCTGGTTCAGCAATCAAGAAAAAAAAGTAGCACTGATGGCAGTGCTGGAGCAGGAACTAGAATTGAGCAAAAGCTCAAGAGTCAAGGTAGCACTGCAGGCAGTGCTAGTTCAGGACCAAGGGAAACTGCTGCAGCTCAGGAACAAGGAATGCTGAGGCTCAGGAGTCAAGGTAGCACTGCAGGCAGTGCTAATTCAGGGACAATGAAAACCGCAGCAGCTCAGGAATAAGGAATAACTAAAGCTCAGGAAACACTGGAAACAAAGATATCAAAAGCTCAGGAAACACTGGAAACAAGGATATTAAAAGCTCAGGAAACAAGGATCAGTCTCACCGGTACACAGCTACAATGACCAACCTTGGCCTGAAGGGAGCTGGGGCTTAAAAGAGCTCACAGTAATCACATGCATCAGGTGTGAGCAGGCTAGCAGCAGCCAGCCACAGGTGAGCTGAATTCCTCCACCCATCCTTGGCCTGCAGGGGTGTAGACGGAGCAGTAAGCAGGGAATTCTAGGTAACAGAGTGTCAAACATTAGCAGGCTGGCTTCAAGCATGAGCAGGCTGGCTTTCACAAAACCTAGCATGGATTGGGAATGGATGTCAATTCCCAAATAGTGACCAAATGGATGGAAGTCAGGATATGCATGCAGGGGAGTATCTGGAAGCTTATTAGAACACAGGAAAGTGACACTATGCACCCCTCTGGTGGTGGACACGAGAGTGCAGGGAGCGAATCGTGACACTTCAATCAGGGAGGCCGCTACTCAGTTGCTCCTCTCTCACTGCTCGCCCATCCGATGCAGGCCATATGTCAGCAGCAACTCCTCCTGTCGCCACGCATGCACTCCGCACCAATGCAGCAATTCTCCGACCATGCGATACTGGAGACCCCACTCAGAGCCAACGCTCAGAAACAGTGCAGCATTTGTGTCCAAGGTGTTGAAGCCAGGCTATCAAGCCTGCGGGACGAGACACCTCAGACTCTGCCGATGCCGCCCCGGGCTGCCATCTTGCTTCACTGTGAGTTGATTGCTTAGCGCCATGCAGCCCAGCGATTCTCCGTTGTCCCTCGCTTTTAGCAACACATTTTGAACTGCCCTTCCTCTTCTCCACTGCTCTTCTATGTCCGATTATCTAATGCAGCTGATTAGTACCCATTTCGTGGATTCCTGCCGGATTACAGATTCCGGCCGGCAGAGCTGCACTAAAGTACGGCTATCTTACCGTGGGCACTCTAGCGCCCCCAGCCCCACTCTCTTCGACATCTATATGGCCCCGCTCGCCACCATCATCAGGAACACGGACTCAACATCGTCTTCTACGCCGACGACACCCAGCTGATTCTCTCCTTCACCAACGAACCCACCGTCGCCAAGACAAACTTCCACGACGGGATGAAGTCTGTCGCCACCTGGATGAAGAACAGCTGCCTCAAGCTCAACTCAGGGAAGACCGAAGTCCTCATCATGGGCTCCACCCCCTCTGCCTGTGATGACTCCAGGTGGCCCACAGCACTTGGATCCCCCCCCCACACCCACAGGCCACGCACGAAACCTAGGCATCATCCTGGACTCCTCGCTCACCATGAACCGCCAGATCAACGCCGTCTCATCATCTTGCTTCCACACGCTACGCCTGCTCCAAAAGATCTTCAAGTGGATCCCCATTGTGTCCAGAAAGACGGTCACCCACGCACTCATTGTCAAGGCTCTTACCGAGTTTTCCGCTGAAACAGCATGCAAAAAGAGATGATCCCAACTTCCCCTATCCACCTATCGTGCCCAACGTTGTCAAAGCAACAATGGTAGATTGGGGGAAGAGGGGAAAGGAAATATGAGAGAAAGCACAGGTCCAACGCTGTTTTCCTAGTTAAATGGTGGTGATTCAGATAGGCAGGAGTATTCCTAAAGAAGACAGCAAGGTCAAGGGTAAGATATATGCAAAACTGATCTTCAGTGAATACAATAAACAGTGTAATAAACAGCTATGTAAATACCTTGGTAATTCTCCTCTTCCGTAGGACGACCCAATTGTTGGAGTAGCATATGGTGACACTATAAAGGGAGATGTATGTTAGTAACTTGTTCTCTGTTCCAACCCAAATATGATAAAAGCCAAAATACATTAGTTACACCCACCTAATTACTGTAAAAGCTCTCTCAAAAAAGGAAAAAATAACTGAAGAGAAAACGCTAGCTAGCTGCTAGCATAGGCCCATAAAATACCTAGAGTATTCCTTACTTCAGGAATTTTGTAATGAACAGAACCTCTTTATCTTTTCTAGGAACTCCATAAATGAATAGGATTAGGCAGATCTACAAAAAGCGTAGGAAACAGCCCAGGTAAGTATTAAAAGAAACAATATTGTTGAGCACTAAACATATGCAGAAACATCAACAAGTTAAGAGATCTAATCTCTTTTACAGGATTGCCGGACTCGCATGCAACCAGGAAGGAAACCTTCCAACCCACAACCAATGAGGAGAACGGGAAAACAAAGAGGTAACCTGCACGGTCGTTGCTGAGAAGAACTAGGGCCCCGGAATTTCCCACCCCGCCACCTCTTCACCGCGGCTACCGGGAAGACTGGAAGGAAGGCTGGGGAAGCGGAGACCACCAGAGAAGCAGGGACCCGGTCACCGAACAAATCCCAGAAGGAGAGACACGGGATACCGCAGACGCGCTGAGGAGGACGCCGTTGCCTGGAGCACCGAAGCTGCGCCGAAGAGGACGCCGTTGCCTGGGGCACCAAAGCTGCGCTGAGGAGGACGCCGCCACAGGAAGCAGGTAAGTGACCTGGAAATGGAGCGGGAACTACGGAAACACTAGAACGCGAAGCTTTCTAGTGTGAGGTCGCAAGATATTTATACTCTCCTGCTGTGGCTCGTAGCGAGCCACGGCAGGCCTGACACTCATCAGCGAAGAATCGACTACGGCAACACACTCTACGCTGGCATCACCCAGAAACTCCTCAAGAAACTGCAGAACATTTAGAACGCCTCCGCCAGACTCATACTCAACATCTCCTGCTGCAGTCACATCACTGGCTCTCAGTCAACAAAAGAATCACTTTAAAGCTCCTCACGCTTGCCTACAAAGCTCTACACAACGCGGGACCTGCGTACCTTAACCACCGCCTCGTATTCCACGGACCCACCAGAGACCTCCGCTCTGCCCAACTGGCCTTGGTTACCATCCCACGTATCTTAAGACCACAGCCAAAGGAAGATCCTTCTACCTCGCAGCAAAGACCTGGAACACCCTGCTTCTCCACCTCAAGCAATCACTGTCACTGCCTCAATTCAGGAAGGACCTTAAGACCTGGCTCTTCGACTGAACCACAGCGCCTCCAGCGGACCAGCTGTCCCCGCCCAGCGTCTTGAGATCCTTACCGGTGAGTAGTCGTGCTTTACAAGTAACCTGATTGATTGATTGATTTTCCCTACCTTGGGACTTCACTACCTTGGGACTTCATGAGGGCTGCAAAAACCTATATATTTTTTTTATTTACAATGAAACCTTAAAACACCCACTTTTCTCAAAATCAGAATCCCTCAAATAATAAAAAGCGAGTGATCAATATCCCCATATAAGCTCATGTGGTGTAACATACTCCAAACCATCACCTATTTAGCAGTGAAAAATGTATGAAAACTATTGTCCAAACAACATCGATTGACATATATCATTCACAATCTCCTACATTATACAAGGAATTTCCCTTGTTTATATCATCATAGTTCCTACATTTCTCCTGCTATTCATATATTGTTATATCTTATCTGCTAATCCAAAAATTCTAAATTGCTTATCTTTAATCACAATCTTTCATGGATTTATTTAATTATTGACAGCACATATTAATTCCATCTGCTTTCCAACAATTCATTTTATACGTTCATTTCTAAAAAGTAAAAGAAAAAAGAAAACTATACCTTATATTTCCATCAAAAATGAGTCCCATATCCAGGATTATCATATTGTCATCACATAATGAGGACTAATCTCATTGGCTTACTAGAGAGTATCTCGAGTAACCCATGTTCGCCAACAATATCGCCATCTTGAACTATTATTCCCAGTATATTATTAACACTTGTACATTCCATTGAAGTAATTCACAAATCAATAGTGGGCTTGTATTTTCCAAATTTAGATACATTATTCCTCCCTTACTAACTTAATCTATCTATGTCCAAAACTTGGTCATCAATATTTTGCTCCCAACAAACTTTCTAAACGAGAAACTCAATAAGAAGGTACAGATGAAACCACTATAACCCAAAATGGCACTGTAGGAAATACCCCTTTTTGTCATGGTCACCCCCAGTTTTTGCCACTGGTAGTGATGTTTTTCAACTGATGTGCACTGGGTTCCTGCTAACCAGACCCCAGTGCCAGTGCTCTTTCCCTAAAAACAAGGTAAAATGGTCTAATTGCATTTTAGCACACTGTAGGTTCCTAGTAAATGGTACCTCTGGTACCTAGGGTATGGGTAGTGAAGAGGGTCCCTAAGGATTGTAGCATGTATTATGCCATCCTAAGGGACCCCTATACAAATTGCATGTAGGCTGCCATTGCAGACTGCCTGACATGGGACAAACCATGAGTGAAAACACAACATGGCACACTCACTGTGTGCCATGCTAAAGTCGCTGCATCTAATATATGTAAGTCACCCCTACAGCAGGGCTTGTAGCCCTAAGGCAGGGTGCAATATATTACATGTGAGAGCATATCTACATGAGCAGCTATGCTCCTGTGCTGTCTAGTTCAATTACTAGATGGTACAAGTGGACAGGGAAGCCATCTTAAGTATATGTACTGGGCACTGGTCATTACGAGTTCCCAGCTACATGATGGCTTTACTGAAACCTACGGTGTTTGGTATCAAATACCTTGTCTTAATAAAACAGTATTGTTGCCAGTACTAGATTTATTACGACATGCACCCAGAGGGCACCTTAGACCTGCCCCCTGAAAAACCTACCAGTATCTAGTGTGCTGGATGACTGGTCTCGTCCAGCCTGCCACCACAGACAAGTTTCTGACCCCCTGCAAGTGAGAGCCCACACTCTCTGAGGTCAGAAACAATGCCTGCTCCGAAGAAAGGTCTTCACACCTCCTCCAGCAGGATGGCTAGTTATTTATCATATCAATGCCAGGGGCGTCAAAGCCCCTGCTGCCTTTGATATGCGACCCCAGCTTCCCTCAGAACTGGGAGATGCCACCCCCTGCCCTGAGGCCCATTTAGCATCAGGACAGGTGGAAAATTAGCTATGCACTAGGCATGTTGCATCTCCAGGCTAGTCACACTCCTAAGGTGGGCTGCCTGATGTGCTCCACGAAAGAAGGGTTCCACCATTTTGTTTGTGGTGGAATTAGGAACTCTGGGACAGGGTTATGCCTACTCCCCATAGGAAGTGGTCATATAGGGGGGTGTAGTGGCCCCAGGAGTAAGTAACCCATTGGTTACAACCCTTCACTCTCCTTAATGCCCCCAAATTCAGTATTTAGGTGGCCCCCTGACAACAGGAACTTAGATTCGTCTGTCTGAAAGAAGAAGAAGGACAAAGAAGCGCCGAAGACATGAGAACTGTGGATCAGCATCAACCTTGGCGCAAAACCCTGCCTAACTTTTGCTATCCTGACAATCACCGACCCTGGCTTGTCCAGAAGCGGAGCTTCCTCCCCAAACCCTTGGAGGTCTGCCCAGCACTTCCTTGACCAAGCAACATCTCCCTTGAAGTGGAATAGCCACTCCCTTGCACCAGCAGTCATCGACTGCAGCTGCCTGGTACACTGTTCTGTCGACCCATGTGACCACCCAGTTGCAAGCACCAAGGCTTGTTTGTGTTCAGTCGGAACCAGTGGTCGAAGTGGGCCGGATCGTCAGGGCACGACTTGCCCCTACATCTTTAATTCAATTGATTCTGTTCCTCTACTTTTTGTTATTTTAAACATGCGTCCCAGGATGGCAGAAATAGCCAAGGCCTACAGATAAGGCTTGGCGTTCGTGGCCGTTGGGGGACGGGCAAGTGGGCTGAGAAGGAAAATGACTCTGTCTTTTCCTTCTTGCCCAGAGAAGAAAAGGACAGTGTCCACTTCTGCTCTGCAGCTGCCCCCCTCTTTCTTTCTCTTCTTCCCTCATTTTCTGTCTCGCTCCTCCTCATCTACTGAAAACCGTGACTTCAAGAAACGGTTCTCACCTTCTCTTTCCTCCTTTCGTTTATTTGTTTCCCTGTGAAATTGATTAAAAAAAGAAAAACTCTTTTGCTGGAAATATTGTCTTTTTTGACATTCTTATTTTCCAAAGTGCAGCCTCAGGAATAAAAGGTTCAAAATATGAAAAATAAATAACTAAATAAAGCAAGACAGAGTGGTCGCAAAGTGGCCAGATTGATTCTGGCCACGAAAGACTCATCGACAGACTGGGGAACCTGGGAATAGGTGGGACAGTATTGACTTCGTTGGATTCTTTCCTGCAGGACAGAACCCAGGAGATATGGCTCCCCTCTTTTTCAGCCCCTATGCCAGAAATAAGGGTTGGAGTTCCCCAGGGATCTATTCTCAGCCCTACGCTTTTTAATCTGTACTTGTCCCCCCTGGCATATATAGCAGAAGCAAATGGTGCTAAGATCGTATCTTACGCAGTTGATTTTCACCTGCGGAAAAGGAGCAGATTTTGACAGGACAAGTATTAGGACTTGCCTCTCAAAGGTTTTCCAGTGGCTGAAGGCGAACCAGCTCAAATGCAACTCGGATAAGTCAGAGATTGTTTTCTTAGGCCAACCGGTTGTTAGTAACTGGAACTCCTGATGGTCTGAAGAATACTCGCCGCCTCACACAGAGCAATCAGTCGTAAGAAACCTTGAAGTTTTACTGGATAACAACCTGTCTATGAAGTCTCAAGTCCTGGCTCTGGTTGGCACCTGTTTTGGCATTCTGCGCTCGTTGAGAAAATTTCTTCCTCTCCTGACAACCGAGTCCAGGAAAATTGTAGTCCAGGCCTTGGTGACATCAAGACTGGACTACGCTAATGCTTTGTATTTGGGTCTTCCAGGCTATCTTATACAGCGTTTACAAGTGGTACAGAACGCAGCAGCCGGGGCAATTCTCCAACCACAACCAAGGTCTCCGATGTCCCCCCTCCTTAAGTCACTTCACTGGCTGAGACTGAAGGAGAGGATCAAATTCAAAGCTCTGGTTGTCTTTTTTAAAGCCTTTCATGGGTTAGGAGCCGGATACCTTACCAAACGAGTCAAGCGGTATATCCCTGCTCAATCCTTAAGATCCTCCTCGACTAACCGTGCCTGCACTCCTAAAGTACGCTTAGCCCGGATGGGCGGCAGATCCTTTGGGTTCTTGGGGGCCCAGACTTGGAACAGGCTCCCAGTTTCCCTACGTTCTATTTTAGATCTTCCGGGCTTTAAGAAACACCTGAAAACGTGGCTTTTTAAAATCTAGCAGCTTCCTACAGCTCTTCTACCGCTTGTGGCAGCGCCGGGACACTCATTTGAGTAGCCGTTTTGCGCTATAACAAATATGTTTAATTCATTCATTCACACCCAAACACATTAGCGTCACTTTACAGAGCTTGTCAGTGAAGCGCTACTTTCGTTTTCTTGTCTTTCTATGAACAGCATTGTTTTTCCCGGGTGTAAGTGCACCATTCCTGGAGGTACTGCAATACCTTGTTGATGGGTGGATTGGAAAACAAAATGTGTACCACAGCTCTGTGTTCATGGATGTGGTCTTTTTAAACCATACTGCTTACGTTTTGTAAGGATATAAGCAATGGACATTGAAACGGGTCCCTTCCAGGCCCTGTAGTCATGTCCTTAACTTTTCAGGCAAAAACACTCATTGATTTATGAATAGCGAGTGTAAAACCGTTAAGGTAACCATGTTGTTCCTGCTTACATTTCACATGCTTTACTTAATCTTGCGTTAGCTATGAGTGTTTGCTTTTTCCAGGATGTTAGTACTCTTTTTTAGGCAGCATATTGCTCTTGTCTAGTGCGCAATTTGAATTGAGTCGCATCCAGGTGTTTATAGCGGGGCACAATTGGGTTATAGCTGAAGGCAGTGCGAGTTTCTCTCAGTGGGGCAGTATGGTGTTCTGTGTGGAAGAGGATGTGGCACTATGGTCAGAGCTGCCGAATTTGGAACTGGGGTGGTTAGGTTCAGCCTTCAAGACTAGTCCCCCAGACCACTCTCCTGAGGTAGCACTTTCCCATGCTAGACCTTAGAAGGCCCTTCAAGACCTTAGAACCTCTGGTGTCTTAGCACCAGCAGGTGGACCTTAATGGTGGCAAGTGTGGGTTAACCTTGAAGGCCTGTCCACCACAATTCATACTGAAGTTCACCTCCAGTCTTGCGGGCAGGCCGGTGAAGCAGCACACCATAGAGCAACGGTGACTACCACTGAGGTCAAAGGTCCCTTGAGAAGGGCCAGCTCTAGGGCAGTGCGACCAGTGTGACCGCAATGGACGCTGTCTTTGGGTAGGTTTGCAAGTATATTATGGTTTTAAAAGGGCTTGCTGCCTCCATCCTGCCCGTCAGCAATTTTTGGCAACAATAAAAATGTCATGATAACTCTGGTGATTAATGTTCTTCCTAGAGAGAGATCGGATTTTGTCAAGTGGAAGTTTTGACTCGTGGAAAGGTAGCACAGAGGATTAATGTGCCTGCTGCAAAGAACATGTACCATGCAGATCACAAAGTGCACATAATGTAAATAGGCAGTGGGTTACTGCTTTTGTCAGAGAGATCCTTTTGTTGTTTGCAGTGTATAAGTTTCCTAACATAGAACAGTGAACTATTAACTGTCATCTAAGAGCTGCATGCAAACTGCAAGGTATAAATTAGAGCATTGTGTTTTTTTCCCCCAGTCTTTGATTATCCTAATGTTGCAAAAAGTGTTCATTTGGATAGAAATCAATTCTGATTATGAAAGAGAACCTCCAACCATGGTATTAAGTTTTAAATTCTGAGTTTGTGTTTCTCCAGACCAATCACTATTAAACTATACTGCCTACTAATATGGTTGTCATTTGACTCCTACACCTTGTAGTCCTTGGTCTTAGGTAACATTTCCTATACAGTGATTTACACACGTATAATTGATTGTCTCTGTGTAATGTGTGTAATGTAAAGTGCTCTGACACCCCACACTGGTATGAGTGGCGCTGTAAATCAAATTAAATGCATCTGAGAGAGAGTGTGGTTATGGAGACTTGAGGGCCACTGTTAAAGGGTGGTAGTGAGGGAATCCGTGGTGGAGGTGGTCATTGGGGGGCACCAAAAAAAGTTGCACCGGGCGCCACTAGCGCTAAAGCTGGCCCTGCCCTTGAGGCCAGTCCGCCTCACCCATTGGTACCTCCATTGGCATTGTTTCAGCAGTAGTAGCTGCAACTCACCAGGGATCAGCAATGCAGGATTTGCATGCACACCAAACTAAGTTTGCAACCTTCACAGTCTCTCTGCTTCATGCACAAGTACTTTTAACACGTACTGCCTGCTTTGGGGCCACTGGAATTATGCAGCAAAGGAGGACAAAATTATGCTGCAGTGTTGACTAAATTATGCAGCAAAAAAAGGTTGCAGCGTAATGCAGTATATTTTTTGATACTTTATCATTTTGACATTTTTACACATGCTAACAGTCTCTGGAAAGATTTTGCCTTATTAGTACCAGTTTAACATACAAATGCAGCATTGAGAAAGGTGATAAGTCAGCCTTTGCAAAGGGCCGTCCACTTCGCAGCAACACAAGTCACATTTTTTAGTAACTTATGATCCATTTCAGCTACAAACAATTTATTAGTTAAAATTGTCAGATTATGCAGCAGATGTATTATGTGTCAAATATGGCAGAGCCATAATTATATAGAAAACATTTGCAAACTAGGATATTTTGCAATTCATTATTTGAAGTGCTCTTTTGGAAAAAGGGAGAAGTGCTGATGACAGAAACTGCATGTCTCGGAGACAAATGGTTTGTGATTCCACTTTTAAGCGTATTTGGGACATTCTGTGATTGAACACATATCCCACTTTATTAATGTATTTTAATGTCAATAACTCATATTAAACCTTAAACAATCATGTGTATCTATTGGTTGAATTAAATAACAATTAAACAAGAAGAGAGAAAGGGTCTACTGGAAATTACTCCTGCTCCCCTAGAGGATACATAACAACAACAAAGAAGGAGTAATGCCTAGAAAGGATTACTGTGGTCAAAGAAGGAAAAGTAATACTTTTTTTATATATAAAAGAACCCTCACCCACTGGTCGGAACACCACCACCGCCGAAAATGACCTGCACATCGAGGGACTCCGAGAGAGGCCAGCTCCACACTGAAAGTGGCCCTGCTGTGTTTCTTTTCCCTCTTCTGCAGGTACACCAAGAACCGCGAGAGCCTCTAACTCACCGACCAGACAGACAAAATACCTCTGCGCCCGAGCTCCCCAGCCCGGGCTCACGTAAACCGGCGGTGTCTTTGTGGTCCTGAGACCCTCAAGAGCCGAGCCCCCTTGGGTTCCCAGTCCACCCTTGTAGCCTCTTTCTTACAGGTACTTTTTCCCATTTTACCTCTGCACCCGGACACCCCAAAACCGGTAAACTTGAACTGTTTGTGCTTTCTTGGACCTTGGCCCCTACTTACCTTAAGTCCACAAGAACAGTCCTGTAAGTCGCCTGTAAGTGTGTCTATGCAGTGAATGTTTCTCCCATAGGATAGCATTACTGAGTTTGAGGCTCATGCCTCAAATCTGACAGCTCTCATTTTCAACGGTTTTTACTGTAAAACTTGATAATGTCTAAAGTACTTATCCAATTCCGATGATCTTGGTGTCTAAAATTATATAAAAATAGGTGTTATTTATAGGAAAGTAGGATCTTTCTGGCATAGATACCCCCACATTTTGTCTGGTGTCAGTGTGTTTTGACTGTAGTTCACTGGTATCCTGCTAACCAGGACCCCAGTGGAAGTGCTCTCTGCTCCAAATCTTCTGGTAAGTACTTTGTACACCCCACAATTGGGATACTGGGGTACCATTCTAAGTCCCTAGTATATGGTACTGAGGTACCCAGGGCATTGGTATACTAGGGGTCTCCTATGGGCTGCAGCATGTATTATGCCACCCAAAGGAGCCCATGTGAACTGTGTCCACAGAGCTGCCATTGCAGCCTACGTGAAATGGTGCTTTCACCGTTAACTTTGGATATAAGGTTTACCTTATATTCCAGACACTGCACTTTTAACTTTTAAGTCACCCCTAAGGTAGTCCCTTCAGTCCAAGGGCAGGGTGCATGGTTCTAAGCGTGTGGGTACCTCTGCATAAGCAAAGGTACCACACAAACCCCGGATTCCATTTTCTTGGCTTTGTAAGCGCAGGACATTATAAGGTATGAAGTGGACACTGGCAAGTCAAGATGTCCAACTACATAATGGCTGGCCAGAACCTGGTTGTTAGGTATCAAACATGTTGGAATCATGCACCTACACTGATTCCAGTGTTCGTTGCTTGATACCATGTACTGGGGGGCTACTTAGAGGACCCCCCAATACCTTCTTGTGTAGCCTTACAGGGTCTGCCTGCCAGCCCACACTGCTGCCGACTCTAGACAATGTTCTGCCACCCTGCTGATGAGCTTCACTCAGGCAGGGGAAGTTAAACACAGGATTTCCTGCAAAGGAGAGGTGTGACTACCTCTCCTTTAGAATTAGGTAGGGTGGGGCTACTTCTGAACGCCACCAGACTGCATTGAAGGGCACCTTTGGTACCATTCATGCATAAACTAGTTTTGCCTAGTTCAGAAGCCCTTGGCTCCCACTCTGGCGCGAAAACACACAAAGGACAGGGGAGTGTCCAATCCCCTGTACAGCTCCTCCCTAGGGAGGTGCCCAGAGCTCCTCCAGGTGGCCACTTGATTCTGCCATGTGAATCTTGGCCCCTGGGAGCATCTGACTGGCTAGGGCAGCTGAGTAGCGTCCCTGACCCCCTCTGATAGGTGGGTCACCAGAGAAGAGGTCCTTCTCCTTTTTAGGGTTACTTAAGGGCTCCCCTGAGAGTGGGTCCATAGATTCCTCCTGACAATAACTTCTCAATCCGACTGCCTGTCATCTGAAGACTGTCCAAATACTCTTCTGTTGGTAGACACTGGAACTCTGCTGTTCCTCAAGCCAGGACCTATGACAAGACTGGGAAGATTTCTGCTGCATCTTCGTCCCTGTGCTTTTCTAAAGTTCTGCAACTCCGTGGCCGTGCATTCTCCGAGTCACCAAGGACTCAGCCTGCATCCCAGCCAGAAGGAATCTCCCTTGGAGTGAAGGAGTCACTTCCCTGCATCCAGAGCCACCTCTACGTCGACGACCGGTTGGCTGATCCTGTTGTCACACGGACATCGCCCAGCTCTGCAACACAGGTGGTGGTTTGCTGGTTCTCCAAAGGCCTGACGAGTCTTTCCTGCAACTTGGGCAACTGTAATCCCTCACCTGCCTGCTACCAGAGGGTTCTTGATGGGGTTCCATCGATTCCTGATGGCTATCCTGTGTTCCGAGGGCCAGCCCTGACTTACCCTTGCTGGGTTAGTCCCACAGACCTTACCGGTCTGCAACACAGCATCTTCTCCCCTGTAACCTGTTGTTTGCATTTGCCAAGGCTTGCTGGTGGCCCTGCTGGCCACTTACCTTCCTGCACTTGTTAACTGGTGTGGAGCAGCTCATGGACAGCTCCTGTGCTCCTGCATCGTCACCCAGTAGCGGCCTGTCCCCTGCCAAAGTGGCGGGGTGGGCCAGGCCGGAGGAGGGAGGTGGGGAAGGAGGGAGGAAGGTGGGCAAGGGGGGTAGGGATCGGGGGACAAAAAAAATAAACATTAAAAAAAACAAAAAACGTATTGAACACTGCCGCCCGCCGCATCGCGCGCCTCCAGGCTTCTTCTTCTGGGCACAGGCTCCCAGACTGCACTGTGGCCAATCATGATGCTGGATGAAAGCAGCATCAGGATTGGCCTGAGCGCCGGCAACTTGTGCTCCCAGGCAGACTGGGAGCCTGTGCCTGCTCTCTCCATCCCCAGCAATGTAGCTGGGGCTGGAGAGAGCTTCACTGCGCATGAGGGTTTGGCCGGCCTGATACAGCCTGGGCTCCACAGCTGCTGCTTCATCCTCAACTTGCTACAGCAAGAACCCCCAATTAGGGCTGGTATTGTGCTCCTGTGCCTCCTGGTCACCTCCGAGTGGTTTGGACTCTGTCCCCTCTGATTTCAGGTTCTTCTCATCTGGATTCCTCATCCTGGTTCCACCGGCCTGGTCCATGAGACGCTGCAGCTGCTGATCTTCCACAGACCTCCATTGGCATCTATGGCATGTCCGATTTCACTTCACCCCTATGCACCTGGGCGCCCTGGTGTAGGTATCCTGGTTCCTGGGGTATACACGGGTGGGGTGGCTCTCCAACCTTCCTTGATCCAGGTGGTTCTTTCGGAGTCCATTGGGGAGGATCCTAGAACTGTAATATTCCAACCGTGACTTGCCCTGTGTTATCGCATGGACGTTTGACCCAGTGTAACCACTCTGCACCCAGGCGCCTTGGGGTCCCTGGCTACTCACCTTGAGTGGTTCCGTGTTACCCCTAGGGTCCTCCATCCTTGGGTGCTAGTACCGTTTTGGTACTTACCTCACATTCCACTATTTTAGTATATGGTTCAGCCCCCCGGTTGGGCCCTATGTGTTTTTCTATGCGACTTACCTATTTTTACAGTATTTCTTATGTGTAATTGATATCTCTAGGCAGGGGATATACCAAGCTAGTGTTTAGTGTGTACTAATTAATACAAAGTAGTTTTATACTCACCTGGTGTGATTCCTTCTTGTGTGAAAGTCTTACTGACTGACTATAGTGGTGAATGCCCTTGCTTTACACCTCACTTAAAGAAGACTTAGTTGCTCTCTACAGCTACCCATTGAGAGCTCTGGTTTTCAGGGACCTAAACACTATCACTAATGGTTGCCTGGACTCAGTGCACAGTGCCTCACCATAGGTGGACACTATCTACTGAGCCAGTCTCCTACATATAAAAATCTATGTTATTTTTCTAAATTGGTCTTAAGTTTCTTCTTGAGTGTGTGTCTCATTTATTGACTCTGTGTGTACAACAAATGCTCAACACTACCCTCTGATAAGCCTAAACTGCTCGCCTACACTACCACAAAGAGAGAATTTGGGATTATTAATTTAAGCTCTGTAAGCCAATAAGGGTCGCATGGACATTCTACATAGTGTACTTCATTTTGATACACTACATAAAAAGTGAGCTTCCTACAGGCACCATCTTGGACTATCATTTCCTGCATTATTCTCACCTGTATCTTACACTTTAGTATCTCCCAAATACATTGTGCAACCAAAAATTCAATACTTATATGTGACAAAAGCGTAGTCATCAGTATGAAGGTCCCGACATGTCCTGCCTATTTCCACATCTCAAAGTTCCAACAATGTGCAAAATACCACAACTCACAAATGTTATGCTCAACCAATCCAGCGTATCCATAGCATAACGTCATGCATACTGCTCTCGATAAATATACGAGCAGGCCTATCAATATACCCGATACCAAAACCTTTTCAAGCACCACATCTCTCTAACCAATAGACAATCACTTCTTAGTGTGGATGGATCCACTCCCCTCCTTTTAAAAGGTGTCTCTGCAATGCAAAATATACAATCACTCCACGTTTGTTTATATCTCCAACATACCTGCATGTCACCGAAATGTTCTGGATACAATCGCTAAACAAACCAGCAGCAAAACGGCATGTTCAATGTCAGTGCATTTTATAAAGAGCCTGCCTCCTCCATTTTTAGGTGGCCCCTTCTTGAAAATCTCCTCATATCCTCTACCGAGTTTCTGCCATGATGGAACAAGTAGCCTCCTCTAGGAATACATAGCAGTACTATTTTATACCCGAATCTTTTATGTTTCAAACCTCCCAAACCTAAAGCTTCTCAGTGAGGCTCACTATAAGACCCTAAGACAATTCAAATAGCAAAAGATTCTCAAAATTACCAAAACTCAGAAATCCATCCTTATTTTGAAACTGTTGTCATCTTAATGTAAAACAGCTCCTGGAGGGGTCAAACAATATTGTTGGCACTGTCTTAAAATGTATAAATGTCACCTCATTCCATATTCCAAAACTAACCAATCACTGTCTTCCCTATTCCATCATGCACATAGTTCATAACACGGGAAATTGCAGTCATGGACCATCTTACCCATGTGATCCATAGCTGTACCCAGTCATATATTTTACAGTCTGTACCACATTCTCCTGATAATCAAAAAATGCCACCATATTCCAGTAAATATACACTGCAGAATGAAGCTATCCTTGAGTATAAACATCCACCTTTTCCATATTTCAAAACTAACCAGTCACTAACGGACCCCTCACTATTCCATCCTGCACAGAATTAATACTACAGGAAGTTTCAGTCACAGAATGTCTTATCAGAATTGTTCATCTATAAGGTCCATTAAAGTATCCAGTCACTTCTTAAAAATTCAGAAACATATTTTATAAATGGACAAAAAGATGACAACATATTCCAGTGAAAATAAATCACAAATATTATTGTTGAAACTAGACCAGACATTGTCTTTTCGTTATTCAATTAATTTGTTCTTTGAAACCCGCATCATCTTACGTGCACCGAAGCCCAACTGTCTCTCCAAATAGTTACTTCAAAGTATATCAAATCCCAAAAGGTAAAGACAAGTGAACCCACTTCAATGACCTGTCTTTCTCAAAAGTCTTTACAAAGGCAATCATTATATTTAGAGAAAGTAATGTAATTCATTCTCTGTGTTCAATCCTTTCTCGATTGATCTCAGTCTAATCCATCTTGCTTCAGTTTGATGCAAGATTATTCCTGATCATCTCCACTCGGGATAGAATTACATTTTTCTAATCCATAGAATGAAAACTCTCTGTTGTCTGGTTAACAATCCCTAATATGTTGAAATAATTGGTAGCCCTATCTCTTTTTGATCGCCCTACTATGCTCCTTCCTTGAAGGGCTCCTGTCGTGCTACCCACATAAATCATTGAAAAATTGCACACAATTACATAAATCACATAGGAGCTATTATATTTTATGAACTGATTGATATAATGTAACTTGTTAGAGTTATATTAGCACACCTTCAGTTTGTTGATAACAAAGCTACATATATTACAATCTTAGCAAATGTAAAAGCCCTTTGGCGGTCAGAAAACCAGCAAGTCTTCTCCTTATCAGGTGGTAAATAATTTCTGGTAATTATTTCCCTAATAGTCTGTCCTCTCTTATAGGTAATCAAGGGCTTATCTGACACCCCCCACCCCAAAACCAGGTACCCCAGACAAAAGCGACCAGTGTTGTGATAAGATATTATAGATTGCACTGTGCTCCGACACAGGGTAGCCCTATCCAATTTGCTCCTGCCGACTGACCAAGGGGGACTAGGAGCCCCATTGTTTGAGGCGTATTTCCTGGCAGCACAGCTACAATGGCTCTCGCATTGGACGGCAGAGCGCCACATAGGAGAAACATTCACTGAGGCAGGGCATATATCCCTACCGGCAATCCGACGTCTGCTACTACCCGGCACCAGACCCCTGCGCACTTATCCACTGCAAGTGTCAATAGCCCGTTCATGTATGCTGAGGATACATCGCATATCTGGGGAGAGACCCCTGTACTCTCCACTGCTCCCATTGATAGGGCTCCCTAGAAATGAGAAATACTACACAGCCCGGACCCTACGAGTGTGGACTGATCACTCGGTGACCGGGATTGAATCCCTCTTTTAGGATGGACAATTACGTCCCTATAATCAACTAGCGGAGGAGTACGACCTCCTCCCAGGGCAATTCCTGCTACACGGGCAAATCATAGCCAGCAGCCGCCCGTTCTGGGATCTGACCGAGGGGGAAGCACCGACACACCCAGTCATGCACACAATACTACACATGGGCGCGGGCAGACACCTAATCACATGGCTCTACAAAGCCGTCCGGGAACTCATAATTAAGCCATTAGACTCACTAAGGCAGACATGGGAAGAAGAAATAGGTCGGCCACTACATGAGAAGGAGTGGGAGCAAGCAATAGAATACCCCAAAAAAGTGTCCAGAAACGCGCGATTCAAAAATATACAATTTTCCATTCTACACAGGGCATACCTAACGCCAAAGCGTCTCCAGCGATATTACCCAGACACGCAGTTCCCGTGCTCCCGATGCCAGGCCCCCGAGGCGGACTTTTGGCACATGTTTTGGAGCTTCCCTACACTACAACCATACTGGGGCTTAATACACGAGGCGGTCCGAGAAACGGCAGGCATTACAGACGTGAACACATGGGAGGCATGTGCCCTAGGAGTGCTCAGGAGATGGAAAACAGATAAGGTGCAGACACGCTTCATGTCCCTTTCTATACTACTGGCTAAGAGAGGAATAGCCATGCACTGCCGAGCCCCGGCGGGGCCCCCCGTGGAGGCCTAGGTGGGAGCAGTGAAAAAGTGGGGCGCAGCGGAGGAGGAGGTGATAAGGGACGAAGAAGTGAAGGGGACACGCAAACATCACATATCCATGGAATGGGCACAACTTCTACACCAATTCAAACAGCAGACCACACGAGACGAACCACCCGCTGCATCCCAATCCCAGATGGCTCAAACAACCCAGAACAGGCCGGGAGAAAAGCATAGTGAGTTGGATCGGTCACGCACCAGGAAGACCACACCACAATCGACACAACCTCCAGGGTTTCAGGATAGACCAGTAGAGGCGGCCGCAGCCCCCCCACACACCTAAACATAGAACGCCAACCTCACATGAACAGTCAAGCAGAGGAACCCCGCCTGCACATACCCCTACCGACCCCTAATAGTCACCCAAGTTAAACTCCAAAGTTATCAGTTAAGGAAACAAGCCGGTAGTTATAAAACCGGTACTTGCAGGAAGGGAGCGCAATCCCAAATACGAGAAACCATACTACAGCCTCAGCAATTGCGCAGACGGGCATAGCTCCTGTGACAGGGGTAAATTATCTCAACTACACTACAGCACGCAGATAGATGATACAGACAGAGATAATGAGTATGTAACAAATGTAATGAAATAAAGATAAATGTCGATTGTGTATAAAGGAACAAAATGCCAATAAAAAGATGTTAAAAAAAAAAAGATTGCACTGTGCTCCAAATTCTATGTCGCCACAAATGCCAACCTTTTATTCTGCATCGATCTAACTTGTTTTCTCAGGGTGGTACTCCTGTCAACCTTTGTAGCTCTGTTCTCAGCTCTATTAAGAATCACATCATTATATCCCCTTGCTTTAAGTCTTTTCCTCAATTTTTTTATTTTATCAACACATTTGTCCCCTTCACTATAATTCTGTTGTAGTTTCACCATCTCTCCATACAGTATACCTCTGGTGACCGATCTGGGATCTGCACTATAAGTCCTTAGAATGTTGTTGGTGGCAGTAGCTTTTCTATCTAACCTATTACAGATCTTATCATATTTAATATATAGTTCAGAATTCAGGAAGGTGATTCTACGTCTATCATAACACATTGTGAACTGTACATTGAAAGAGTTCTGACTGTGATACTGAAAATAAATACTAATCTGTGATACAGAACCTGTCCAAATTATTAGGATGTCATTTATGAATCATCCACAAAAAGTAATAAATTGTACCCATTTCTTAGCTGCCGAGGCCCAGGCTGGCACCTTCTCAAACCACCCCATGAAGAGGTTTTCATAAGAAGGGGCAAACCTGGGCCCCATTGCAGTGCCCTGAACTTGCTGGTATCATTGTTCATCAAACAGGAAATAGTTGTTAGTCAGAATCAGTTCTGCCATCTCAATAAACAAACTGGAATGATCATAAAAAAATCATACTTCTAGATGGCATAAAATGCTGCATGGTTCTCAGTCCAAATTCCTTTTGGATGCACAACCCCATCACATTTAAAGACACAAAAAGCACAGCTTTGTGTCAAGAAGTCGCAGCTATGCAGCCTCCGACTCATGGTCTATGTCGTCACCATGAGTGGGCAAGCTCGCATTGCATGCTTACTCCTGTCCTGGACACACCTGATTGTTCACAGATTGTTTACAGCCACTTCTTTACGCAGGCATTAGATGCACACACTGCCTGAACAGTCAAGCCATGGCCTAGATTGGTGCTACAGTGTTGCGCTGTAACAAAGGCTCTTCTGTATTAACACTATGCGGCAACTGTTTGTATATGTGACATACCCTCCTTGACTTTGTATTTCGCCCGGCAACACCCCTGGCTCCCCAGAGTACTCCTGTGGTGATCAACACCGTACCAGCCTTTGTCATACTTTTGCAAGAATGGACATATGAACACTTGCTGTTCTCTCACATCACTCGTGGGAGCTCCGCGTCCCAACTCTTGCGAGAATATGCACTCTCGCAAGACCTCCAAGTCTTGGTGGCCATTTTAGGTTTCCCAGACTATAAAAACCCCACCACTCGGATCCCCAATGCTTCGCCTTCTGTTTCCAACGGGAGAAGCACAGAGAAATGTGGTGCTTCAGGACCCAAATTCCCGTCTGAAAAGTTAAGTCACTACTTTTGATCCATTTTTTAATTATGTAAAGAGGAACAAGCAACTCTGTGAAACTATAGTCATGAACCATAGTGGAATTTGATGCTAAGTACTTGGGGTGTTATTGAATGTGCAACCAGAGTACAATTAGAGACCTTGTTGCAAAGCAGTCAATTAAAGAACTAGTTGGTCAGCCAAAAGACTTTAAGTTCTTCTGACCTTTCGATCCCGGTGAGGGAACAGGGTTTTTTGGGGAAATTTATGAAGCAAACTAAGGGCCATATGTATCAAACTCCCCTTTTGCGAATTGCAAATTGCGATCCGTAGCGAATCGCAATTAGAGATTCGCAAAACGGTATGTAACTAAAAAATCGCAAAATATTTGCGAATCGTTAAAAATCGCTATTTGAATAGCGATTAGCCAAATAGCGATTCTTTATTAGCGAATCCGCAAATTAGCGAAATCGCAAAATAGCGATTCCGCAAATTAGCGAATTCGCTAATAGCAAATCGGGGACTCAGGTGCAGCTTGATGACATCACAACCAGGAAGTGTGACTACCCATGCTGCACCTGAGTCTCAGAATCCGAGTGAGAGACTAGGAGTTGAGGTGAGGCATCACTGCAGTGCTCCACTGATTTGAGAGATTGGAGACATGGCCAGCAAGGACCAGCAGCAGGGGGAGACCAGCAGAAAAAGAAAACAAAAGTTTACAGAAAGTGAGCAGGAGGTCCTGATACAGGAGATGGTTGTGAGCCATGAGCTCCTCTTTGGCAAGAAGTCCCTGCGTGTGCCAGAGACACGCAAGAGAAGGATATGAGCAGACATCCAGCGCAAAGTCAACGCAATTGGCGTCACACATCGAAGCGTCAAAGACCTACAGAAGCGCTGGTATGATATGCGCGCACGCTCAAAGGAGAAGGTTGCTGCAAGGTTGGAGGAGGCTAACAAGACCGGTGGTGGGACCTCCACTGCCACCGCTTCAACACCACTTGAGGAAATGGTTGAGGGGACCCTGCTTCCGGAGAGTGTAATGGGCGTGGCAGACCTGGACAGCTCCGACCACCCACAACCAAGACAAGGTAAGAAGCATGCCATCACACCCCTGATACCTCCCTACTTCCCCCACACACCCAGGAGAGACCCAGGGGCACAACAAAATTATAAGTCCAGTGCAGGTACACAAGCACACACAGCAATGCATTATGGGAGATGTAGTTACATGCACCTAACAGTGGAGCATTGACACCCAGCCAGGCTCAAACAGTATGTGTGCATCATGAAAGGCAAAATACAGACAGACAGGACTCATGTAACTCCAAACAGTGAAATTTAATGCATGACAAATGCAAGGCAGGACAGTAAATCAATGTGTGCATTTATGTCCACAGCACCAGCAGAAACACAGGGAACAATCAGTGGAGGGGAGGATGAATCCCCCAGCCCAGAGGCAACAGGGCAAGAGGAGGAGGAGGAAGAGGAAGACAAGGGCAGCCCAGTTATCCTTCCAATACGCCGCAGGCGGATTGCAGTGCCACCATTGCCCCCGCTGGAGGAGGAAGGCCAGGACACCGATGTCGATGTCCAACCAGTCCAGGGACAGTCAGAGCCACAACCCCGTGCTCGAGCACGTGCCGATCCAATACCACCAATCCCATCCAGGCGCAGGGCACCACGTGCATCCACCAGTGCAGCAGTCACAGGAGACGACACAGTCTTCCAAGGGCTGGAGGGCCACATGTTAGAAGTCCAGCGCCTGCAGGCAAGAAACATACGGTCAATCCAGAGGCAAATCAGGGTTGGCTTCATGGGCCTGACGGGTGCCCTGGAGGCACTCTGTGCTGAACTAAGGGCGGACCGTGCTGCTAGGCGCAGGGAGAGGCAGCGCCTACACACCCACCTGGACCTCTACACCAGGGCGGTCAACCGCCTTTCCTCAGCGACCTCTGTGCTGTCAAGGCGCAGCATCAGTATGCAGCACGAGGTGGCACACTGCAGCCAGGATTGGCCAGGGGTCTGGTACAGGTGACATGTGCTGTGGATCAGCTGCGGGCAGCTGCCACTGCTGGCCCAGGAGTCCTCACTCCAACAGACGAGGACGCCCAATCTAGCAGGAGCAGCATTACACCACCGCCCCCACCGGACAGGCGCCGTAGTGTGCGTCATGGCAGGGCTGCCGAGGCAGGTGAAGAGGGCACTGTGCACCCACAGCGAGGGGCTACAGGCCGTCAGCGACGCAGTTGAGGTGGTCAGACTTAGGCATGGATATGGGTGCATCAACCCAGTGCACACAGACACTTGGTCAAGATAGTTAATTTGCACTGTGAATCACATGTGCGGGACATTGAACAATACATTGTGTGCCACACAGGCTGTGTGCCGATATATATCCTGTACTAAAGGAAATTAAACACAGTCTCATAATAGATATTTAGCATTGTGTCATCTTTTCTTACCTAGAAATAGTTGTGTGTGATCTCATCTCGCCTCTGGCGCCCAGCAGCTGCACCAATTACACCGGCTGGCATGCGTCCTGGAGCTGGCCCCTCCGCATCTGATGATTCCGATTTGGTGAGCTCCACTGGTGTGCCTTTCCTGGTGGCGATGTTGTGCAGCATGGCACACACTACCACTATCTTGCAACAGGTCTGGGGGCTGTACTGAAGTGCCCCTCCACTCTTATGTAGGCAGCGAAAACGGCTCTTGAGTATTCCGAAGGTCCGCTCAATGGTACATCTGGTTGCTATGTGGGCACTGTTGTACCTCTGCTCCCCAGCGTTGGCAGGATTCAGGTAAGGAGTAAGGATGTAGTCCTGGATCGCATACGCACTGTCACCTGTGGGGCGAGAGGAATATGGTTGAACACTGCCCTGCCACTGCTGTGCATAACTAGTGTGTCCTTCTTTCACATGCAATTACCTAGTAGGTATCCCTCACCAAACTCCCCACTTGTGAGTCGACGGTGTATCCCACTGTGGCGGAAGATGAATGAGTCGTGGGTGCTGCCTGGGTATTTAGCGACAATGTCGGTGATGATGAGCTTGGCATCACACACCACCTGTATGTTCAGGGAATGGTAGGACTTGCGATTCCTGAACACATACTCGTTCTGGGAGGGGGGGGATATGGCGACATGTGTCCCATCTATGCATCCAATGACGTGGGGAAATTGTGCAATTTGATAGAACTCCTGCTTGGTCTGGTCTAGTGCCTGTGGTGTGCTGGGGAAGTGGATGTGGTTGTGCAGCCTCTGTACCATGGCATCAAGGAACGCGTGGAAGAAGCGCGACAATGCACTCTGTGAGACCCCTCCTGCTGTGGCTATCACCCCCTGAAAGCTCCCTGACGCCAAGAGGTGCAGTGAGCACAGGACCTGTATATGGGTGGGGATGGTGTGTGTCCTGCGTGTGGGGTGTTCAAGTATAGGTTTGAGCTCTGCTATTAATTCCAGGATGCTCTCTTCATCCAGCCTGTAGTTTGTATGGATCTCCTCCTCAGTCCGCTGGAACAGGGTTATGCGCGCTCTAAAGATCCTTTCCTGGCGTCGCCTTCTCTGTGCAGCAGCTCTGAGTCGCAGCCTCCTGGCTATCACGTACAGCCCAGACATTGTGGCAAACATCAGTTGCATTGTGGGCCTCTTTATATAGCTTGCATCTGGTTACCACCTGCTCAGACTTGGTGCTAATTGCGATTCTCTATTTTGCGAATTTCGTGAAATCGCAATTTGCAAATTGTTCATGCATTCCGTTTAGCGAATTCGCAAATTGCGAGCTCTACAATTGCGAGTTTCGCTATTGGTGTATCACAATTTGCGAATTCGCAACAAGTTCGCTATTAAGTACGATTCGCTAATTTGCTAATCGCTATTTTAGCGATTCGCAGATTAGCGAACGGAATGTGTCTCTTACATAGCGAAGCTGTGTTTTGCGATCGCAAACACCGTTTTTTTGCGAATCGCAGTGTTTGCGATCGCAAAACAGCTTCATACATATGGCCCTAAGTTCCTACAAAGATTCTCCTGAATGTTCAACCCAAGGGGACTCTTCCTCAGTCAGAGATTTGTGCTCCTAACAAGATTCCAGATTATAGAACCTTTTTTCCCCAAGATTTGTGAAACTTATAAGTTGGTGATGTAACTAAGCTTACAAAGTGCCTAGGTTTAGTTGAAACTATAGTATAAAAACAGTCGGGGAATTGCAATTGTCACTGAGATCCCTCAAACCTGTCTTCTCATCAGTATCTAGTAGAAACCCAACAGACACTGGTCCCCAGGTAAGGCTCAGTTCCCATAGAGAGTGGCAACAAAAAAGAGAGGTATAGGGGATAAAGTGTGTGTTTTACTGGAAGCGTTAACCACACCATTTCTCTTGCAGGTAGACGCAAAACAGGCTGTCTCGCTTTTATTGTTTTAGTTTATTATTTGGTCCTGACCCACTTTCCCTTGGGATCATCCCTCCACCACCGAGTATGCTAACAAAATTCGCTGGGGGTTGTATGAGCACGAGGGCTCATGCTGCCTCCGCACTGCGAAATCTGAAGTAAGAGCGTCCAAGAATGAAGACGGCATGACAAAATGCAAAGCCTCAGATAATACTATTGCCCAGGCAGCATGGCATCAGGCACTAACCCAACCCCCACCCTGGAGGCATCCTGAAAGATATCCATAGACAACTCGAATTGTCTTGATAAGAGAATCAGACCTTAAAGAACCAAGTTGTAGGATTGTCTGGTCATATAGAGAGCCTACAATGTGTTTTCCCATCTCGACCTAGGTCACAAGTGGTCCCAACTACCCAGGAACAGACACCATGGGCCCTGTTTCAGTTGTGAATCTTGCCCAGCAACTGGTAGTCCCTTTAACCCTACCAGAAAAATTCTAAGGGGATTCCCAGAATTAAATATATTTTTTAACTCAGTGACAGTTGCATTTCCTGTGCTGACCTACTGCCTTCCCTACTGCAGAGTCCGAATAGCATTTGTTCTCATCTACCTCTGCGGCATCTTGGTTGATTCCTCTGGTTTCTGAGGACAATCCTATCCTACACGACTTTGCTGTGTTTGAAAGAGAACTGTGCCAATTTTTTGACAGGTGAACCATAACCCAACAATAGATAACGAGCTGTTGGAACTGCGCTAAGGGAACAGGGACTTGTTGAGGTACCTGACACATCTCAGTCACTTATTTGTTGAAGCTTATTGGCCCAAGGATAAACGGGCTAGATTGAGGTTTGAAAGGCAGACTTAAAGACATGCTTGCTCAGGTCGTAAATAGACCAAATTAAGGGAGATTTCTTTGAGTGTCTTGGATGTCCACAGGCCTTGTGAAGAACCTGTGTGTAGCACAGACGACACAGAAGACTGGCACTACGATGAGACCAGGAGCAGCAGGAATCTTCCCAGTTGCAGTCTCGGTTCCCAAAGCGAAGTCCAACGAAGTCCAAAGTGCCCAGACGGTTGAAGATGAAGTGGTTTCGGATCTGAATCTTGTCCCACAATGAAACAGGTCAGCCCTTAAGTACCCTAATGAAAGGGTTGGGACGATTCAGGGGTCCCTCCCATAGGAGGGGCTGGACAGTGGGGATGATAATCCCATGTCCTTTGCTCAGTTTCACACCAGAGCAGGAGCCAACGGCTCCCTGAACTGGTTCCAACTGGAGTATTCAAGGAGGGCACCAAATGTGCCCTTCAAAGCAGTCTAGTGGCGCTGACAAGTGCCCCCACCCTGTCCCAATACACTAAGTCCTGTCTGGGAGGTGGTCACACCTCCCTGTGACAGGAAACCTATTGTCCTGCCTTCCCCTGCTCGAGCTTGGCTCAGCACCAGGAGGGCAGAATCATGTCTCTGGTCGGCAGCAGCCTTAGTTTGCTGTCTGGGTCTAGAAGACTGGTACCGGGAGCACTGAAGGCCTGCCAGAGGAGCTTTACAGTGCATGGATTCATACCTCCAACACCGTTTATGGTAATGGGGTATGATTCCAACATGTTTGATACCAAACACGACAGGGTTTGTTACAGCCAGTTTAGAGATAGCCATCGCATAATGACGCATGGGCATTCTATATATTGTAACGGCTGATGCACTTACAACCCGGGAGAATGGATTCCGATGGTTGTAGGGATGTCCTGCTCATGCAGGGGCATCCTCACACTTATTACCAAGCACCCTGCCTTCAGGATTTAAAGGCCTGCCTTAGGGGTGACTTATAGGTTTTAAGTGTAGGGACCTCAGATATAAGGAAACTTATATCTGTCGTAAGTGGTGCTAGCACCAGCATACTCAGGCTGCAATGGCAGGCCTGGAGTCACAATTTGAGTGGTCTCCCATGGGTAGCATTATACATGCTTCAGCCCATGGGAGACCCCTGGTGTACCTATGCCCTGGGCACCTTAGTACCATATACCAGGGGCTTACAAGGGTACATCTGTAGCCAATCTGTGGTGTACCTAAGTACTCACCATGTCCAATGTAGGGAAGAAGCACAGAGACTGGGGCCCTGATTAGCAGAATCCCAGTCAGACTAGTCAGAAAAACATAATGACACCAGCAAAAAGTGCGGGTAACCATGAACGCAGATCCTACTTTCCTACACATAAGTACCTGCCAAATGGCTTTATTGAATATTCCATTTCCCCTATGTCCTCGCCACTATTCTTCGTTCTTTGGAAGAGTGGTGAACTTAAGACTTTTTTTTCCCCCGGAGTTTTATATAGCGCAAACTTGACCCGAAAGTATCAGGTATCAGAGCACTTTACATGAGCACCAGTGGCGTTACATGAGGACACATTTATTTTTGGTAGGCACGGGGAGATTAAGTGATTTGCCCAAAATCACAGGATGTTGCGCCTCCTTGCCGAGACTCGAACCCGGTTCCCCAGATTTGAGGTCGACCGCCCTAGCAATTAGGCCACATCCTCTCCCCAAGACTTGCATTAAATAACGTTATCAGTCAAAAACTTTTATCCTCTTCCTTTGATCCTTGTGCTCCTAGACCAGGTCAAATCTGTGGTAACTTTTACTAAACTAGATTTATGAGTAGCTTACAATCTTGTGCAGGTAATGGAAGGAGACGAGTGGAAAACTGCATGTGGCACTAAATTCAGCCTATTTGAGTACCAAGTGATGCTCTTTGGTCTATGCAGCACACGAGCAGCCTTTCAGCACTTTGTGAACTGTGTTCTGAGAAAGTTTATCAATATATTTGTTGTGGTCTGCATAGATGGCATCTTTATTTATGCACACTCAGAAGAACATATCAAACACTTCAATAAAGTTTTCAAAGCCCTAAGCAATAACCAGCTCTTCGCCAAACTCCAAAAATGCAAATTCCATGTAACCACAGTTCAAGTCGTAGGATTTGTGATTTCTCGCACCAGTCTAACCATGGACGAAACAAAGCTTCAGGCCATCCGACAGTGGCCGAGCCCTAGAAGCATAAAGAAATTCCTGTGGTTCGCTAACTTTTACAGGCGGTTTATCCCCAATTTTTCCTTGATACTCTCCCCATCACTTTTTTGTTGAAGAACGTGGTTGTTGCTCCAATAGAAATTTACCTCGAAAAAATAAAAGACAAGAGGCATTTGGCAAAACAGGAACAATTGGTTTAATTAAACTCAGCGGCCGGGAGAACAGGCAACAGAACCGGGGTCTGAAGACTGTCTCAAAGCACATTGGTTTCGGCCATCATTTTATACATTGCATGAGGCATAATAAAACAATTTGTACGTTCCTTTGTAGACAGAAATCTGGGCCTAGTCATGGGGCCATAAATCTGGTCGTTTGATATGAAGCGCAGGTGGGTTTCGACCTTGCGTGGGCACAATGTGGGGCAGTAGGTACGTATCCAGATTGCCGGGGTGGGAGGCACGTGATCACTGTGTGAAGTGTGCATGCTGTGTTCTGATTGGCTGAGTGCTCCTAACTGAGTGTGGCATCTGACTTTATGGTGTTTTGGGAACGCGCTCCCCTCCGGCCAAACATGTTTTATTGGGGCCAATCTCCTGAGACCATTGTGATGTCACTGCCTACCTGTGGGATCGATCTGGGTTTTCCTGTTTGCTCGCTTGTCTAAGGGTTACGTGTCCCTCCACCTGTGATCTGACAATCTGTTGCTTCAGGCCTAGGCCACAGGGCCTGCCTGACCACGTATTTGTGACTCAGGGTTGAGGGGGAGGTCATATCAGGTGAATTCAACAACAGAGATGCGAGTTTGTTAATATACGTACATATATCATGGTGTACATCGACATCATATTTATCAATATTAATATTTCCCCCTCTAGTTGAGTTTTCAACTACATCAATCGCCCCACACTTCATGACAGTCAAATGTTTTGAGGTTTGGTGTGTTTCTGTTGTGTCTGTTACTACTACCCTAGTTACTTGCATTCTACCTAATTTGAGGACTGCGTTTTTACAGCAGGAAACCCCCACTTGTAGGAAACCACACAGAAACAGCACAAAAATGAGAATAGTGAGCAATGATATGCACAGCCTGGTCACCCATGGGGGGAGCTAGGAAAACAAATAAAAAAACCAGTCCTTCTCAGGGGCACCTCCCTCCTTCTTCATTTCAGCTTGTAGATGATACAGTGCTTGGATGGCAAGAGTCAGTGTCCCATTGTCCATATAATTTCCAGGGATAAAAGTTCAGCAGGATGCACCAATCTTGGCACACACCCCACCCTCCATCACACTCATCAAGTCTAAAACATACGATGTTGCTTTACCATGAGGCAGATGGCTCTTAGTACTTACTTGATAGCATTTAGGCAGAGCTCAGTATTGTTGATCATCTTCAGTAATTCCCACCTGGTTATTTTTAACCAGCAGGTGTTCACCTTTGTTTGCAGGGCAGAGAAGGGTATGGATCCTCCAGTGTTTACCTGAGTGTCAGAAAACAGTCTGAATTCTTCCGGAATGCCCTTGTACTGAGCCCAGCCAAAGTAATAAGCAGTTCTTTTGTCTCAAGCTTGATGCAAGAGAGTTGTTTTCTTCTGTAGCGGATGTTGGAACAACTCCACAGATCTTCTCCAGGGATGACCAGGGTCGGGTATTTATGGTTACAAGGGCAAAGAGGCCCCGCCATCCAGCAACGAGATGAGTGTAGGCAAACTCGCCACACTGCCAGTAGGTATCCATCAGGGTGGAGGTGCTCCATTGCATGTCTAGAACATGCAGTATTGCTCTGCAATTTTCATTGGTGCCACACTGCCAGTAGGTATCCATCAGGGTGGAGGTGCTCCATTGCATGTCTAGAACATGCTGTATTGCTCTGCAATTTTCATTGGTGCCAAGTGGGATTGTTCCTTTGCCTCTGAAACACTAAGAATACAGTGTAAGTTTACGTACAATTAGGGGTTGCCCCTTCCCTTCTAGCCGTATGTACCTATCCATCTCGGTATCCCAGATTTCCTGCTATGGGGTATCTTTGCTGGCATTCACCCCCTCCCTTCTAGACTAATTTCCTCTTGTATCATGGAGGTCGATGGCCCTGCACTGGAACTCCATGCCTGGGGTCCATTTGTTATTAAAGAAGACTGCCCCAGACATGCTAACGGCCACTCTGGGACCACAGACGGAGGCGGGAGCGGGCATGTTTGTGCACTGGTGCGGTGGTTTTGCTACCTCCAAGAACCTCTTTTCTGCAAAATATCGGGGCCAAACAGTGTCCCCCCTATGATGCCCCACCTGCGCATCCTGTCTAGCTCAGTTTGAATATCGCTAGGCTCAGTGAGAGGGTACAGTGCAGTGGGGGTGGTTTTGTACGGGGTGATGTTTACCACTACAATGGGGTTCTATTCTACTGGGTTGTATCTTGGCCCTAATTCTACATAGGTTTAGGTGGATGAGACATTTTGCTTTCTCGGGGGCTATTTCTTGGGACAAGTAAAGTCTGTCTGCACCCACAGCATGAAGTATCAGCAAGCAGACATAGCGCGATCTAGCTGATGTCTAGGCGTCCATGGCGGTCATGAGCTAATACTATGTGTTATGTAAGAGTTCACTGTGTAGTGCATGTGGAATACTAGTGTTTGGTTCAGTGTAAGTGTAAGTGAGGTGGGAGAGGTTCCTACACAAGCGCTATAGAAATGTCGAGGTAGGCTCCGCTCCGCGTGACTAGTCAGATTTCTCGCTACGGATGGATCCGGCCACACCCATGCTAAGTGGATGGCGTACAAAGATGTAATAATAAATACATTTTGGAACATTGCAGGTCTTGGGATGGTGTCTGGAAGGGTCGTCTGCAGCTTTCTGGCGTCCGGGGGTGTCTTTGCTTGGCACAGTGTTAAAAGTCTTTAGTAAAAAATGGCTGTAAAAAAAGTCTGTGGTCTTTGTTGGCTTGAAGACTCATATCTCGTTGGGAATTCAGAGGTTGCTACTGAAGATGTGGGGGGCCGCAGTAAAGGTGGTGCACATGAGGTTCGATTGCAGACCTGTTGGATAAGAGCTGTTGGTTATAGGTTAGCTCTTAGAGAAACAAACAACATTATTAGGTCTCGGAAATTCCTATGCCTGTCCTTTTTGGGGCAGTTCTGTGCATTCTTTTTGCGCAATCATTGACGAGGTACTGGATAGGGGGCCTCCGTTTGGGCATCATTTATAGGAATCGTGCGTTTTCAGTCATGGGTCGTCTGAGTTTTATTTTGTGGGTCTTTGGTCTCCCCCCCTCGCCGGGACAGAGGTGAGCGTTTTAGTGGGGTGATCTTCATGGGTGTGTGGATGACTCTTTTTACCTATCATTTTATGGGCACTTTCGGACCTCTAATACTCTACTTTCCTTAACCTGTGTGTGTGTATGTGTTGTGGGTGTAGTTTTATTGATGCAGGTGGTGCCTTTTGACCTACACATGCATGATGTTCCGTGAAAGGACAGGGCGTGTTGCAATTTAGGGGCTGCTGGGTAATTGTAACATGTCCCCAGGACACGTTTATGCCCCTCTGGTCCCTGCATGTGGTGTGTAACAAGGTTTTCCATAATGGAATTGGGTGTTTTGGCTACGCCATTTTTCTAGAAGCTTTGTATTTGGGCTACTTTTGGGCTGCTTCCTGCAGGTCATTGGGCGGCTTCCTTGGGTTTTCTGTAATGTTGGTTTTATTGTGGCATACTGGCGGGGGTTGAGAAGCTGCTCTGTGGCTCCTGTGTGATTCGGATGTGGAAATTGCTGGGATTGGGCCTGTTGCTCCCTCGGACAATGTTCGCGAGACCCTGTGTTATTTTATTTGACAAGCTGGATGTGGTTTGGTGAACGTCTCCGTGAACCTTGTGTGGATGCTGCGATGGCCATCTACAGAACCCCTTTCCCTCCGCGTGGCATCCTCTCTCTCCCTTGGATCTAGGATGGTTTGGGTCTGCTGCCCTCGGCGGGGATCAGGGACTTCTTACCCGGTGACCTGCTACTTTCTCTGTTCTGAGGGACATGATCCGATAAACAGACTTTGGATGTTTGGTAGAATTAGGGGAGAGGAGGAGGCAGAATGTCCTGCTTACAATGGGAGTCAGGTGATGGATGGGACCTGTCGTGCTGCGAGTAATGAACTGAGATGGCTGATTGCCCTAGTGAATTTCCCTACTTGAATGAATGAATGAATGAAATTGGATTTCTATAGCGCGTTACTACCCTAAGGCCTCGTAGCGCTTAAAACCAGACAGACATATACGTGGCAGATTAGAGTGTAGTGCTGAAAAGATAAGTTTTAAGAAGTTTACGAAAAATCTGTAAGTTATGTTCCATACGAAGAGTAGAGGGAAGGGAATTCCATAGATTGGTAGCATTCAAAGAAAAAGAACGACCGCCCCATCTAGATCTACGTACTTTCCTCGTGGTAGCCAGGAAAGCGGAGCTGGAACGAAGACTCCTTGATGCTTGGTAAGGAGTAACCAGGGGGTGAATAATGACAGGGCCAGTTTTCCAGAAGGCTCTATGGGCCAGGCACATAGCCTTAAATCGTATTCGTGACCTGATTGGGAGCCAGTGAAGTGTTCTAATTGCGGGTTTTGCCGATTTTCTCCGAGGAACTTGGAGGAGTAGACAAGCCGCACAATTCTGGATCACTTGTAATTTTCATGTAGTGGCCTGAGGGGCGCCCAAATACAAGGCATTCCCATAATCCAAGCGGGATAAAATAAGGGCTTGCACCATGATCCTTCGTGCCTGGAAGGGGAGTAAATGGAGAATTTTCCTTAACATCCTCATCAGGCCAAAACATGTAGCTGAGAGCTTGGTGGCTTGATGATTGAAGCTTAAAGAGCTATCAAGCCACATGCCTAGGCTCTTAATCTGGTGCTTTGGGGCAGGCATAGTGCCAAGACACTTCGGCCATAGAAATGCCGAGGAAGGTGATGGAGCTTTGCCCAGGAACATCAATTCAGTCTTGTCCCCATTTAGCTTAAGGTGAGACAGTTCCATCCATTCGGCTATTGCCTCTAGGCAGTTGCTCAGAGCGCATGATGAACCCTCCGGGTGGTTTAGTGCCACAACCAGTTGGGTATCATCAGCGTAGGTGATAATTTTTATGCCGAATGGATGTACTATCTCTGCCAGATTCGCCATATAGATGTTAAAAAGCATGGGGCTCAAGGGGGAACCCTGGGGAACCCCACAGCTGAGAGGCCATCGGTTGGATGTAAAAGTACCCTCAAAGACCTGAAAGACTCGGTCCTTTAAAAAGGGCCGAATCCATGTTAGAGCCTGGTGAGTTACTCCAAGATTTTTTAGTCGCTCCAGCAGGATGTTATGATCTACAGTGTCGAAAGCGGCACTGAGATCTAATAAGATAATTGCTGCTGAGCCTCCCTGATCCAGAAGTCTCCTTTCTTCCTCTGTCACTGCCAGCAGGGCCATCTCTGTCCCACGCCTGGGACGAAATCCTGTCTGGGAGTCGTGAAGCAAGTGGCAAAATTGTGGGTAGACTATGGAGTTCAATGGGGGACCCATTATCCCAAGTGCACGGGAAACCTGGCTTCCCGCACTGGAACGTTGCCTCATTTTGGAGCTAAAAGGGGGCCTCAACTAGCTGGAGGCCTAAAAATGTTGAGGAATGGGGTCCTTTCGACCTAGTCATAGGAACCCGTCCCAATTGGACTTGGACAAAGGTAACAGGGTGCCTGTTTTTATGCACTGGTCGGGGTTGCCCTGCCCCCTCGTCAGACTGCCCTTTCCCCGGGGCATGGCCATACAGCCCCGCACTAGGGGACTAGCAGCAGAGTGGGGCTAGGCCCATGCAGGCACCCAAATGGCGGATTTTAGCACAGATTCCTGATCAACCAAACATACAGCAGCCCTGAGTTTTTCTTGAACGCAAGTAAAGGCTGGAGATTTCTCCTAATGCTATGTCACTAGTCTTTATTGTTGTGATGAGTTTTCTGAAGTGGTTATGAAGTGGATGTGTCATATTGGTATTTGGATTTACTTAGAATTTGGATCGGGCAATTGCGTGAAGGCATTGCCTCCCCAGACAGTCACCCCTTACTGCCGCGGCTATGGCCCAGGTGCTTGCTGGGCTGGGTTCCCTACCTGCAGCTGTGGCTATGTGTTTGGCCAGCCACCTGGTCCTTGTTGTGGTTGTGTGTTTGCTGACTGATTTCCTTATGGCTGAATGTGCTGTGTGCTTGGGTTGATATGGGCTTGGTTCTGTGGATGGGGATTTTGTGGGGACTGGCCCAGGCTTATTGATCTTTGCTCATGATAAGCTTTTAGGTGGCATCGGTCGGCCATGTGGCACATTCGGTGACAGTAGTGGCACTCTCTGAGGTCTGGCTGCTGCCAGCCCCCATGTCCTCTGCTGCAGGACTGGGTGGAAACACTCTGGGGTTCAGTGGCGGAGCTCCCTTCAAGACTGGTGCTAGTTGCACGCTTGCGGCAAAAGCAGCCCCATCGAGGTCGGTCTTTTTCAACTTATGTTGGACCAGCTTAGCGGTGTCTCTCTGGGCTTGCTCTTGTTTTTCCCTGTCCTTTGTCTGCTTCTTTCTGTAGTAATGTAATATGTGGGCCTAAATTTCCCGCCAAGATTTGGTGTCTAATCCTACTACGCTAGCCAGCCCACTCTGTATTTGGGTGAGCAGTCACTTTTTGAGGATGTTGAAGAAAGATTGCAACCTGGGGGCCCACGTCAATCCATGGCTGTCCTGTCTTTTGACCCCATTGTTCCCTCACTCTGTCTAGAAAGTCGGTCACATTTGCCCCAGGTTTCATACTCTCTGCCATCAATCCTCCTACGTCTTGGCGGTCAGAGAACATTTCCCTCAGGGACGTCCATATACGGTGTTAGAGTGAATTGAATGTGGCCCTGTCATGCTGGGAGTTGGTCAGCGTGACTGGCGGGATGCGGGCTTGGGAAAACACCGTATTGGTCTGCTCTCCAATGAGGCTGCTGAGCAGACTCTTGACATCACCTATTGCTAGGTTTATCCCTGCGGTGTTTTTCTCTAAACAGGAGATCCATTTTCCCCGCCCCATCCATCAATAGGGGCAGCCTGGCCCTGAGACCTTCCTGGTCCATCTGGGCCCATGGCACATAGATGGTCCCTGACGTGCCTTTCTGTAACAACAGGCATATTTTGGTTTGGAGCCTGTTAGAGTGTGGTTTTTAACCAGACAGGATAACAAGATACACTCTGAGAATCAGGAATCGAGTCAGGAGTGGCACTTTATTCATACAAGTAAGTAATAAGTGTCAAAGACACGTCATTAACCAAGAATAAAAACACGCAATCTAACAAATATCCCGGCAATTCAGAGAGAGAGAGAGAGAGAGAGAGAGAGAGAGAGAAATTGAATAGCAAAATGCAATGAGACAGTATAACCTTATCTAATAATAAATCAGTCAATAAATCAATCAGCTAGCTGGGAGCACCTCTTCGTGAAAGACACTGTACGAGGTGATCAGCGAGTTGGTCAGTGGACAGTCCTTTTATGCGGTTGAAATGAGGAACTGGTGACCGCAAAATCAAAACATTAGCAGGTGCTTGACTGCAAAACATAACAAAAGCTGGACATTTTATTGAAAACAATTTGCGTAATGTCTTGGAAAATTAAGAAAGCAGAAGTGACAAAAAGGTACAAAAGTTTATCAAAGGGTCACATGTCATTTTGAGCCATGTCGCTGTCTTAGTTTCCAAAGCTAGCAAAACATTAGGTGAGAAGTTGCGCTTAGCCCCCACCTCTACTCTTAGCCCACCTTGTTCTTCTAGATGACAGATGCTTCCTGTTTTTCTCTTCATGATCTCAATGTACATACAGTAAGATGTGCATGCAGAGGACAGGGGCTCTGGGACTTTTTTTATCGGAAAGGCAGTGACCTGAGGTTATTGGCCTTCACAGGAGAGATACATCTGAGATTACACAAGGGCATGAGGTCTACTGCCTCTGTAGACACTCAAGGCAGTGTTGGCAATTTAGCACAACCCTGTCTATGGGGTGGCAGGGACATTTGAGACTCTCATGCTTCAGATGTGGACAGAATGGGCCTGGGGCACTATATGGCAAAACTGGACCCTGCTTCAAGCCACTCCACTAGCTTTTCTCCAACATAGTGCTTCCATCTTCTTAGGCATTCCTGCATGTAGGGGAAGTTCCATCTGGGATCTCCCTCTGCATGCCGGATGCAGTCTTCTGTGATGGCCATGTCCTCCGGTTTGAAGGATCCCTCCTCCGGCCCGGGTCTATCATACTGGCCCTCCCTTTCAGTCCAGCGGACTAACAGGTGGCAAAATGGTCATGTAAAGACCTCACCTTCTTCTTTAGATACTATCTGTCTAGGGGTCAGCTTGGTGGGCCGGTACGTTCGGGGGGAGCGGCGGACGTCCTCGTCGCTGCTCTCCTCGTGCACAGACAGAGATGCCATTCTGCTTCTCCTATGTCTCAATTGAGTTTGGATAGGCTACCCTGATCTCTTATTTCTTGGTCGGCCCCTCTCCTACGCTGCGGATCTGATGGCGTTCGTGTTCGTGATAGGGGCTTCCTTTCAGGGTCTACCTCGGGCTACCCTCCATGTGAGGCCCAGGGCCTAGCTCCGCTTCCTCTGGGAGAGGGTGCGGGGTTCTGTTTTCCCTTTGCACCCCCGAAACAAAAGCTCTCTCTCTCTCCATTCTCAACCTGTGCCTCTCCTCTAATTCCCACCTAGACTGCCTCATTCGCTCGGTGCTGTGCGCAGTTCTCCTTGTTAGAAACTTGTCCTCCAGCTCACTTCCTGTCGTCTCTTCAACTGTCTGGGCATACCCTGGGGGAGTATATCCTGTGGCACCCCTTAATGTCGGACCCTGGAGGGCTGGGAGCTCTTTCCTCCCCCCACTGGTGGTATCACTATCCTGTATAGCTACGAACTCCCAGTTACCTAAGAGCGCTTTACTGGACCAGTGGGAGTGCAGGCTCCCCGCACCTCTGGGACTTGGTGGCTTGCATACAGTGGATGGAGGGTTGAACTTTGGGGGATCCTGGCACAGAACTGGGATGAGGCCGGATTTGTCTAGGTTTGTTGATCTGGCCTAGATCTAGTGGTTTGCTGCCTGGTGGGGTGCCCTTCAGTCCCCTCTCAAGGTTTTTAAATAATCTTGAATTCTACTATGACTGTGGGGAAAATATGTACAGGGAATTATACTGGCAATAACTATTTTATCTATGAGCTCAAATAAGGACAGAAATGCATCAAACAAACTTTCACAATACATAAACAACACATATGATAAACAACAAACTGTAACAAAGTACAATGATTAATTCAAAATAGTGTGATTTGTACTTTCAGCGGTGGAATAGCAAATATGAAAAGTGGTAATTTCTTCATACACACATATAAACGTTAACGAGACAGACCATTCAACATGAAACACAGTTGCAATAATTTTATCAGCACCACAACATCAAGAAAAAATGCATCAATTGAAACCCATAATGAACATAGAAGAGAAAAAAATGGCAAAGGAAAAAATTATTACTTTGTCCAAAAAACCTTAGCCCGCTCCTAGCGCATGACGCTCAATGAGGAGGGGAGGTTCTGCACGGTACACGGAACTAAGTGAGCCCAATAGTCTGTCAATATCGGCTCGGGACAAAGATAGCAGTAATTTATGTAGAGAAAAAGGACCAACTCGACAACTACAGGCCCTCCTTGGCCAAGCACAAGCTGCCCCTTACTCTCCAAGATCCAAATTTTTCCCTACCGTCCGAATTGCACCCTGTTCCACACCCAGGGGATAAAAAGTACCTTCTGTGTCATGCCCAGTGGTCAAAGCGAATAATACCTCTCCCTTCTTTCAGACACCACCAGTGTTTAAGAGACTGGTGATACTGAGAACACTCCCTTAGACTAAAAAATGAAGCTCAAGATGTTGGCTCTATATCACACCCAGAGCCTATGCATACTGTCCGTGTCATGCCCAGTGGTCCAAGGGATGAGGCCCCAACCTTGTTTCATACCCAGGGATCAAGCGTACCTTCAAAAAATTAAAGACAAGAGGCGTTTGGCAAAACAGGAACAATTGGTTTAATTAAACGCAGCGGCCGGGAGAACAGGCAACTGAGTTGGGGTCTGAAATCTGTCTCAAAGCACATTGGTTTCAGCTGTCATTTTTAACAATATATGAGGCATATTAACAGGGTATCATTTAATTGGACCCAGTGGCTGATGAGGCCTTTGTTAAACTTAAAAAGCACTTACTTCAGCTCCAATCTTATTAAGACCTGATGTTACCAAACCTTTTTAGTTGAAACCAACGCTTCAAATATGGCCGTCAGAGGGATAATATTACAAAGGCATATGTGAACTGGCCAACTACTCTTGCATACAACTCTCGCAAAGTATCTGAGGCCGAGAGGAATTATGCCATTCTTAACAAAGAACTGCTAGCTAGAGCAGTGGTCTTCCAGGAATGCAGACATTACTTCATGGGGGCAAGACATCCAGTAACAGTATTTTTCGACCATCGCAACCTCCAATTTCTGAAAATAGTCAGAGCTCTGACCCCCAGACAAGTTAGATGGTCCTTTTTGTAAGTCACTAATCTGTATTCAGTTTCTTTCTCAAGAACCATAAAAGAACAACAATAAAATACATATAAAATCGTGCACAAATAAAATACAAGTTAAAATAATATCCGTATGTTTCAAATAACACCTTTCTTACATCGACAGCACCAGATAAAAATAAGGCTAAATTAAAACAAGTAAACTCATCCGGTAATAACATTAAGTTAAAAAATGCTTTTTGTGCAGTGGTATGATAAAAGACCTTCTTAGGCTTTTGTACAAAGTGCAGAACATAATAAAGTGCATTGTGTCCTGAGCTGAATAATTATTGCAGCTACATGGGCTGGGGGTAGGTCCATAGGAGCTGCCACGGGGAACTGCTAATGTGTGATGTATCAAATTCAATCAAAAGCGTATCAGAAGAAATTGGTGATAATCAGACATATTATTCATGAGGTACGGTTCGATTAAAAGCTTGGTCTGTAGAGGTAAATAAGCTCTTACAGTTGATTTATCCTTGGCCAACAATGCTCTCTCATTAGACCTCTATGTCACAAAAGCTTTCTTGGTCTAGAGGTTGTCTGTTGTGTTGCACCAGGCGACCTGGTGACACGGTAGCCTGCACGTGGGGATCTGCACTCAGGGCCTATACCAAATAAGTCACACGGAGCCTGAAGGTATGTGGGTCACAGCTACCGCGTGTGCGCGTCTCCTGACGTCGCATGCGCGGTAGGCATTTTTATTATCATTACATCACGTGACCGGGACCATACCACCTGGCCTGGTCACAACAGGGGTTCCTCAGGATGTTCCCCTCTTGGGGAAATGCATACATGGGGCCGCCCTCAGTGCCACCGCTGTTTACGTCACAGCTGCGACACTACATTCCTCCCAAAAACAGAAAACATAATAAACATAGTCCAACAATAGTCCATGAAATTTTGGCCGCAACTCTTCCTCCTCAGCGGCTCAATCCCAGCAATGACACACCAACAACCCATAATATAAAAGGAACAGTCTTACGTGAAATAGTCTCTCAGCTTCCGGTTTGGCTCAGGGTTGCGTCGGAGCAGATACTGGGAACTTCCCCGCCCACTGGACTCGACCTCCGTCTCCTCGCTCAATGCTGGGGAAATGGCTTCTCCGGAGCTCTCTGGCATTTCTTCATGCCCGGCCACCACAGTGTCAGTGTCCATTGACTGACGGGGATCTCTTCCCGGTGTTGGTGATGACACACCATCTGCTTCTACCACAGCTTCCTGCAGAACCGGAGTGTTCACAGTGACCTGGGTTTGGCTCTCCGCACCATGGTTTGACGCAGTGGCTTCCGCAAAATGACACTTCTTGAAGTGGGAAATGTTCCTCGTGACAACTTCCCCACCCCTCCGGGCGATTACTCTCGTGCCCCGGACTCTGATGACGATCCAGGGGCGCCTTTCGTAGGGAAGATTAAATTTGCCTTTAGTCATGCGGTTTTTAATCAGCACTCGGTCACCTCTTTGTAATTGTACTGGTTGAGCCCCACGGCGCTGACTGACTTGCTCATGCGCCTTACGCCTCTGGTTATCTATACGGCATTCATCAGGGTTTTCTGGGCACCATGTGGGATGATGTGGAATCGAATCTGTGATCACTCGGCCCATCGACAGATGTCCGGGAGCCAGTCCTGTCGTGGTGTGAGGAGTTTGTCGGTAATTTCTCAGAAACGTAAATAGAGCCAGTTCTAGAGGCTGGTGTCGTTCATGTGAGAAGCGGATGACCTTGTTTAAGGTACGCATAAACCTCTCCACCTCTCCGTTGGCTTGCGGCCAGCGCGGGATAATCCTCCGATGCTTGATGCCCAGCGAAGCTAGGTAGGTGGCAACCTCCTGACTTTGAAAAGGCGGTCCATTGTCAGTTTTGAGTTCTTTAACAATGCCATGTGTCGCCATCACCTTCTCCAACTTCGGGATTATCTCTGCAGCACTTAGGGTATTCACAATCTCGATTTCTGGATATTTGGAGTAGTCATCGATGGCCACGAAGGTGTGTCTTCCGTCGGGCAGACTTCCAAAATCAAGACTGATGCTCAGCCATGGACCAGTCGGTCTTGGTTCTGTGATCACCGGAGCAGGTTTGGGGCTTGCCCCGGTTACCTGGCACCATTGGCACTGACGGACGGCGGCCTCCACAAGCTCGTCCATTAGGGGAAACCACACTTTAGTTCGTAGTCTCGACTTGGTTTTGACCATTCCCTGATGTCCACTGTGTGCCAGTTGAATGACCTGTCGGTCAATGCGGACGGAATTACCAGCCGGTGTCCTCGCATGAGACAGCCTTTGGTGTCTTCCACTAGCTCTTCCCGAACATGATGTAAACTCTCCAGTATTCTGCGGGCCTCCACGGTTAGTATTTTCCATTCGTCTCGGGCTTTGTGCCAATTGCCATGCTTCATCGCCTTCTTGATTCTTTGCAGACATTCGTCCTTGTCCGTTTCACTCTTCAGATCACCCATTGATAGTGGAATGGGGCACGATCGTTCCGTGACGCATCTGACGTACTCCTCCGTGTCTGCGGCATCGTCCTCCTCTTGCGCTGTAGCACTTCTGGGGTGTCTGGAGAGATAGTCCGCAGGATTACGGCTTCCTGGCTGATATTCAATGCAACAGTTGTAGTCCTGCAGTTGCAACATCCATTTTTCAATCCTCGGCGGGGGCTTTGAGGATGTGCCAGAGAACAGGGGCAGGAGAGGCTTGTGGTCCGTGGCCACCACGAACGGCTTGCCATATACGTAAAGATGGAAATGGCGACATCCCCAGTGGATCGCGATGGCCTCCTTCTCGATCTGGGAGTACCGCTGCTCGGTGTCCGTGAGCGAGCGGCTGGCGAATGCCACCGGGGCCCAGTCTTCCTCTGCCGTGCGGCGTTGTATCAGTACTGCACCCAGACCCTTTGGGCCTGCGTCCACTGCAACCATCGTGAGCTTTTTCGGGTCAAAAAATGCTAGGGTAGTGGCGTCTGATAGAGCGTCTTTAATGTCTTGGAAGGCCTTAGCTTGTGGTTCTTCCCACACCCACGGGACGGCATCCTTAGTGAGCTCCCTCAGGGGCTGGGTGAGGGTCGTGAGGTCTCTGATGAAGCGCCCGCAGTAATTTACCATACCCAGAAAGCTGCCGACTTCTGTGACGTTGACGGGGGCAGGTGCATTTTTAATGTCTTTGACTTTATCGGGGTCCGGATTCACCCCGTCAGCCGAGAAGATGTACCCAAAGAACTGCAACTTGGTCTTGAGAAACTCGCATTTTTCTCGGTGCAGTGTCAATCCGGCATCCTTTAGCCTCTGGAGGACCTGCACCAGGCGGGAGTGGTGCTCCGGGATATACTTAGCATGTACCATAATGTCGACACTAACGTTGATGACTCCCGGGATGTCCATGATTAGTTCGTGGATGACATTCTGGAACACTTCTGCAGCACTGGATATCCCAAAGCTCAAACGAGTGTACCTGCGAAGTCCCACATGAGTGGAAAATGTCGTAATATTCCTGGACACCTGATCAAGGACTAGATGGTGGTATCCTGACCGTAGGTCGAGTTTCGAAAACCAACACGCCCCTGCCATCTCTCCGATCAGGTCATCAATCGTCGGCGTGATGTGTCGCTCCCTTTTTATGGCTGCATTCGGCAATCTCATGTCGACACATATCCTGACGGCTCCAGGTTGCTTCGGTTTCCGGGCAACGACAATTGGAGAAATCCAGGGTGTGGGGCCAGACACCTTTTCAATTATGCCCGCCTGCTCCAGCTTGAGCAGCTCCTGCTCCACCAACGGGCGTAGATGAAAAGCCACGCGCCGGTGTCGCAGGGCCACGGGTTGCACTGTGCTGTCAATGTGAAGGTGGATTTCCTTGCCTCTGTACTTTCCAATGCCTTCGAAGACCGACGCAAACTCCGTGAGTATGTGCTGGATTGACTCCTGGTGAATTCCGAAGGCAAACGATACAATGCCCAGATCTTCCGCTGCCCGACATCCCAACAGCATGCCTTGTCCTTCTTTGGTGACATACACCATGGTGGTGACCGACCTGTTCTCATGGGTCACCGTAGTCTTAAACCTCCCTTTCATCTCCAGCGGCTTGTCCTGTCCGTATGCGAAGACTGTGATTTTGGTGGGCTGTAGACCGGATGCCGGATGCATAGACTTGTAGAGATCCGCGGCCATTATATTGATGGTGGCTCCGGTGTCCACCACAGCGGTGACATCCTGCTCTCCCACCTGAATGCGGCATCGGGGCAGGCGCCTGCTGCTGTTCGACGCGGCTCCTATCATGTGCACCTTGTGTACCACCTTTTCTTCTTCTTCGTCATCGTCCATGTCACTGGATCCACCGCCTTCCTCTGGCACTGCATTGACTAATTGCTTGGGTTTCCTGTACTGTTTGGAGCGGCACACTTTTTCAAAATGGTTAAACCGGCCACAGCCAGTGCACTTCTTGCCCTTGGCCGGACAGTCAGCTGCTTTGTGAGGTGGACCACCACAGTACCCGCAGTATCGCTGAGCTCCTTGCAGGCTGCTGGCGAACGTCTTCTTCTTGCGACGGTCTGCAGGCTTCGTTATGACTGCATCTACCGGTTCCGCTTTGACAGGTGACTGCAGTGCCGCCTCCATATGCACGGCCCTGGCTTTGGACAGTTCCTTCGTGCGTCCCAATGTTAGAATATACGCTAGCGGCTTGCCTGACTCTTCCAAAATCCGTTCGCAAAGCTTCGCCGATGCACACCCTTGGATGATTTGCCCTCTGATTTATTCTGTCTCATCTCGGAATCCACACGTGGATGCCAGAAGTTTAAGCCTGGCATGGAAAGTGTCGAGCGATTCCTCAGGCAATTGTCGGGCTTGACAAAAAATGAAACGCTCGTAATCTTGGTTGGCCATAGGTTCGAAGTAGCCTGTGAGCGCATTAATCAGGGTGATGTGAGTCTTGGGCGTTGCCTCCACAAGTGTCTTTGCGATTCGGTGAATATCCTTCCCTCCTAAGTGAAGCACCATTGCCCTCTTCTGGTCCTTGTGAACCTTCGTGGCTTCGAAGAATATAATGAGGCGTTCCATCCACTCCTTCCATCTTGAGGCCTGGGCAGATGGAGACCCCTCCACCACAAAGGGTTCAATGGGGGGGATTGTAGACATTTTGAGCTTCCACAAAGCACCTTATAACTGGCACACTGTGCTGTCTGCTGGTCTCCGTATTCCACTGCCACGTGGACCTGGGGAATGTCCCTGCTGCCAGTCCAATCACTTGTTAGGTGAGCAGGTGTACTATCCCTTCCTGCAGCATGTGCAGCCTCTCAGGCCCGTAGGTTATGTCTTGGGACTGTGACCAGGTGTGGCAGGCCAGGAATACACTGGTTGTTGCCTCGCGGCACACACAGACGATGGAATATCCCTGGGGGCAGCGCTGCACGCGGGTAAACCGCTCCGCGGCCCTCCTCCAAGCTTCTGCATCACACGCGCCGATGCGCATGCGCGCGGCCTGCTGATTTTTGCAGGCGCGTCGCGTCTTTAAGGGTCAATAATGCGTATAGCAGCAGTAGCGCGTGGAGATGAGCGCTCACTCCGGCAAAAGTCTTGGGCTTGATCTGACCTGCACCTGGGAATCCGCTCCGCCTCAGGCGTCCACAGCGGGCATCGGGGCACGAGCACCGCGGCTCCTCCAGCAAGCGCCCGCGGCCGCCCCAGTCCAGAAACACGGCGGGAGCACGCCCGCCCTCGTCGCCAGTGTTGTGTTGCACCAGGCGACCTGGTGACACGGTAGCCTGCACGTGGGGATCTGCACTCAGGGCCTATACCAAATAAGTCACACGGAGCCTGAAGGTATGTGGGTCACAGCTACTGCGTGTGCGCGTCTCCTGACGTCGCATGCGCGGTAGGCATTTTTATTATCATTACATCACGTGACCGGGACCATACCACCTGGCCCGGTCACAACAGGGGTTCCTCAGGATGTTTTACTCTTGGGGAAATGCATACATGGGGCCACCCTCAGTGCCACCGCTGTTTACGTCACAGCTGCGACACTACAGTTGTCCTCCGCAACTTAAGTCTCAGGATGATTAAACATTTCAGGACAACCCAGCCTAGTAAAACAAGCTTTAGTGTGACTGATCCATGGAATACTAGCCTGCAATATCAAGGGAGTAACAATCTTTTAAAATAGAACGATTAAGATGCTGAGCAGTACGTACCCACACCAAGATCCAGAGGAGTAAGGGCCATGCCATCAGTATGTCCCCTAGATAACCAGTCTCAAGTTCATCATTGATAATTATCTGGGGGAGAGAAAGGAGGTTTTCAACTTATTTTTAAAGTCTTGCAGTGAAGACATGTTAGTGTATCCCATATGTCACTGCCGTAAGTAGCTATAGCAACACTTTTGGCTCTATAGATATCAATCATAGTCTTGATGGACTTATGGCGCAGCCTAGAGGAAAAATCAAACAAAGAAGCGATGCTCCTGGAAACGTGTGTCCTCTGGCCATTACCATGAGAGACCAAGATAAAGAAAAGTCAAATAGAACTACCAAATAAGGGAATACAGGCACTCGACTGAGGGGATTGCCTTTAATGCAATATGATCTAGTCTTAGTGGACCATGGGCCAATCACCATAATGTGGGACTTAGTATTATTAGTACATAAATCGAGGCTGTCCATAAATTCCACAAACTGGTTGAGTAAGGCATCTAAACCCAAGGCAGTTCGTGAGATTAGGACAGCATTGTCTACATATAGAAGCATACGAGTCAAATGGGAACCAGCTCTAGGTAAGTCTTTACCAACTTCAACCAGTGACTTTTTAAGGCTGATAACATATAGGTAAACAAACATTGAGCCAAAATGCAATCTTGGTGAACTCCCCGGTTAAGCTTAAAATGCTCAGTGCATTCATCCCCAAATCAGGTTGCAATGTAAGTCACGCAAAAATCAAACTAACTTAGGGTCAGCCCCCATCTCCAACTTGATAGACCAAAGCTTCTCCCTATTGACCCTGTCGAAGGCTTTACTAAAATCCTTGAATGCAACATGGCAATGGTATATTTGGCAATAAGCAAGTACAGATTAAGACCCTGATCAGTGGCACATAGGCCCTGGCAGAAACCATTCTGAGTATCAGATAAAACATTCTGATCCTTGGCCCATTGATCCTCAGATAAAACATTCTGATCCTTGGCCCATTGATCCTTATTTCTTTTCCAAGTATAATTTTTTAGTTACCTTTCTCCTGGGGTAAAAGAGCGGAAAAGCAGACTCCTTATCCAGATCTCCGGAAGAAGAAAAAACACCATCTATGGACAAACAACCCACAACAATTTTAATCAGGAGAATTTTGACCTAAAAAGGTGCGCCTCAGTAGATTTCTGGGAGTCTCAAGTTTGCCAGGCATAAGCAGAAATTGATACTATGGCATAGTTAGTGGCAAGCCCCAACAGGAGCCTCCAGCAGCAAATATTTTTTAATATGGAAAAGGTCTATGCACTCAACTCTGCCTAACAAAACAAATCCTATCTTGGTGCCATGATTCCCCCTTAGTGGGACAACAGGAGTTAACAAACACTCACAACCTTGTCACTAGGAACTTTTGGTGGGAATCCTATGGAACGACTGTAAGGAGTTCATTAAAACCTCTGGTGATTGGCCCCAAGCAAAAAGCGAATCCCGTAAACCAGCAGGCCTACTGCAGCCTCTACCCAACCCCCTGAACCCTGGCATACCATTTCCCTGGATTGGATCATAGACCCCCCCCCCCCAATCACAAATATAACACTATTTTAGCGGTCGCAGACACTCACTAAAATGCAACATTATTTACCTGTTTGTGGAATACCATCAGCTTCTGAATTAGCAACAATCTTTATGCAAAGTCTGGTAAGGCTACATGGCCTGCCTACCTGGATCTTTTCTGATTGAGGTACCCAGTTTGTGTACCACTTTTTAAAAGCCTTTTGTGCCAAGCTAGGAATCAAAATCTGACTGTCCACAGTGTCATACGGTTCCTACTTTCTCAGTAAGACTATGTGTTTGGGCAACATAAGCATCAAAACTATGTGGGACTGAGTCCGCACATACCATCAGAATATGTTGACCTAATTGCTGGCTATCTCACAGTGTGCCATCTGGGCCCTAAACTTGTAGGGCACTGGATGGTGTCTGCAACCTCAGAAATAGTCAGAAGGAAAGCATGCCTTTAAGTGCTGTTCCACTGGCTTTGGCGGCCATTTTGGTGGTGCCGTCTCTTTTTGGCTGTTTGCGGTCCAGCTCCTTCTTTACTGCCCTATATAGGATGGCCGGGGAGCAAACGTGCGCAACGGGCGCGGCGAAGGTGCTCCTAAGGCAAGCCCATCTGTGCCCGTCTGCATCCAGCCGGGGCCAGGGGCCACAAACCCTGTTTATGCTACTCCACAAGCCAACTTAAAGCACTACAATAGGATCATTTGCCCAATTGTCAAACCATTGGCGTTGGAGCAAGTTATTTTACCTGTAGTGGGTGTAACTTTACTTGCTCAACCTTTTTAAAGTTCAATGCTCATAAAAACTTGCTTTTATCCCCTGATAGTAGCTGGGACATTCTACCTAGTATGGTTACCCCCATTGCAATACCATTGGGGTTACTGAATTCTGCCAGAGAGTTTCCCTTTTATAATATCAATTGTCGGTCCCTGCCTAAACACCAGCAACACATTTTAAACTTTTTAGAGGATGTGCAACCAGATGCTGTGTTTTTTACTGAGACCTGGCTTTATGAGAGATCTGCACCGGATGTAATTGCGGCTCTCCCCCCCAGTTACTCCATAGTGAGGAAAGATAGGCAACATAGGACAGGTGGAGGAGTTGCTATTGTATTTAAAAATACTCTTCAATGTAAAATTGAAGATTTTCTCCCTCCTGCCTGTGAAGCACTATTTTTTGCACTCTCGCTGACACCTAAATTCATGTTCTCTGGTGTTTTGGTGTACCGCCCCCCCTGGCCAAGCTGGAAATTGGTGCTCCACCTTCCCAGATTTAGTAGTTCCCCACATTCTAAAATCATCCAACTTTACGTTACTGGGTGATATTAATCTCCACTTGGACGATCCCAAAAGTTCCAAGAGCTCCTCCTTTATTGAGGATCATGAGGTCTTCAATTTGAAGTTGTGTAACCTCACCCCAATGCATGCTGCAGGATATCTTTTAGATCCAATTTTTTCTAATCTGTTGGATTGGTCACTGCTCCTTCTTGCCCCTTACTTTGGTCTGACCACTTTTCAGGGCCTTTTACAGTGAGAATTGCATCTTCCTGTGTACCCTCTCATCCTGCCTCTATGGCGAAAACTAGGACCTGGTCTAAGCTGAACATTTTGGCTTTTAATAATTTACTTCACGGCACCAGACCAGACGTTAAACAGCTGTCGGTCTCGGATCATGATCAAATTCATCACTGGCTTATGGAGGCTGTGGATAAAAGCTTACCGGCTACTGTAAAAATTTCAGGCCGGTCTTTGCCTCCTGCTTTCTGGTTTAATGAAATGTTAAATCATGAGAAGAAACAATGTAAGGTTCGAGAAAGTTTTTGGAAAATGTCCTATACAGTGGACACTAAAACTAACTACGGAGTTCCATTAAAAAAATATCATGGGCTTTGTAAATCTGCTCGAGCTGATTTCTACTATAATAAAATTTTAAAAATTGTGCAAAAACACTTTTTAAGGTGGTGAAGGAATTATCTGACCCCTGCAAGTTGCCTGCCTCTCCTCCTCTCTCTTACACTCAATGTGAGGAGCTTGCCCTCTTTTTTATTCAAAAAGTTGGAAAGATTGATTCCCGATTGGCTAGTGACCATCTACAGAGAGTACAATCGAACGATGCTGAGGCATTGTCCGACACTCAGAATCTCTCTCCTGTTGATGGACACAACTCTCAGTTTACTCCTAACCAATCACCTAAACTTAATATTTGGTCCCCTTTGGACACCCCTTCTTTCAATTTTATTCACGAGTCCATCAAGTCTGGTTCCTCGCTAGATCCTCTACCCCCTCATATGCTTTGCCAGCTGGATTCCAGCTTATTATCCATGATCATGGACCTTCTTAATGCATCTCTGAATGAAGGGGTTGTTCCCCAGAAGTGGAAACATGCGATGGTCCTGCCTCTTTTAAAAAAAGCTAATTTGGACCCAATTAATCTGTCCATTTTCTACCCTATTTCTTTGCTATTTTTTAAAAAAGCTTGGAGAAACATGTTAACGGCCAGTTAACTTCTTTTGTGGAAGCCCAGAATTTTCTTCATCCTTCTCAGTCCGGCTTCAGGGCTGGATATTCAATGGAATCCACCCTTCCGTTACAGAGTCGCTAAGGCAGCGCTTGAATGAGGCAGAAACAACTGCACTCATCCTATTAGATCTCAGTGCTGCCTTTGATCCCGTGTCTCATTTCATCCTAATGGATAGACTGATGGCATGGCCTTGGAGTGGTAACATTTCTTTCTTAAAGACCAATGATTTCTGGGGGGTTTTCAGACTGCCAGGTCCAAATCCCAAGCTCATTCTTCTGGAGTTCCGCAGGGCTCTGTGTTGAGCCCGATGTTATTTAACATTTATATGGTAGAAAGCAGTGGGCTGTCCCTTTTTTCCTATGCTAATGACACCCAGATTATCTTTTTATTTGTCATCTGCTCAGGGTCATGGGCCTTTGAACCTCAGCCTGGCCTTGAGTCAGATTTCCTTTTGGATGCATAATAATCTGCTCAAGCTCAACGGTGACAAAACAGAGGTCATGATTCTGGGCAAGAATCCCGTTCTTTAGGGCCCTCGTCATTGGCCTGCTTCTTTAGGTGCCCCACCCACACCTTCGGACAAGGTTAAGAACCTGGGCTTCCTTGTGGATGCATCACTATCCATGAAGCCACAAGTGGCTATGGTGATGGCCACCTGCTTTGCAGTACTTAAATGGCTTAAAAAGATCCTCTGGCTGATCCCCATCTCTGCCATAAGGACAGTGATTAAAGCTCTTATTATCTCTAGACTGGATTACGGTAACGTGCTGTATTTGGGAGCCGACAAAACTACTATCCGTCGACTGCAACTAGTGCAGAATTCTGATGCTAGCTTCTTTGTCAGTTACCCCATTTTTGCCTTAGTCTCTAATCTTCTTCATGAGCTGCACTGGCTTACTATCTCGAATTGCATACAGTTTAAAACTTATGCTATATGTTTAAGGCAAAACGTGGAGGTGGTCCTAAATACATTTTGGATTTGGTTCACCCATAGCATCTGTCTCGATCTTTGAGATCCTCGCAACAGACTGTTTACTGTACCCAGGTTTCGCCTGTCCCATATGAAGGGCCGTTCTTTTGCTTATTTAGGTCCGAAACTTTGGAACTCCCTTACAGATTCATTGAGGAACTGTGCATCCTTTCCTTCTTTTTGCAGGGGCCTAAAGACCTGGTTTTTCTAATCTGTTCACTTAGCTCTATGCATCCTCTCCTCCTGCCATGCACTGGGAAACCCCTTGGGGTAGTGTGCACACTATAAGTTCAGAATAATAATAATCCCTAGGCATATAACCAAAGCACACTTGAAAGTACACTGCAGACAGCGGAATACGAGCTGTACACAATGCAACCACATCGATCAAAAGGACAAAGACCAGTTGTCGTTCAGTTCCTGAAGTAAGGGTGAGCCAAAATACTGCATTATGCTATACCCATTTGGCCCCTTGACGGAACATCCATTGCGGAGCAGCAAAAATAGAACCAAGATCCCGACAATCAGAAAGTGCTAACAAATCCAGACCCAATCACTTTAACAAAATACTCTACTCTCACAATGTTTGATGCATTAAAAATGCGATGCACAAGTTCTCCGAAGTGTTGTGGGAGGTTAGTGCGTAGTAGCAAGTGGATTTCAGAAGAAGACCTTGCAACTTGAAGATCAAACATCTCCCTTGCAGATGTTAAAGAAACTTCCTTCTGAAACAATAAGGCTTTCAGTCTGCTCAGACTATCAACATTTACGTTTAAGATAGAAATTGAAGGCAAAATTGTCACTTCTCTAACTGTACGAGATGGTGGAAAAAGCACATTTGTACAACAGGTCACAACACTGAAAACCATCACCACACAAGGCACTCCCGGTTTTATCCCACAGCAACCTTGGCCATTCAACATCAAATAACTTCCATTTAAAAGTAATCTAAATGCAAGATGAATTACAGTAGCTGGGGAACCCATCAGATAACATGCTAAGTCCACCTTGGACACATTACAAGAGCTGTGAAGTATAACTTCCCTGCGAAGTAATGAATGGCCGAAAGTGTTCTCGCAGTCTGTACCACTAAGAAAAAATTCCGTCCCTTCATTCCTACCCTTGAACTTGAAAGGTAGGACCCCTATATCATGCACAAACCTCTCCCACAATGCTTCATACCTGCCTAATTGATAGTGTTGTAAGCAGTTTGTAAAGTAGAATGTTAAAATTGACAGAGATATAAACCCATGAATTATCCAATCTGCTAATGGTGTTTCTGCCACAGGGAATGGTAATTTCTCTGGATGTTCTATATTTAACATTGTGTATGTCCCATCCTTCCTAACCATACATTTCTGTTCTCTTGTTAAATTATATGGCAAGAATTAGTGTGTTGCTTCCAGGGCACGCAACCATTGCGAGTCTATAAAGTCTAGCTCAAAAACATAATGGATCTAAGCTGACTCAGCCCATGTTGTAAACGGGACATACCATGCTGTAATATCTCAATTGCTGACAACACAATATTACTCAGAGAACAAATTCTAGAGGATAACGTGGTCATACCATTATCAACAACTGCCAGAGCCTTTTCAAAATTAACTCTGCCAATTTCACGTATCAACTCAGCAGCTTCCTGCTGTGAAACCTTCCACAATTCATTGTATATTGCATACAAAAAGCAAATTTGATGTGGCTCCTAGGACCTAACAAAAAATTCTGTAAATCCACGTCATCAGAAAGGAGAGGCAATGTTCTTTCACCTCATGTAACGTGGAATGATTTAGCCATTCAAGGCACAATGTTTCCACGCTATATGTTGTTACTGCAAGTAACGTGGGTCTGATCTGTTTATTCTAAACCCCTTTGTGTTGTTCAAAAAATGTGCACAACAACCATTAGTATCTTATGGCCAGATTAGTCATCCCTCTGGACTGGAATGTCAAGAATTGTATGTAACATTCCTGACCATGTTCAGTTTTTCTTCTTTGTAATTTGTGAATTGCTGCCAATTCTTGAAACGTCCAAATGTGGAAATGTTTGGTGTGTTCATATCTTATATCTTGGCCAGGCTGAGGTAGGATGTTTGTTGCACAGTTTTGTTCAGAAAAATTATTTGTCTTGGTTCAAGACACACTCTAAACAAAGCCTCATTGCCTTGAACTTGCCAGTCTTTAATTTCCCAAACAGACTTTAAATCAATATTGTCTTTCCAAAAGTCAAACCCTTGTATCAACAAATGGGAAATAAAGGGGCCCCAATAAATCAATTTTGTGTCAGTTAACATATTTTTCCTTGCCAGAGAAGGGCGAAGTTTATAATAATAAGACTCTGGGTCTACAGAGTTATTTCCATAAAAATATGCAAACTTCTGTGCAAATCTTTTGGAGCTACCCACAGGTGGTGTAGGGCAATGTTCCCAGTGTGTGTAATTAAATACTGCATGTGGAGTACTAGCTCGGTGTAAGGAGTGGTATGCATAGTTGTGAAAACAAAACATTTCATCATAATTAGATGTTCCACTATACATATCTTCACGTTCAAATGCAGTATACTGTTCTAGCTCATCAAGCATTGACCTCAATGTACGAATATCCCAATGATCAGAGATGCTGCTAGGAGTGATAATGTAATTCAAAGAAATCTTAAATACATATGGCATCTGCAAAATTTCTGTTGGTTCAAAAATATCATATGGGACCTTACCCCCAAGCAATTCCATCAAGTACCGGAACCGCTGAAATGTTTAGCAGGGACAGGTCTCTTCCCACTTTGTGTGATGACGAATGAGGCTTCAAGACATCTATTACCAGTTCAACAGCAGAGCGTACTGGGAGATAGTGTCCATTCAGAAGCAGAAAGAATACTGTCACAAAACCAATCCACAGGAAAAAAAAGCAACAAAACAAAAATCCAAGGTGGAACAAAATATGTGTTCTTGAGCCAAATTATAAATGCAGGAGCTCCATGCGGTGATGTGTCTGACAAATCTAATGAAAAGTCATCACAGTCAGCAAAATAGCTAGAGGCAGTCTGCAAAAACAGGGACCTCATGTACTGATGTAGAACTGGTAGTTAACTCCAAAGATGGTACATAATAAATAACTTCATTGTTGGCATATGGTGTTAAAACCTGTGAACTTACATACAATGATTGTATGGTGATGGTATATGTAACTGGAAGTAGCAAGACTTCAGAATCAGATATCCCCAGCTGGGGAGTAGAAACCTCATTGTTGGTTAAAGCTTGTAGTGGGTTTACTGTACGGTAGTGAGAGGAGGCAGGTAACTACCCAGGAGCCCTTATGGCCTACTATGTAAAACCGGCCACATGGTGTGGTTTTACTAGATCAATTGAAACAAATCTTGTGTTTTCAACCAGCAAGGAGCGATAAAAGTACAGTTCTGGTATCTTCAACTGCCAGGACAGGCACAGTTGCTCTGTATGATGGGCCAAATTATTTTTTGCCCATAATCTTCTCTCAAACCCGATCCTCCATCTTTGGAATCCAGCAAGTAGTTGCTGGTTGTTCCTTCACATCGTGAGTGGCAGAACGTTTCCGTAGCTCATTGTTTTGCTCGTCCCAGAATTCTTTTAGCTCCTATAAGACAGCCAAACGTTCACTGATATCAAAAGGCGCTTCCGCCGCCACTGCACTTGGATTGACAAGGTCTGGAACCCACATCGTGACCCCAAACAGGACCTCATAGGGAGTTCGATCACCCAAGTATCTTCTTGGCAGATTATTTAAAACTCTCTGAACCCCATATAGGTGATGCACCAAACTACGACCTAAACCTAATACTCTAGCTGTTAAAGACTGCTTTAAGTCACGGTTCATCCTCTTCACAATAGAATTTATTCAGGATGGTATGGGGAGGAGTACTGCACAGTTGCACCCAATGTTTCCATGGTATCGCGATAAGCCCTAGACACAAACATAGGTTCTTGGTCCGAATGGAATGCAGCTACTGCATATGTCCCGATAAAGACTTGCAAATATTTAATAACAGTTAGAGTGTCAGTCAATCGCTGTGGCCATACCCATAGGAATCGTTTGATGCCTGAATCCACTGCTAGTAGTATGTATTTGAAACAGCCGTCACTGGATAATGGTCCACAGTGGTCCAAATGAATGCATGCAAAATACTTGTTGTAAATTAAGAGAGGTGTCTGTGGTGAACGTGCTACGGTGGAAACTTTAATTTGCTGACAGATGTCACATTTAAGGACATAGTCATTCATCTATTTGTATAGACCTGGCCACCAGTATTGTTTCTGTAGCAGTGAAACTGTAGTTGCCACTCCTGTGTGAGCAGAAGCCAGCCCCTCATGTGCCGCTAAAATCAATTCTGGCCTGCAGTCCATATTTGGTATTACTCTATCTCCCTCTCCTGGAAGACGCGCAAATGTAATATTCTGTGTACTCAATAGGAAGGAGTATTTTGCTGGATATGACTAGGGTAATGGAGCTCCACTGCGTGAAGCGGTGACAGTTACCATTATGTCTTCATCTATTCTCGTACTGGAACAAGTGCAGCGACAACAGCAGTTTGCACTGCTGCCTTTGAGGCTTCATCAGCTATTGAATTCCCTGCAACGTGTATTCCAACATGGTGGTGGCTCAGTGTGTGAATAACATGAGCCCATGGCAAATTTGCTTTAAGATTTGCCACTTCTCCCGAAAGCATTTTATGCTTTGTAGTATAACCTTTTGAATCTCTGAATCCATTTTGGCTCCAATAGTGTAAGTAATCTTTCTAAGACTGGACACAGTAATATGAATCACAGACTATAAGTGTGGGGAACTCAGAATCCGTATTTGTTAGTGCCAGAATTAGAGATTTCAGTTCAGCCAGTTGTTCAGTGCACTTACCTAGTGATTGTATATATGTTTTTAGAGGCTGTTATTCTCCATCCCTCATTTTACCCTTTACCGCTGCGCAAGCGACCGAGTATTGGTGTTTTTTTCCGACTGCAGGCTGGGCAGAGCCATCAGTATAAACTATAAAGTTGTACTGATCAAGAAGCATTATTTGACTCTGCCGGGTATATTCTTGTTAACATTGTAGGCATGCTTGTGTTTGTAGTGTAGAGTCAAATATGTAATTTACATCAGTTGCTTTTAGTGAATAGGCACACTGTATCCATCTCAGGTGTAAGACTTTCCCGTTAGGAACGCTAGCCTTTGTGACAGCCTCTATGGCTGGGATGGGAGTCATGACTATTATACTTTTTCCCTGAGCCAGCTATCTTTCTCTCACCACAGCTGTCTGAACAGCAGTCAGTATTTTTTCTGTAGATGCAAAACGCATTTCAGCATTGGAGTAGAGATGCGATTTATATTCTATTAGTACAGTGTCACCCACGTTGAAACTGATATATGTGCAGATTACCAAGTTTGTTGTGCTGACGTGTCTGGAAGTGTTATGCAGCTAACATATCAGCTTCTAATGCATGCAAAATCTGTGTGTGTTCTGGTGACCAATGTGTGCTTGAGAAGTCTGGACAGATCAGTTCATAGAACGGTTTTACCCATTGTGCATAATCTGGTATGTATGTTCTACTAACATTTAGAAACCCTAAAAGCAATTGTAGTCTTTTTATTGAGGTTGGTGGTTGTAAAGGCGCGTACTTCTATAAGAAGTGTGGTGTTAGGCTTTTGCCTTCATTTGTCAATTTGTATCCCAGAAACAGTAAACTGAGATAGGCAATTTTAGATTTTTTTTAATTGAATTTGTATCCAGCCATAGCAAATCCCAGGATTATTGATCCACTCTGTCCAGATGAGTAACTAAATCATCATCCGTAAGGTTTATATCATCAACATAGGACAATGCTTCACTGTCCAATCTTTGTAACAGTTCTGTTACATGCGCTAAGAACAAACCTGGGCTGTTCTTGTACCTTTGTGCCAAATGGCAGAATTGTTTTTGTGACACTAGAGCAGTAAATGCTTTCAAATACCTGCTTTCAGGTGCTATGTTTTAGCAGAAAAAGACATTTGATATGTCTAATGTGGTTTTATATTTTGTATGCACTATGTTATTCATTAGTGCTGCACTGTGCACATTTGGTACTGCAAATGTGCGAGTATGACTGCTTAATTGTCTATAGTCTAAGACTAATCTGTATAAGTGATCTGGTTTCACTACCGGAAACAAGGGATTGCTCATTGGTGAGTTACAAGGCTCGATGATGCCTTGATATTCAAGTTGTGTTAATATTTCTCTAACTGCTTTTTAAGCCTCATGTTTGATAGGATACTGAGGTTGCACTTGTGGACTGGACCGTATGGGTATTATGTGATAAGGTGAATCCTCATCCTAGCCAACATGATTACGATATAATGCTGGGGCCTTTGCAAGTGCCTACCCATTGGCACACGCATGTTTAACTGATTCTGGAACAAGGCAGGAGAAAGCTATATATATTACAGTTTCCCCTCGTGGGGCTTCTGTTGCAAACTCAGGTGTCCAATCTTTTTCAGCCAAGAAAATGTTATAGCCAAATATCAGGTTCTCCTAAAAGAGAACTTTAATGGTGCGTTCTTTATCACGCTCAATTTGGAGTTGCAAATCATATAATCTGCTTGGAGAGCTGAGTCTCTGATCTGGTGTTTCCACCCGAATAAACTCATCAGTTGCTCTCGCCACCAGAAACTCTTGAAGATTCTAGTAAATTATCGATACCACTGCCACGCTGTCTAGCAGAGTCAGAGCCCACTCCATGTTCAGAAGTGGAGTCCTCATTATTCGTGGCATGTCTAACCGAAATGCTTGCCACCTTCTTCTTTTTGAGTTGAGGCTTTTGTTGTGGATGTTTTCTTCCTTTTTTATACTAAAGTGTGAAGAGCGTTGTGGCTCATTCTTTGGTTTCACTTACTCCTCCGACATGCGCTCTGACCATCCTCCTCTATCCAACTGTTTTTCCAATGACTCTTGAAAGGAACGAGAAGGACGTGTAACAGTACACTGATACCTATCAGGCTGTTTAAGTGTTTCACGGTTGCACAGATTATAGTGTTTTTCAGAGGACTCCTGTGTAGGAGATACACCAAGTGGTTTAGATTTTTCATTATTATTTTTCTTATTATTCCGGCGTTTTTAGAATACTCAGGTGCCTGTTTGGAATTAACCTTTTCAAAATTACCCTTAATTTGTGGTTTATTAGGGTTGGCTCACAAACTATCTCGACCTATAGATGTATAGGTTTCTGCAATAATTTTTGGTAGTTCTCGCTACTGATCCACTAATGGAACTTGTGAGAAATGTTGGCGTACTTCCAGTGCTGCTGCTTTCCCTTCAATATTGCTTAAAATCATTGAGGAGACTGTGGCAAAGTTGTCCAGCAGTTTCATCCCCATTTTGAATCTGTTTTAGAACATCAGGGAAAACTGCAATGGGTGGTGTACCATGTGTTGTGGTATACACAGCAGCAAACACCATGCCCCATGTGGCACAATCCTGAACCAGAGGAACCATTCCTAAAGGTAGGCATATTGTGAGAATTGTGTGTTTTTCTTGAGGTCTTGCATAGGGAAATACTGCTTCAAGCTGATTTTTTTATGTGCAATTCAGAATGGAATTTCCTCCCGTCCGATGGGAATCTTTCCCATTATTGAATTAATAGTTACCAGACTAACTGTCTGCATTGCTAAATACCGTTGTGCAGCTTGAACATTCTTCACTGGGTTTAGTGCCATTCTTCGCATGACATGCTGTGACATACTTCTGTATAACCTAACTAGACCTGTGTATAGTACACATAGTCCTATTGCATTTAGGTCTACTATGTGTGGATACAGTGTGTAGCCGGCCAAGACAGGCCATGCTGCCCCTTTATTGCTGAGGGGACCCAGTCTGATGTTTGCGGCGGTATGTGGAAGGGTGCCTTGGAACCAATTTGCATGTTCCTGATATGTGAGTGGCATTTTTAGTTCCGCATAAGCTGCGTAATTGATGGGCACTGCATGTACAGTGTATGCATGAAACTAGATTGGCCGTTAATTGCCAGAAATGATACCCATAAATAGAACACCTCTGTTGTATATGCTTCATGAGCCCCTACCACTAAGGTAACATCTTCACCTGTAGCTTGGACCCCATGATGTTGTAACAGTTGTGTTACCCCATTTCTACTATTTACTAGTATTAACCATGTTTATTTATGGAATTTAGAGAAGGTAACTATATTAGGGTGATCCTTTCAAAGGTTCAAGCTTGAACAATCTGCAGGCAAAAATAGGTGTTCCCTATTTAGCTAAGGAGGATGTATCCCTAACACCATGGACGTATCCAGTTAATTGGTGAGTAGGGTCTTTGGGCACATTAAAGAAAACTACTTGGGAGACTCATTAAATAAGTATCAAAACTAGAATGTTTGTGGTGCCATGTCATACGGTTCCTACTTTCTCAGTAAGACTTTGCGTTTGGGCAACATAAGTGTCAAAACTATGTGGTATTTAGTCCGCACATACCATCAGACTATGCTGACCTAATTCCTGGCTAGCTGTATGCCATCTGGGCCCCTAAACTGACAGGGCACTGGATGGGGTCTGCAACCTCAGAACATGACAACCCTAATTCCCCCACGGAAATCGTGAAAACAAATCTTGCCCTTTTGTTTTTAACTCAGGCATGCCCAACGAGGTACACAAGAAATACACGAGTGGTGTTTCAAATATTTATTGAGGCAACTCAATAATCTTGTGTAAAATATATGCGCCACAATGATTAATAGAATGAAGCACACCAATGTCACCAGCATGACAAGAATGGTAAACAGAATTAATAATTCAACCATTGTACAGTTGCATTAGATTATATGAATACATATAATTGTACTCCTACCTAGCTCTGCCTATTCTAATAAGTATAGGTGTGCTAATCTGCCACATCCCCCAGAGTTGTCTCACTCCCCTTTTACCTGTGTGCGTGTATCATCCGACAGCCAGGTCGGATGAAGAGCAGGCCGCCGTCCTTCTCGGAATAGGGAAGGGATCCAGCTAAGGTAGAATTCAGGCACAGAGTGACCATGACAATCCCGTTGAAATGCTCCGCTGCCTTAACAAAGTCCTCCACAGTTTATATAATAAACTGAACCCATTTGTTCTGTGCCTGAGTCCTAGTCCTGTTGTCATTGTTTATTCTATCTGTCGCTGAACAGACAACAATAAACAACGACATGTTGCTCAGTATACTAAGTTCTTGTACAGAATGTTCTAAGGCTTGATAATGTGCCTACGAAGAAGTGTAACTGTAAGCAAAGCCATTTCTGAGTACTTTATCTCATGAGGCAGCACAAACAAATGTGTGTTAAAAATCGTCTAAAAAGATGTCAACTTTTAACTTGAGCATGTAAAATGGAAGTGTGTGTACCCAGGACCTATGTAACCACACGACAACAACTTATCACCCAGAATCTGACGGCCAAACTGAGAGGTTCATTCAGGAAATCGAGAAATATTGATGCTGTTTCACCAAAGAACAAGAAGCTTGTGTAAAACACCTCTGGTAGCCAAATTCCGCCATAACAATGCTGTTAACTTTTCTACATGATATTCCCCATTCTGCGCTCTATACGGGTATCACCAGCGAAAGCGAAGTAATCCTCCTGTATTATATATGTCCTGTCAGCATCCTTCATTAACAGAAAGACTCACGGCTATAGGCTACACTCCAAACAAATTGAAACAACACCTATCCAAGACCACTGCGACGTAGAAGCAGTATGCAGATCGGAAAAGACCACCAGCCTCCAGAATATCACGCCAGGGACAGTGTTTGTCTCTCCACCAAACACTTGCGGTTGGCTGGCTAGAGGAAACTCCAATTCCGATTTATTGGGCCCTTCTCAGTACAGCAAATCTTAGGACCAAACACTGTTCAACTGAAATTACCTTCAATCATGCATATTCGTCCCACTTTCCATGTGTCCTTAGTTAAGCCCAAGATACTAGGGACTCGCATGGGCAGACCTCCCCCACAGTGATGATTGATGGGGGCCGAAATATGAGGTACATTCTATCCTGGATTCCTGTAGGCAGAAGGGCCTATTCTGGTATCTAATCCACTGTAAGGTATACAGCCCCCAGGAATGCTCCTGGTTCAACACAGATTGTCTAGGGCCACATCCTCACACAGATGTTTACTACACACCCTGCATTCTCAGTTGAGCCATGTCCCATATTGGTGCTCCTGTGTTTCACTGTAACAAAGGCTCTTCTGTATCGGCTTTAAAAACACTGTACCGCAGCTGCTCTTTTATGTGACATACTCTCCTTAACTTTGTATTCCACCAGACAACACCTCCAGCTCCCCAGAGCACTTCTGAAGCGATCGACAACCACACCAGCCTTTGTCATACTTCTGCAAGAATGGACATATGAAAACTTGCCTTTCTCTAGCGCCACTAGTGGGAGGTCCGCGCCCAAACTCTCACAAGAATAGGCACTCTCACAAGACCTCCAAGTCTCAGCAGCCATTTTAGGTCCTTAGACTATTAAAACCCCGCCCCTCGGATTCCCGATGCTTTGCATTCAGGATCAGATGGGAGAAGTGCAGAGAAATGTGACACTCCAGGATCCTAGTTCCCACCTGAAAAGTTAAGTCACTGCTTGTGATACAATTTTGAACTATTGTAAAGGGGAGCAGGCAATTCTGTAAACTATATTCATGAACCATAGTGGAAATTGATGCCAAGTACTTAGGGGGTTATTGAATGCGCAGGAGTGCAGTCTAGGGCATAAAGTGTATTTTTTACCTTGTGCATCAGCCCCGACATTTCTCTTGCAGGTAGAGGAGAACCAGGTTGTCTTTCTTATTTTAGTTTATTAATTGGTCCTGACCCCCTTTCCCTTGAGTTCATCCCTCTGGCACTGAGTACTATAACAAACTTCGCTGGCGGTTGTATGAGCACAAGAACCCATGCTGCCTTCACAATACAAAAGCTTAACTCAAGCGCACCTAGGAATGGAAACGACATGACTATTTGTCCCAAATGACATCATGCAATTTATTAAATACAACCATTGTGTCCATTATATAAGCAGGCAATTTTACAATAAAAAATTTCAAATATTTATCCACATATTGCAAAAGATGTCCAGTTGTCTTCTGATCTCATCATCATAATCAGTTTTCTGCATGATCACTATTTTACCCCACTTATCTGCCTCACCTATCACAATCGAAGCATCCGAACCTAAATCCCATAGAATTCTCTGGCGATGGGGGTTTAATTATCTCTCCTCTTTCATGTATTCCTCATGTATTTGGAATATGTAACACCACTTCAGTTCTTTTGGGGATATTGATCACTCCTTTTTAATATTCAGGGGATTTTGATTTTGAGGAGATGGTATGTGTTCTAAGGTTTTATTGTAAATACATTTTTTGTATGTGTTTTTACAGGCCCGATGACGTCCTGTGGTAGGGACGAAAAGCTTTGGCTGGACCATCATCTTGCATGATTGCAATTAAAAAGAAGAAGCAAGAATACAAGAATTGAAAACATCTTTGTCTCGGATGGCTTTTTTTTTTTAAACCATATTTTATTGGTTTTAAGAATACAATACAGGGTATTTGAGCATTATGCGACAACACATCTTTATGTTATGTTAGTTTATTTTTATATAGCGCTAACTCACCAACAGGTCTCTAAGCGCTTCTAGAGAGGGAAAAGCCAGGCCCGTAGGCTGTCGTGTCAATGGTAGCGGAGGGAAAGGATAGTTAAACGGTATTCAAGGCCTCCTTAAAGAGGACGGTCTTGAGTTGCTTCCTGAAAGGGAGAAGTGCCGGTTCCATACGAAGGTAGTCCGGCAGCTGATTCCAAAGCTGTGGAAGAAGGACAGAGAAAGCTCTGCCCCCTTTGGAGACAGTTTTGCAACATGGGATAGACAGGCGGCGGGCCTGTGAGGATCTCAGTGTACGGCCTGGAACGTAGTTCTTGAGGCGGTCTTTAATATATGTAGGAGCATTTCCATAGATTGCTTTATGGGCAATACAGAGGCCTTTAAATTTCGCTCTTTGTTTAATGGGGAGCCAGTGTAGCTTACGTAGGAGAGGGGTGGCGTGAGCACTTCTGGGGAGTCTGAATATCATCCTGGCTGCGTCGTTCAGCACCACCTGTAGTTTATGGATGAGGTTTTGGGGAGGGCCGATGTAGAGGGCATTCCCGTAGTCCAGTCGGGAGACAATTGTGGCTGATACAATCAACTGAAGAGATGTTGTTGAGAGGATAGGGATGAGCTTCCGCAGCTGTCTCATGAGCCCTATACAAGTTCCAACCACCGTGGTGACTTGGTTGGCCATGGATAGTTGGGAGTCTATTTTAATACCCAAACTTTTCACGACTGGTGCAGGTGTGGGGGTGTTGCCCAGGTCTTGGGGCCAGAAGAGATCGTTCCAAGGGTTGTTTTTTGTTGGGATCACCAGGATTTCAGTTTTATCTGGGTTGATCTTTAGTGAATTTGTTGTCATCCAATTCACTATAAATTTTAGGATGTTTTGCGCCAGCTCCTGGGAGTAGGTAGAGTTGTCAATCTTAAGGATGAGTTGAGTGTCATCCGCATAGTTGAAAATATGGCAGTCCATGCGGGCTAGGGCTGCTACCAGGGGCTGTAGGTATATATTAAAGAGGAGCGGGGATAGTGCAGAGCCCTGGGGGATTTAGTAGCAGACATCAAATATCGACAGTATGTCTCGGTCCCCCATGTGCGTTCTGAGTCAAAGAAATTCCCCCGCACATTAGCTCTAATAAAAACATAACTCTAACTATGCCTTGTACCTGTACATATTTATGATCTTGGTTGTGCACCTACTTGGTGTATCTATAAGTGAGTCAATAGACTCTCTGTTCTCGTATCTATGTTATCACCTCTGTAGCTAGTTGATCATCTCCCTCGTTATACGTTTCCAGGGGTATGTTTCTAGAGGTGGCCCACCTTGCACATATTTTGGTGTGTTTTTGCGGGCACCCCCGAGCTATGAAAACAGGGAGTTCCAATTCTATAATAAAATCCATACCTGCCTTCCAGAGTGCCACTTGGGGAGGGGTCTCTGCTTTCCATTGTTTGGCAATGTCCCGTTTTGCTAAGGTGAGACCTAGGAACAACAAATGTCTTTTGTACCTGTTTCCTCCTATAGTGTCTGTGCTGTGCAATAGTGTTAATTTTGGAGATCTCGGTATGTCCCAAGCTAGCACCTCAGTCAGGCAATTTAGTACCCCACGCCAGAAACGATCTAGGACTGGACATGACCATGTTGTGTGTATGAATGTACCTTCTTCCACGTGACATCGAAGACAAAGCGGAGACGCAAATAGTCCCGCCTTCCATAACCTGTGTCTGGTGTAGTACACCCTGTGTAAATATTCGAAGTGGATAAGGCGATGTCGGGACGAGGCTGCTACCTCACGCGGTGATTAGAGCGCCTCCGCCTAGTCATCGTCATCAATCGGGCCGATATCAGTATCCCATGTAGCTCTTAAGGATTCTAAATTTGTAGGACTATTATATCCTTACAAAACGTAAGCAGCATCGTTAAAAAAGACCACATCACTGAACACAGAGCCGTGGTACACATTTTGTTTTCCAATCCACCCATCCGTCAGACATTGCAGTACCTCCAGGATTGGTGCACTTCCCCACCGGAGGAAAAAAATGCTGTTCAAAGAAAGACAAAAAAAAACAAAAGTAGCGCATCACTGGCAAACTCTGTCAAGTGGCGCTAATGTGTTTGACAGTGAATAAAACCAATCTGGCCACTTTGCGACCACTCTGTCTTGTTTTATGTAGTTATTTAGCTATTTTTCATATTTTGAACCTTTTATTCCCGAGGCTGCACTTTGGAATAGAAAAATTTCAAAAAAAGACGACATTTCCAGCAAAGGTGTTTTTCTTTTTTGGATCCATTTCACAGGAGAACAAATAAACGAAAGAAGGAAAGAGAGGGTGAGAACCGTTTCTTGAAGTCATGTCACGGTTTTCAGTAAGTCGGGAGGAGCTAGACAGAAAGAGAGGGAATAAGAGGAAGAAAGAGGGGGGCGGCAGCTGTCAGGCAGAGCAGAAGTGGACACTGTTCTTGTCTTCTCTGGGCAAGAAGGAAAAGACAAGAGTACTTTTCCTTCTCTGCCCAGCCGTCCATCCTGAACGGCCATGAACGCCAAGCCTTATCTGTAGGCCTTGGCTATTTCTGCCGTCCTGGGACACGTTTAAAATTAAAAAGTAGGGGAACGGAATCTATTGATTTAAAGAAGTAGGGGCACGCCGTGCCCTGCCGATCCCGCCCACTTCGACCACTGATGTTCACGCCGTTTGATGAAGAATAATCGTGATTTATGATGGCACTGATTATTTATGCTTAAGAATGCAAACTTAAATGTTTTGATCAGAATGTAGATGCAGTAGTCCATTGTTTTGGCCTGATCAATGTCCGCCTGAGAGCGGATAAACTGTGCTTATGCTTATATGCTTGAATAAACTCCGGTCTTTACTTCCAACGATGAACTTAGTGCAGAGATGAATTTATGTTACACTGTTTTGGGAGTGGGCTGAGTGCCTCGATGATACAATTTGCCAAGTATTTAACTTCGATGTCAAGTAAAGCACTACCTTGTCTGCCTTTCTTGATGATTAAGACCGTAGGATTGTTGCTAATGTCTTTCATCACTTTGGAGGGGGCGCTCTGTGTGTGTGTGTGTGTGTGTGTGTGTGTGTGTATATATATATATATATATATATATATATATATATATATATATATATATATATATATATATACTGAGACTAATTTTAGCCTACAATACACAAGAGAAAAGGATTAGAAATATTATGCAGCGTAACTGGCCCATTGTAAAGAGTGATCCTATGATTGGCAACAAATTACCAGACAAATTAGGAATTACTTATAGGAGGGCGCCATCAATGAGCATGAGGCTGGTTAAAAGTAGTCCGGAAATTACAAACCAGCCCAATTGGCTAATGCAACCAAACGGTTTTACAAAATGTAAAAGCTGCAAGGCTTGTCGGTATGGAGTAAATATGAAAGCATATAAAACCCCCTTCAGTGAAAGGGAAATCAAAATAACTAAGCCCTTACACTGCAAAACAGAATATGTCATATACATTCTAGAATGCTCCTGCAAGCTAAAATACGTGGGAGGCACGAAGCTTCCAGCTAATAAAAGAATACTACAGCACATTAGGGCGATTAACAACTATGACCCATCATATCCAGTGGCGAGACACTTTCGAGAAAAACATGAGAACAACCTTAAACATCTAACATACTACCTCATAGATGCAGTACCCATCAATAGAAGGGGAGGGGACAGAGAGGGAACTCTGAGGAAATTGGAAACCAGATACATCTTGAACCTCGATAGTAAGTCCCCGGGAGGTCTTAATACTACTGAGGACTTGTTTACTTGCCTCCAGTAATCAAGAGGGAAGGGTGCAACCAAACAGTCCAACAGTAATGACAGACCAGTGAACTGCCAACTTTGGATTGGAAGGGCAATACAATGAAACTTGATAAGGGATGCTACAATTGTATTTCACAGGTATAATAGGAGGCTGCAAAACCAACCTGAACCACGACAATAGTGGTCTTTTAATCCATTTTCCCACATTCATGTATGTACATTAAATCCTTCAGGGTTAACACTGGTCATTCACCTGTGCAGTTTTAGTCAACTGTTGCACGAGCACTTTATTAGTAGAACACTAGACATGAATAAAGGGTGAATTATTCCTGCACCCAGAGAAGGTATATTTAGTACCAGCAGTATAGCAGATACACTTTATTTTACAGGCTTGTGTAATAATGAAATGCCTTATTTAAGGATATCGTTTTTTTTTTTTAAACAATATTTAATATTTATTGTTATTTTATGAAAAACCGTTTTTAATGAATAATTATTTATTTATACATTTATGTATGTATTTATTCATTAATGCACTGCTATTTATTTCACTAATATTGCTGCTAGACACATATATAGTCTTTAAATGTTGCTGCTATCCTTTATCATGGTTAACATCTTTGCATTGCTATGCATTTATGCTGGAAAGGAAACAATGTATTGATTTATTCATCCATGTATTTGCCTGTATTGCAAGACAAGCTAAAACATTTAAAACAGCAAATGGCAAAAGATCGTATATACCGAAGCCCCATATTAAAAACAGGGGAAAGTATGTTTTTCATGTCTAGCAATTAGTATCACGCACGAATAGCACTTTGTCACTTTAAAAGGGGTGAAAAAACTGCTTGGCGGTGTCATGTGATCAAGGTCCGGCTGGACCGAAACGCGTTATGGCCGTCATGCAATAAAGAAAATAACTGAGCACTTACCTGTGGTCCACGCCTGCTTCTATCAAAGGAAAAGGTTGGGAAAAGCGGAGAAAGAGGATATATATATATATATATATGTATTTATTGCTTAAGACTTCGAGTAAAGAACACTTGGACAGAGTTGAAGATAGAAGCTGTGTGTTTCCATCCCCATACAATGCTTCTACAAATTGACATTCCTAGACCTTCCGCAACATTTTGGCTTGCAATGTTACATGATTGTGGTCCAATCTGTTGGATGGTTGCCCACAATACCGTAGAGCTGACTTTATTGCATGTTGCTAGAAGTGTATTACAAAACGTATCCCCTTCTTGCTTTTTTGATGTTTCAAAACACTTTTTTTTGTACACGTTTTACATTTTATTTCACTCTTTGGGATGATTTGGAATGTAATGGGTTCTAAGCATTTGTCTAATCTCTCTTTGTAGGCACCTTTTCTCTTGTTTACGGTTTTTGCTGAACCACACATTTCTTGTGAGACTGAGTTGGCTTATTAAATACATTAGTTTTGTCATTCGCGGTGGATAGTGTTCGGCATTAATAGTCTTCCCAAAGTTTAATTTGATTAATTCTACATGGTCCCTTGTCTAGTTAGTGACTAGCCAGTTGTTTGATCAGACGCTCCGATTTAGCGAATAACCCTTGATGTTTTCCAGCCCATTTTTGCCATTTTAGATTCTCCATTACTGTCTTGACTGTTATAGTTGCAAATTTCTTATTGAGGCACTACAATTTATTATTGTAAAAACCTGTGGCAAATGGTCATTTTCGCTCTTTTGGCAATTTTGAAGCCCAATATTGAAGACAAATTCGGGAGGCTACCCAATGTATAGTCATCAAAATGGCATCGCTGAAAACTGAAAGATGAGTTGGACTTGCTGGTTGATCGCCCGTGCTTCGTCCTGTGCTGAAGTAGTCTTCGCGTGGTGCAGTCATAAGATTTGCATTAAAATCTCCTGTGACAATCCAGTTGCTACCCGGATAACTAATTTTGAGTTGCTGCAATATTGTTTTTAATTCCATTAAATAGTTTATTTTTATTCGCAAGGCTGGATTATTGTATATTTTTAGAATTAGTATGGCTCGTGGTTTGTCGCTTAACTGCCAGTTTTCAACAGTCACTGCTTGTCCCAGATTAGTTATTTTGAGTTGTTATCCAATTTTGGATATATGGCAAGCCCTCCTTTGGACTTTTCTTAGTCTCCCTTTTTGCGTTCTATAACAGGCTTGGAATCCTGACAAGGGCACATCAGTTTAGGACCAAGTTTCATGAAAACATAGATTTTCAAAGAATTCCTGTAGCTAATCATATCTCTGTCCTGGAATAAACATATCAGGCACCCCACGTTCCTAACATGTTCATAGCATCTTAATATCTAATCCCTACTTCTAGGTGCTATGCTGAATTGCAGAACCAAAAGATAGCAAGCCTCTAAATCGAGTTTAAAAAAAAAAAATCTTTTTATTGGTGTCTTTTAATATGTCAATCGTACATATTGTTACATCTTTAATTATCATCAACACGCATTCTATATGTCCCGTTACTCATTACAGCATAAATTATAACACATTTGGCTATCTCACAACTGTTGTATAGTTACAGTCAATATCATATTTTCATCTTGTGCCTTGCAAGATTCCATGTAAAAAGTTAATATATTGTGGTATTCTGGTATGCGCTTTGTTGTGTCCATTGTGTTCCAGGGTTACATTAATCGCGTACCTTGAAGGAGTTACATTTAGCATTCACGTCAGGATATAATTCGTCCAGTCGCATACACCATTAACTCTAGTTCTATTTAACAATGGAGGGGGATGGAAGGAGGAGGGAAGGGCAACGTGGGGGGGGGGCATGGAGAGAGGAAAGAGAAAAGAGAGAAAAATCCCCGGGGTGTGTGGGGGGCCAGGGAGGGGAAGTTCCAGCTGATCGCTTCGTTCTCTACCGTGCGGAGGTGATGGGGTATTTGCGGTATCTGTCTTTGCCATGTGTGTGGTAGTCTGTGTGATCCTTGTCCAGGGTGATATGTCTGGTGGAGTTGTACATAGTGTGCCTGGGTCTATCTCATTATCTTATGGTCAGGCCTCGCAGTGTCGGGTTAGCGTTTAAATTTGTTTCATAGTTCTTCTACCATGGTAAGGGTTGGCCCATTCTCTTTGTTCTCTGTGGTGTCAGTGTCTGTATGCGGCTCGTCGTTGCCATTCTGTTCTGGGTGTTCCCACATAGTTAATACTTCTGTCCATAATTCAGCTATCGGGCGGAGCCTAACCCCCCTGGCTTCTTCTCTAATCAGTGCACGCTCTTCTGCTCTAGCCCATTGTGTCACTTCTGCTTTCCATACCTTTACTGTTGGTCCTGTCATTGACTTCCATTCTATAGTAATTCTTCTCTTAACTAGTCCCAACGTCAGATCTAAGAATCTAGTTCCCACTTTTTTGGAGTTCGGTCTTGGGTACAACCCCAGAATACGCGCCTCCAACGTTCGAGGCGGGGTGCGTCCCAGCGTAAGGTCTAGCGCCTCCAGTATTTCTGACCAGAATAACTGTACCTGTGGGAAGTCCCATACCATGTGTACAAATCCCGCATCTATGTGCCCGCATCTAGTGTAGGGTCGAGGGTCCCCTCCGTATGTAATCTGCAGTCTATGTGGTGTCATGTAAGTCATGTGTACATAGTTATATATTTTTTTTTTAACACAAACTTTATTGATTGCCATGGAGTGATATTCAATAGTTACAAACATTTCCTATGGTGTTTCTTGGCTTTATACAGCTGGCGCACTGTAACAGAATCAGTACAGTATACACATATAAGCACATCAAAAGTTCACGCTGTTACAATGTCATCTTGTATAATGTGACAGTTAGAAAAATGCCCTAGACAGGATAAGGCTATCAATATAACTACTAACTAATACCCCCCCTTACCACCTCCCCCCACCCGTATTCTGGCCCACCATATCTAGATGCTGACGTAGCTATTGCGCATTTGGGTGTTGCTCGGTGCTCCATTTTGCTTTATTTTGCTCTATTTTGCTCTGTGTAGGGATTTGCGTCCTCCTTTAGCCCTCTAACTGCGCTGTCCATTGCGGTATAAGGGATTAGTTACGGTGTTACTGGGGTGACGTGCTGCGGGTTGAGTTCTATTGCCCTAAAGTTCTCCAGTGTGACATCCCACTCCATAGATATTGGGTGTTTGTGCAACCCCCGGGCTTCTTCTCGCCTAATTGCCGCACTTTCAGCGCTACTCCATCGAACTACCTCATCATACCATGTGGATAGTGCAGGGGACCTCACAGATTTCCACCTCATCGTTATGGCTCTTATTGCTAATATAAGAGCAAGGTCTAGAAAGCAAAGCTGGACTTTCTGGGCGCTTGTGCGCTTGCGGAGCCCTAGTAGGCATTCTTCTACATTGTCTGCGATCTGCAGGTGTGTAACCTCCGTCACAGCGCCACGTACCCTCCCCCAATATTCTCTAAGGTGAGGGCATGCCCACAGCATATGTGTGAAACCCGCCTCTTCAGCCTTACAGCGCAGGCAATGATGTTGAGTGTCTGGGAACATCCGGTGTAGGCGGCGTGGGGTCAAGTAGGACCTATGCAATATGATACACTGTATGAATTTAAATTTTGCATTTCGGGACACTCTTTTGGGATGTTCCAGTATACTTGCCCAAGCCTTATCAGATATGTCTCGCTCAGTAGCTTCCGACCACTTCGCTCTCAAATCAGTGAGGGGGATTGACGCCTGAGCACGGATACCTCTATATAGCCATTTTATAAGGTGTCGCCCCTCTCCCATATAGTATAGTGTACAGACTAATTCATGTGGTGGAGGCTCCATTTGCTGAGGGGCCCAGTTATTCTTCACATAATGTAATACCATAGCATGCGTTAAGTATAGGTGTCCGGGCGCCCCTGCAGTGCGCATAAAGTTCTCGTGATCTAGAAGTGTACTGTCACTAAATAGGGCTCCCACAGTGTCTATTCCCACTTCTGTCCAGGCCTGTAAGCTCTGCTTTGTGAGCCTTCCACCAGGAATTGGTATCCCCAGTAGCGGGATGTTCCCAGCGTAAGGAATAGAGCGGGGTGTGTACATCAACGCTTTCTTCCAACACTAAAGCGCGGTTTTAAGTAGTGGTGGTGTACAAGGGGGGAGTTTGCTTTCTGGCAGTAACAGTGTATGGAGTGTCCCTCGATCGATGTCCCGGCTAGTGTACCCTATTTCCTGCAGGTTCCTGCCCGCAGTCCAGTAAGACAGCCACTGCAACTGACTAGCATAATAATATGCTCTGAAGTCTGGCACCCACAGCCCACCCCTGTGTGGCTCCAGCTGAAGTTTTTTAAGACTCACCCTCCGGCGCCCATTCCCCCATAGTAGATCTAGCAGTATCGTGTCTAAGGTACGAAATACGGAGGGGGGACTAGTATTGGCAAGTTAGTGAAGTAGTATAACAATCGGGGAAGGACCACCATCTTGGATATAGCGACCCGCCCCATTACCGATAGTGGCAATGACGACCAAAATGCGACCCTCGACCGCACTGCGCGTATTGCTTTCATCAGATTGCCATCAAGTTGATCTTCTTGAGACCTATATATATGTATACCTAGGTATTAGAATGTACTATGTGCCACCGGTATAGTATATCTATCAAAGCTGATTTCATCTGGGCGGGCGCCTTCATGCAAGAAAAAGGCGTTCGATTTCCCTTCATTAATGGCGAGACCAGAAACTTGTTCAAAACTGGAGAAAATACCGGGAAGGGGTTCCAAGGGACCCGAGAGGTCCCGTAGGTATATAATGATATCATCAGCATAGGCTGATATCAAGTGCGTTGTATTGCCTATCGGGAATCCCAATGGGCCAGCCACCTGTCCCAGTTTAAGTGCCAGCGGCTCTATGGCCAGTACAAATAGTAAGGGGGACAGGGGGCACCCCTGTCTCGTGCCTCTGTGCACTGTGTATTCTTGTGATATATGACTGCCGGTGCGTGCTCTCGCAGTAGGGTTAGTGTACAACAGCCGAACCCACCAAGGTATTCAGGCGGCAACCCAAACTTCTCCAGGGCTTTGAACATGTAGCCCCACGTGAGAGTATCAAAAGCTTGATGCAGGTCTAGTGCTATACAGCCAGCGTCTCCATACTCCTCAGGGGTGGTGGCCATGATATGGTGTAGCCGCCTGATGTTTAACGACGTGCTGCGCGCCGGTAGAAAGCCGCACTGGTCCCTGTGTATTAATGTATGTAAGTGGGGTGGGAGCCGGTTAGCTAGGATCTTACTGAAGATCTTGTATTCTGTTGCTAAGAGCGAAAGTGGGCAATAACCCGAGAGATCTGAGCCGTCCCGGCCCGGCTTGGGAAGTGATACCACCAACGCCTGCATTGTGGTGTGCGGAAGGTGTCCCAGTTCTAGCGCTTTATTATACGATTCCTCCAGTTTCGGGATTAAAGCCTCGGAGAAGGAGTTAAAAAATTCTATCGGTAGACCGTCCAGGCCTGGGGCCTTATGTCGTGGGAGCCCTTTGATGACCGCCTTTATTTCCATTTTTGTAATTGGGCCTGTTAAGATTTTCTGCGTTTCAGCAGCTAACTTCGGATAAGGGAGTCCCTCCAGAAATGTGTCAATTGGTGAAGCGACAATGTGTCTGGGTTCGCTGTATAGAGTGCTATAGTATTTGCAAAATGCGCCATTTATGTCCTGCTGCGAGCGGGCCATACCCATCCCTGGAACGTTAATATTATGAATTACCGGAGGTGTTGGATCATCCCGCAATATTCTAGCCAATAATGCCCCCGGTCTATCAGCTTCGGTGTGTTTCAGCTGTGTGTACGCTCTATGATCTATTACCCTGAGGGTTTCCAGCAATTCGGCATGCTGTATGCGCAGTTCCTGTAGTGGGGCATGTTTGGCTGGGTCACTCGCTGCTGCCTGCTTCAACTCATTCATTGCGTTTTCTACTCTGACGAGGCTTTTATGTGTTTCCTGCCTGGCCCCTACGGTGGCGATGTGTACATAGTTATATTAGGTATATTTAAGTCTGGTATTTCTAGAAATTTTCTTTGGCGAGGCTAGTATTCTTTGTCATTCCGAATCTGTTAGGCCCCGATTGAGAGCCCTCTCCCATCTGTTCGTTAGTGCCGATAGTGAGCTTGTGGTCATGTCATCAAGGGCTCTATAAAACCAGGTCACTAAGTGCTTTGTGACCCCCATGGATACTAGTAGCTGTAGTGTACTATGCGTCATGGGTTCCATCCCCTCTCCACCCCTTAGGTCTTGGAATGCTCTTACTAATGCTGTATATCTGAGAAATTGACCTGGGGGTAGCTGGTAGGAGTCTATAAGGTCCTCCATAGGTATTAAGGCTCCCTGCTGGTAACAGTCACCTACTGTGAGTATTCCCACTTCTGTCCAGGCCGTTTGTTGTCTGTGGGTAAAATATGTTGTAGGTTCTCCATGTGGTAATCCAGCTAAGGGCAGTGATGGAGCATACAAAGCTGTTCCCTTTGTTTTAAATACACACCTACGCCAGCACTTACTGGCCGTAGCCAGTAAGATTTCCCAGCTTGGGGATCACGATTGATGTATTTAGCAATTTGGCCATTAGGAGGTCTTTCCTGATTGCTGTAATTCGTCTTGGTTCGCTTCGTCTATCCACTGCGTAAGCCAATGAAGCTGAGATGCTAAAAAGTATAACTCGAAGTCTGGGACTCCGAGACCCCCTCCTCCATCGGGCGTCTAAGTGTGACTAGAGACACTCTGTGCCTGCCCCCGTCCCATATTAGATCCCGTAGCAGAACGTCTAGTTGCCTGAACCATGATGCTGCTATGAATATTGGCATGTTGGCAAAGTAGTAAAGGAGCCTTGGTAATATCACCATCTTGGATATCGCTATCTGGGCAATGATAGGTAGTTTCAATGACCTCCAAAAAGGTACACACCCCCTGAGGGAGCGTAAGGCTCCTCCCAGATTATTGTCTTTTAAGTCTTCTATCGCATGAAATGCTTGTATTCCCAGATATTTGAAGGAAACTGGGGACCAGTTCAAGTCGGGTGGGAGTCCCGCTGGTTTCTTCAGTCCTCCACATAATGGAAATATGTGTGTTTTGAATGTATTCATCTGAAGGCCCGAGGCAGATTCGTATTGTTTTAACTGTGTCAATGCTTGGGGGATGTCCAACCGTCCATCTCTAAAATAAAGTAGTATGTCGTCTGCATACAATGATATGATGTGTTCCCGGCCCGCCACCTCTAGGCCCCACCCCCTTCCCACCTGCTGAAACTGATGAGCGAGGGGCTCAATTGTTAGGGCAAACAGCAGTGGGGAAAAAGGGCATCCCTGTCTGGTGCCTCTTTGCACTTCATATTATGGTGACGATGTGTTACCCGTTCTAACTCTCGCCGTTGGGGCCCTGTATAGTAGTCTGAGTGATTTAACCCATTCTTCCCCCAGACCCATCTGTTTCATTACAGCGAACAGAAAGTCCCAGCTCACTGTGTCGAATGCTTTCTCCACGTCCACCGACATCAGCATTGCTTTGCGGTCAGTCTGTATTATTGGGTGGTACATGACATGGTACTGTCTCCTAAGGATATGCGAGGTACTGCTCATGGGTATGAACCCATTCTGATCTGTGTGTATTAATCCCTGCATATGTGGAAGGAGTCTAAGGGCCAACACTTTACTCAATATTTTAAAGTGTAAGTTTAACATGGAGAGGGGGCGGTAATCAGACACTCCAGCATCTTGTTCTTTACTTTTGGGAAGTGGTATGACCACCGCATCCCTTGTGGTCTCTGGGAGCAGACCACTCTGCCAGGCCTCCGCATATACCTTCTCAAGTTTAGGCACCAGCACCCCTATGTATGCAGAGAATTCAGCCGGCAGTCTGTCCGGTCCTGGTGTTTTACCTGTTGCTAGTCCTTTTACTGCAGCAGGTATTTCCTGTATCGTAACAGGGGCCCCTAACTCTTCACAATGTTCCTCGGCTAGTTTCTTTATCGGGACTTGCGCCAGATAAGAATCTAAAGCTTCTTCAGTAAGGCCGGGTGGAGCCCTATACAAAGTCTTATAGTAATTACAGAATTCTTGATTTATCAGTGTGGGTGAGTATATGGGCTGCCCACTATGGGTGAGTATCTTGGTTATAGGTGAGCCTCTGGATTCGGGTTTGATGAGCCATGCCAGCATTCTCCCCGCTTACCCTCTTCTTCATGTACCTTCATAATGTATTGTTTGTGATCATGGGTCTTCAACTTCTCTAGGGTGACATTGTATTGTTTTCTCGCTTCTTGGGCTTCTGTCATTGTTCCCGGGGTGCCCCCTATTGTGTTATCTAGTATACATATCTTCTGTTCTTTGGTTAGTAATTCTTTGTGCGATTCTGCTAGCGCTCCTATCGACTGACTAATGCATTGCCCTTGTACTACTGCCTTGAATGCCTCCCATTCAATTAAGTTCAAGGATGCAGAACACGTAGGGGCTGGTGGCCTTTCTCCTATTGGAGTGTACTGCAGCATCACTGGGCTATGATCGGAGATGGTGTTCCCCAGATATTCCGTATTTGTTACGGTCTGAGATATTCTATGTGAGCATACAAAGCGATTTCTTCTGGTATGGAGTTTGTGTACCGCTGAGTAATATGAGTATATGCGGTCCGCCTGGCAACAAGCAGTCTCTCCCTCTAACACATATCCGTCCTTTGTGATTGAGAAAGACCTTCTCTATAGGAAAGAGAACCCAAGTGCCCCCAAACAACTACTCGTCCCTCAAGGGTTCAGGGAACAGGTCCTGTTTTTTGCACACAGTCATCTTTTGGCTGGCCACACAGGAAGCCCAAAAACTAGCCAAACCATCCTTGATCTTTTCTATTGGCCAGGCATTCACGCACACATCACCAAATATTGCTGAGAATGTGAAATATGTCAAAGGGAGAATCCTTACCGTCCCCCTGCAGTCCCGTTACAACCCCTACCGATCATTGGGAAGCCATTTGAGCGCGAAGGGATGGACCTTATAGGTCCCTTACCAAAATCCCGAAAAGGCAACCAGTACGCTCTTGTCATCATCGATTATGCCACCCGGTACCCGGAGGCATTTCTGCTACGGACCCCAAACACCACTTCCATCTGTGAGAAACTCCTAGAATTATTCTCTCGTGTGGGGTTTCCTAGGGAAATCCTCACAGATCAGGGCACTCCATTTGTTTCCCGGTTAATGGGACAAGTATGTAAGACCTTGGACATTACCCAGATAAAAACATCAGTCTACCATCCCCAAACGGACGGGTTGTGTGAGCGGTACAACGGCACAATCAAACTGACCCTCAAAAAGATGATGACGGTTGAAGGGGTGGATTGGGATGCCCTACTACCCTTAGCCCTGTTCGTCATCCGCTGCCAGAGACAGAGTAGCCTAGGGTGTTCCCCCTTTGAACTCCTGTACGGAAGAAAACCACGCACCCTGCTAGAAATAACCAAAGAAGCATGGGAAAAAGAGGCCCCTGAGGAGACTCAACATCTCCTGGATTATTCCCAGGGGTTGAGGTCCCGCTTATCTAAACTACGTGACTTTGCCCATGCTAACCTTGAAAAGGCACAGAGACGCCAACAAGTATTCTATGATAAAGGAAAAAAATGGCGTCATTTTCAAGTCCACGACTGGGTATTGGTCCTTCTACCCTCCCCTGTTCCCAAAGCCCGATCAGAATGGAAAGGACCTTACAAAATCGTGGAGAAAATCGGTCTAACGACCTATTGCCTACGTCTTAGCAAGATCAAGACCCAAATATACCACGTTAATCTTCTGAAGAAGTGGTTAGGGCCGCCCCCCCAAAATAACCTTATGCTAGAACCAAAGCAGGAAGAGACCATGTCCACTCTGCCATACTTGAGTATCAACAAAGCCCTCACCGAGAAACAAAAGCAAAACCTAGATACCCTGCTCTCCTCCTTCTCGTCCATTTTCACAGACAGGCCAGGGCTGACTACGGTAGTCGAGCATTCCATCCCATCCCTGCCTGGGAAGGTCATAAAACAACGCCCCTACCGTGTTCCCGCAGCCCGCAGAAAGATCATTGATGAAGAGATCCAAAAAATGCTTGCGATGGGGGTCATCCGACCCTCCAAAAGCGAGTGGTCTTCCCCTGTGGTACTCATTCCTAAGCCAGATGGGTCAGTCCGATTCTGTGTGGATTTCAGGGCTGTGAACGCTATAACAAAATTCGACTCTTACCCCCTTCCCCGGGTAGACGAGCTTATCGAACAACTGGGTGAGGCCAAATATATAACCACTCTTGATTTCACCAAGGGTTATTGGCAGGTCCCCCTCTCTCCACAAGATCAGGCCAAAACAGCGTTTATCACCCCCTTGCGGCTGTATGAATTCACGGTCCTTCCCTTTGGCCTTCATGGTGCACCAGCCACATTCCAGAGGCTTATGGACAAGGTATTGCGGGATCATCCGGGATACTCCTCTGCTTACCTCGATGATATCGTGATATACAGTCCAAACTGGGAACAACATCTTGACCACTGCCAGTCCGTGCTTCAGGCCCTACGGGAGGCCGGGCTTCACATAAATTCCCCAAAATCCCGAGTTGCCTATCAAAAAGTCCGCTACTTAGGATACCTCTTGGGGAACGGGGTGATCGAACCGCAATACGAGAAGATAAAGGCCATTACCAACACGCCATTCCCCACAACCAAAAAGGACATTCGGGCCTTCCTAGGGTTGCTTGGGTATTACCGCAGGTTCATTCCCCATTACTCCCAGATAGCGTCCCCCCTAACCGACCTCCTGAAAAAGGGTGTCAAAGGAAAAGAACTCCTATCTCCTTCCGCACAAGCCCGTCAAGCCTTCCAAGACCTAAAAAAACACTCTAACATCTGGCCCTGTTCTGCAGTCCCCTGATTTCACAAAACCTTTCATCCTTCAGACCGACGCCTCCGAATACGGTCTGGGGGCTGTGCTGACCCAATTGTCTGATGATGGCTTGGAACTCCTGGTCCTTTTCATCAGCCGGAAGCTGTTTCCTCGCGAGAAGCACTATCCGGTCATCGAGAAGGAGTGCCTGGCTGTTAGATTGGCAGTGGACAAACTGCGTTATTATCTTGAGGGCTCCCCGTTTATCTTGTATACCGACCATGCGCCCCTTCTATGGTTGAGCCGCAATAAAGGAAATAACCCCCTGGTCCTGAGGTGGTTCCTCTCCCTCCAACCCTTTACGTTTGAAGTCCGGCACAGGAAAGGTAGGCTTAATGGGAATGCTGACTTCTTGTCCCGTATAGCCCAGTTCCCCAAGCGTGAACTGTCAAGGGGGTCATGTGTCATGACTTTGCGGCCCGAGACCAGGAGGAGGAGGATTTTGCCGACTATTTCCCTCCTCACGTCTCGCCTGTCCTTTGTTTTCAGTCGCCATGGGAACAGTCGGAGGAAGACGCTTACGGCCCCTTTAACAGCCCTCCGTATCAGGAACTCCACCCGGCCCATGTGACCTCATCACGTGCACCAATATGGCATCAGGACGGCCAGGAGGAGGACCTTTTAAGGAGCGTCACAGGAAGCGAGGTGTGTGTTGTCCAGGAACGCGGAACTGTCAAGGCAGCGAGGAACCAGCCCGTGTATCCAGCCTTGGCGGATCTTCAGGTCCACGACGCCGCTCGCCGGGACGGACAGAGGGAGACGAGACGCCCGGCCCACCCAGGGACTACCCAAGACCTCCGGAACGGGAGCCGGACCCCATCCGGTACCGCCAGCAAGCCAGCTCCCCGAGGTACGTGCACGCGTACGCTCTTGGTTTTCGAGAGGGGGATGCAGAGGCTTCTAAGCCACCAGCAAAGGGCGGGACCGCGTGAGGGACCTAGCGGTTTTACCTTGTTCTGACACTCCCTGCTAAGCACTCGCAATTCACTTGGTGACGGACGGGTGTTGTTTCCCTCACTCCTTCCCCTTACACGTGTGTAGCAACCAGAGAGCCCCCAGCTAAAACGTGTTTTCTTTTCTTTTCTCTCTTTTTCTTTTGGACATCCCCGAGGTGGAGACCCCTTATCCTCAAGATTCCTATTGCTGATGTGAAAGCAAGAATGAGAGGCCCTGACGCCATACCTGACATATTCCTGTTTGGCTCTGTACTTCCAATAAATAACAACTGATTCACTGCAAATTCCCTCTCTGCCTCTTACTGCGTTCTAACACAGACGTCTATATATTTTGACAACTACCTTGCAAAGTAAGTAAAACTTATATTTAAACTAAAACTTAATTCAAATGAAAATTGTAAAATAACAAATTAACAAAACTCTCTACTACCTCTATCTCTTTACACGTACTTACTAAAAGAAAATACTACAACATCGAGGAAGTGTTAAGCTACTGGGTCACAAACCAGAAAAAAGACCTAAAAAAGTAAGCAAATGTAAATTTACTATAAAACAGAAACTCACCCTAAAACAGAAAAAAATAAAACCTAACAAACGCAAGCACTACAAACTACCAACAAACAAACATTTAAAATGAAACTGATGCTCTTTTGTTCTACCAACATAAAAGAAAGCACCTGCTTCACATTACACACCTTCAACGGAAACACTGCAAAAAAGTGTGAAATGTCTATAAAGAAGATACATGTAAGTATAAGTATGAAAAGTATTTGCATAATTTTATATGCAGATAATAAACATTTTAAAATTGTCATTCTTTATACAATTACACTATTTTCAGACATAATGAAATAAATATCGGGATATATCCCATTACAGAAAGGAAAGCAATTGTTAAGTCACATGGACTACACTTACAACCAAGAAAGTACATTGATGGAAACTGTGAATTGGTAATGTACTAAATATAACTCTAATGCATGCTATGGGAGGGCAACCACAAAAGATGATATTGTAAATAATGTAAGGGAACACAGCCACCCCCTAAATGTGACAACTAGAAGTAAGGGGGGTATTGTAGGATATAAGAGAGGCAAGCACTAACTCCCAGGAGCCCATGTCAAAAATCCTAAAAATTGTATTTCCTAAAGTCCCTAAACACATACAGGCCAACTACCACCTAAACCCACATTAAAACATTTAGGGGGATATTCTCAAGAACGTGTGTTAACTATCGCCAAATTCTGGCCCGTCTTCAGTCCCATACTCAGGAGTTGCACCGCCGGGCGGAGGATGCGGAAAACAGGTCTAGACGCAACAACCTCCGCCTGGTGGGCTTTCCGGAGGAACGGAGCAGGGTCGTGCAGCGGACTTTCTGGAGAGGTGGTTGAGATCGTGGATCCCGAGGGAGCCTTGTCCCCGTGGTTCGCGATTGAAAGGGCTCATCGGTCCCTGGCCCCAGGCCAATGCCTGGAGCTCCTTCCCGCCCGATTATAATGCGGGTCCTTAATTTCAAAGACAGAGACACCATCCTATCTGAAGCCCGTAAGCAACAGCGGCTCCTCCATGAAAACTGCGCCATTATGATCTTTCCAGATTATACCCGTGAAGTCCAGAGCCAGCGGCGCTCCTTCGGAGAGGTCAAGCAAAAGTTGAGGGCACTCAATATTCAGTATCAGCTCCTCTTCCCGGCCTGCCTGAGGGTGGTATTTGAGAACAAGACATTGTTCTTCGACAGTCCGACGGAGGCTTGGACTTGGGCAACGGAAGAACGCCCTCTGCGGGCTGAGGATCGCGCTGTGGGCGGATGGAGGCGGGGGGCGGGCTAGGCCGCTCCGCTCCCTCCGCTCCTCAGCCTCCTCGTAACCGCTCCCGCAGGCGCCGTGACCGGAGGCAGGCCTGTTCGGATTCCCCACCGGGTCACACACAGCGGTCAACCCAAGTTGAGGAGGGAGCGCCGAACGGGAGGTGCTCAGGTTCATCCGGCCGATTGGACGACAGAGGCGACGTGTCCCGGCCCTCTGTGATTGACCTCCCAGACTCAGACCTCTCCTGTAGCCCGATGCTGTTGAGGGACCCAGCCTGAACCGGTCTCTGCCCGCTGGGCCTTGCTCCGCGGCCGGAGACGGCGCACTGTCCTTGATCTGTTCCTAACTTCCCGATGGTCGTTGTCAATAAGCATCCGCTCATGAGGAGGGGTCCTCCACGCTTCCCCATTTCCAGGCGTTTTAGTTTGGTTGTTCGCCCTGAGTATTGGGTGTTGTTTACTAGGGGGTCAACAGATGCTTCTGTTCCTGAAGTGTAGGGTGGGGGCGAGGGGAGGGTTTGGGAGAGGTTTTCCCTATATGTTGTTCTGCTTTTTGTTAGTTTTTGTTTCAGCTTTCACGGAATGACGCAAAGTACTGGTGGGAGGGACGGACGGGTGTCCCCCCGCAGTAAGCGATCAAACGCACTGCTATAGGCCCCCAAGCGCGCCTGTACACCCAAAGCCGCGCGCTCCCCTAGACCAAGATCTGCTTACCATGACAGATAACGCTTCCCCAATGGCGTCTCTCCACGTGTTGTCGTGGAACGTCAATGGCCTTTTGGATCGGCACAAACGTACAGCGGTCTTAAGGTATGCGCAGCGTCTCCATGTAGACATCCTCATGCTTCAAGAAACACACCTCATGGGCAACTGCTGCCCCTTCTTGGCTCGCTATGGCTACGATAGGGTATGGCACTCCGGCTTTTCCAGGGGCTCGCGAGGGGTTGCAATACTTCTAAGGCGCACACTGCCCTTTGTCCTCACCCAAGCGATACATGACCCTTAAGGCTCATCAGTGACAGTTTGTGGGTTGCTGGCTGGTACACCCCTTAAACTCATGTCGATATATGCCCCTCCCACCAGGCTTGCGCCTACACTCTCACACACTGCTGCCCTGCTACATAGCGTGCCAACAGGTAGCATGGTCATTGCGGGTGATTTTAACGCAGTTTTATCCCCGGCCCTTGACACGTCAGGACCTCCATCTGCCGCTCGGGCGGCGAGTGCGAAACAATTACGAAACTGGTCCGAGTCCCTGGGGCTTTGTGATGCATGGCGCACATTGCACCCATGCAGCGTCCAATTTACACACACCTCTGCGGCTCACCATACCCAAGCGCGCATAGATGCGATCTTTGTCCCCGCGCCCGACTGTTCAATGATTGTTGATGTTCGTATTCTCCCCAGAGGCATTTCCGACCACTCCACGATACTCCTTAGCTCAGGGGCCCCCCCTCCCACAGCCCGCCAAACATGGAGGATGAATGCCTGGTTTCTCCAGGATAAAGGTTTCCGGAAGGAGGTAGGGAAAGAGCTTGTACGGTACTTTGCTACCAATGAAGGATCGGTAGCCTCTCCGGGTACCCTATGGGAGGCTGGGAAGGCGACCATACGAGGCTTCGCAAAGCGACAGGAGCCAGAGACAATCGCAGCTGCAGGAAATCTCCTCCAAGGAAGCGCAGGCGCTTCGCTTGGAACAGCTACTATCCACATCAGACGATGCAGCTCAATCCCGACAACTGGCCCTCATCCGGGATGACATTAAGCAATTATCTCTGGATGCGGCTAAGCTCCTATGGAGGTCCTCGGTAGCCAGAGTTTACGGCTGGGGGATAAGAACGGTACGATCTTACACAGGTTGGCTACATACCCTAGGGCGAATCGTATCATCCCAGAGGTGGTGGACGCAGCTGGAGCGGTGCAATGCGCTCCCGTGGCAATGGCAAATACCTTTGCGGCTTACTATCGGAAGCTGTATACTGCACAAACCCCCGAACTGTCCGTTGCTGCTCTCCTCGACCGAGGTGGGGTATGCCTCCCCAGGCTGGAACCAGCGGCCCAGAAAGATCTAGAGCGCCCCTTCTCCTTGAAGGAAATTGAGGAGGCGATCGCCCTGGTCTCCCGGGTAAGACACCGGGTCCGGACGGCCTTCTGCAGGAATATTATGCAGCATACCGAGATACCCTAGGGCCCCACCTAGTTAATTTATTTAAAGAAACCGTGGAAAGAGGCTCGTTTCCGCCGGAGGCGGACATTGCCACCATCGTGGTTCTCCCGAAGTCTCAGCCTCCCTCCCGATTGTGTGCAGACTACCGCCCTATATCCCTCCTTAACACCAAGATTAAACTTTACGCCACTATCCTGGCCCAACGGCTAAAACCCTACTTGGTCTCACTGGTGCACCCGGATCAATGCGGGTTCATGCCCCAGCGGGGGACCCGCCACTGCCTTCGAAGACTGCAGTTGGCTCTGGCGAATCGGCACCTGCTCACCCCATATTTGGCACTCCTATCCATAGACTTCGAAAAAAGCGTTCGACTCAGTGGACTGGTCATACCTACAGGGCGTGCTGACCGCGATGGGGTTCGGGCCTCATTTCCGTTCCTTGGTCCAGGTCCTGTACGCCTGCCCGAGGGCGCGAGTCTTGGTTAACGGGGTGCTGTCGGATGCCTTCCCCATCGCCAGGGGCACTAGGCAGGGATGTCCCCTTTCCCCCTTGCTGTTTGCCCTGGCGATGGAGCCCTTGGCATCCCTAATGCGGGCTGAAGACCGCCTCCGAGGATGGGAATGGCCCAACACGGACACGGACAAGATCACACTATACGCGGACGATGTCCTTGTCTTCTTGTCCGACCCCGCCTCTTCTGGGCCACAGTGTCTCCGGATCCTGCATGCCTTCGAACAGGCCTCAGGGTTGCGGCTAAACCCGAGAAGTCAGTGTTAGTCCCCTTGCATCTCTCTAGAGAGTGCTTCGATTGGCAGTCCACCATACCACTCCGGAGGCAGTCCTTTAAATATCTGGGGATTTGGATCACCCTTCTTCCGGAGCTGGGTTGGTCCCTCAATGTGGCTCCGTTAGTCAAGAGGGCTAAGGAAGACCTACTTAAATGGAAAACGCTGCCTCTGAACCCCTGGGGAGGGTGGCCCTGTTTAAAATGATGATCCTCCCCAGATTCCTTTATGTCTTGCAGAATGCCCCCTTCTGTTTCTCCAGGGCCTGGTTCAGGGAACTGGACAGCCTAATTACTAAGTTTCTCTGGAGCGGAGGAAGGGCCCGAGTGGCTTTGTCGGTTTGCCGGATTCCCTCCTACGATGGCGGTATGGGGATGACGCACCTGTACCTGTATTACCTGGCGGTACGCCTCCTAGTAGTCCACGACTGGTTCAACGGGGGCTGGTCGGACCCAGCCTATAGGCTTGAACTGAGCGAATTGGGGCTCATGGGCATCCAAGCCATGTTGTATGGGGAGCCCATTCCGTCCCGACTACCTGATGTGACACGCTCTGTGTTGTTAGCCTGGCGGGCCTCGCTCCGTCACACTGGGTGGACCGAGAAGCTGACCCAGTGTACTCCTCTTTGGCAGGGGGCTTGGCTCCGGGAGGTTAGTGGATTGCGGGGGTTCAAAACTTGGGACCTTATTGGTATCTCCCAGCTAGGGGACGTATGGGCAGGGGACCATATGTTGTCCTTCCAGGAACTCCAAACTCGCTATTCCCTACATTCATCCCAGTTCTACAAATATTTGCAGTTGAGACATGCCCTCCACATACACATCACGGGCGACATGAGGCTCCCCGAATACAGCCCCATTGAGGCTCAGACGACGATGGGAGACTTGGGTAGGGGGGTCTCCCGCATTTACCGTACCCTAATTAACAACACTCCCACAACCCTAGACAAGCTGAGGGATCAATGGGTGGAATGGGTGGGCCCCCTTGACGAGGTGGACTGGCGAGATGCCCTTATGACCCCCAGAATAGTCACTGTCTCCGCCAAACTCAAGTTGATCCAGTTTTACTACCTACACGCTGCTTACCTCACTCCCATGCGTCTGCATCGAGCGGGTTTGCGCCCAGATGCGTCATGTGCAAGATGTAACCATACCCCGGCCGACTTCTTCCATATGGTTTGGTTATGCCCCGTTTGGGGGCAGTTCTGGGGATCCATTGAAGCGGAGCTAACGGAGGTATTAGGGTGGGAGGTGCCTCACGACCCTCGGCACTCCTTGCTGGGGATTACGGATGGGCTGGATGGGTCCAGGAATAAAAAGTTATTTCTCAACACAGCTATGATGGTGGCCAAGCGGGACATTGCGGCGGCCTGGATAAGCCCTGACCCACCTATCCTGGAGAAGTGGCGAAGAGGGGTAGACTGGTGTGCGACCCAAGAGAATGCCCTTTATAAAGCAAAGGGGTGCGTCAAGAAATACCGCAAAGTGTGGGGAAAGTGGTTGGGGAATGTGGAGGGTCCCGATTAACCTGACTCCAAATTCTGCCTACGTAATTTTATGGGGATCGTGATCGGGGGGTATAACGCTTATGCGAATGAACTCATACTTGTGATTTCCGTGTATTGGCTGAATTGTTAATATGTTTTAAAATCAATAAAATTTGCATATAAAAAAAAAACTATCGCCAAATTCGCTTAACGCAACTTCTCACATCGCAGTCTATCGCGGGAAACACTGTGTTAACGCAGCATTCTCAACCCGGCAGCACCATGCGATAGTCTCACGATAACGCGCCAAATACCCACGTAAAAATCTACGCGACGCTGAAAAAATGCGAAACACGAACGCGAAAAAAGTGGCGATGTCCCCAATGGCGATACAAAAATCAGCGATAACCAGCAACAGGCCTGCGATTCCCACGCGTCATGCGTGAGAATGCCCTATAAAAGCAGAGAAAAAAAAAAGTGCAGAGTACAACGCGAACCCCACAAGCCCCATAGACGACCAGCCAGGAACCCCGGGAAAGGCAAGGAGAAGAGGAAGAGGAAGACGGGGTTCAGTCCGCAGGAAAACCGATTCATCGTCACAGAGGTGACAGAACACTACCAACAACTGTTTGTCACCTCCACTGTGTCATCGGCAACACAAACGGAAATATGGCAGTCCATCATGAACAACGTTCATGCAGTCGGAGTGTTGAGGAGGTCAATGGAGGAGGCCAAGAGGCGCTGGCATGATGTGAAAAGCCAAACCAAGCAGAAACTCGCTGCCAACCGGAAGGCAGCAACGGCGACTAGAGGTGGGAGCCCTGCGCCACAGGAGGAGCTGGATGAGCTGGAGGAAATGGTGGCCACAGTCATCAGTGCGGAGACGGTGCAAGGAGTTGGGGGTCCGGACACTGCTCGATATGACCTGACCCAACAGCAACAGGGTGAGTAACGACCAGGGACTGGGGGGACGGGGGGAGATGGGCACAATGGCACACATGCACAATTATGTGTAGCACACTGCACACCCACAATGACTGAGGAATATTTCCCTGATGGCCTTGGCACACTGCAGCACACATAGAAACACCAAGTAGGCCCCCGTCCACCATGTGCACAAATGCCCCCCCCATCACAAGTCTCACAACCTACCCATGCACATGTGCTGAACGCAGCAAAGCAGCGGCTCTGTGAGCCACACTGGCAATGCAAGTGACACCGCATGACCAATAGCATGGCTGCAGTCAAAATACATGACATGGTGCACGCCACGACACTGAGATGGCCCAGTGTGGATAACATCCTCAAAGGAGCAGGTCACACTCTGACACATCCACGTGCACATACAACCCCTGACGTCAACAGCACATCTGCAGACAAACGATGCACAAGAGTACAAAAACCGTCCAAGAGCACAAATGACCCAAGTCGCCAACATCTCAGCACCGTAAAAGCACACAAGTCAAAGGCACCCCGCCTCAAAGGGATAAGGGGACGCTAAATCAGAGCTGCAGGGGCGACTCTCCCACAATGCAGCACACACACATAGCAATCACAGCACATCAACAATGACGTCAATGTGGTACAAAGTGCCACACTTACACCACAGAACAGAGGACACAACTGGTGTCGCATGTGCGTAGAAACTGGCCAATCACATCAGGCATAGCAGGAAACAGTCAGATGATAATGTACGAGTACAACCTCACATCCGTCATGTAGTCGAAATGTCCACTGTCTCCCATCAAATACCCAGCTCCTCCAAAACAGTCACAATGTACATTGTCATGCAGTCTGTATGTAAACATGTACAATGCGTGAACATACATGGAACACACTGTTAACCTGCATCTCCCCTTCACATTGCAGAGGGACAATCAACACCTCCTGCAGAGCAGACCAGACATCTCTTCAGTGATGATGAGGAGGACACCCTGGCCATCTGCTCCGACACCCTCCAACGGCTCATGGACAGCCTCTGCACCCCACCTCCAGGAGCAGGGCAGCCCAGCTGCATCGAGGTGATCCCACCCCCTGCACAGACCACACAGCAGGAAGCACCCACCACCACGGCTGGCTCCCAGCACCTCACAGAACACATGGCATTCCAACGCCGTGTGTCAGACTGCCAGAGGGGGCTGGCTGAACAGGTGCGGGTGGGTTTCGACCTCATGGCAGCCAAACTAGATGCCATACGTGGGTGTCTTAGTCCCATCAGGGACCACTTACAGTCCCTAACGGACACCCACAGTCCGCTCCATGCCCTACGACAATCCTTGGCTGACCTCGTTGGAGCCATTACTCGGATACAAGAACTGTCTAGTCAGACAGGCTCCAGCGACGACAGCACAGAGTTGGCACAGATGCGGATGACAATGGAGAACATGGAGCGGATGCAGGCAGGAAGGATGGCTGCCACGGCTGAACACCAGCAAGATGTAGCTCGGATCTTCCATGCCCTGCAGATCCTCATCTTGCCATTGCTGCCACAGAGCCTGTCCCAGATGACTGCTGCAGAAACTTCGACACACACATCTCCGCCCCCTGATGTGTCAGTGGCACACAGTGATGCAGCCATAACACCACCACACACACCTGGCACACCTGACACAGAAGACATATCAGAGGACAAAGATATGGATAGTAATGAATCTGTGTCAAAAAGGAGGTTGTAGCATTCATCCCCCGCCATATGGCCTGTTTCTGCTTGGTACAGCCCTCTGCATCATGCCCTGGTACAACACCTTCCACTGTCCCCCGAAACACTCTGCGACATTCACCTGGACCCCGACATGGACTGCCATATCTGCTCTGGTTACCAATGACATAGCAAACAGGCTACGCACTCAACCCTTCCTCTACCGATTAACTTGTCATTCCCTAAAGGACTCTGTTTGGCCCTCCACTGGGCAACCATGTAATGTGGGGTGTGCATGGGCATGTACTGCTCCAGCTCCGACACTCCACAGGATGTGAATAAAACATTCCTAATCACACAGATGTGTCATGTCTATGTTCAATCAAGTATAACAGTATGGATGACTGTAGGGACATTGAGTGCACAAAAGGTACACCCTGGGAAATGACATCAATGCGCAAGTTTGACCGTGACACACATGGCCAATTAGATGACTGTGAAGGTGTGAACTAGCTGTGGCCGCATTGATCATGAACAACAATCTCGCAACCCCCCAACGTAGCCCCACGTCCATGTATTAAATAGGGCTGTGTGTAAAAATGTCAAAGTCGGTAGGAGGCCTAAAGTTGAGTCCCACATCACATGTGACAACAGAACATCCCTTCGCATACCTACACACACTCAACTGTGTGGACACAGCCTGGTTTGATGGAACACATTGATCCACATGGCAAGAAGTTGGACACCATACTCACATTGCTGAAGACACGTAAGCGCACAGGTCTACCAGCAACTCTCCCAACCACAATGTCTGGTTCACAGGTGGAGCTGGCAATAGGGACTCACCCCTAAGTGAAATGCGTCAGTCAGTCCCTCCTTGTGTACGGACAATGCTCATAGAGGCACACGATTTGGCTTGCTAATCAACACTCATCACAGTTGAACACTAGTGAAGTTGCGTACACTTTATTAGCATGTGCGTGTCAGTACGGGCAAGACAAGGGCCACAACATGCAGACCAATGCATCATACACTAACAGGCAGCAAAGGAACATGTAGAGGTGCAAGACATGGGGAGGCACAAATGAACACCAATCATTACGGATGCCAACGGTCTCAGCCCACCTTGCCTTGCGGGACGAGTCATGTGGTGTTTGGCGAATGCTCATTGCACCGTGTCAGGGGACACCACTCACAGCCCATGGGATCTGCATAGTCCTGTACCACCGGACTGCGCTGACTGTCTGCTCTGCTGACAGTGAGCAGGTGTAGGAGTCCAACAAGGTCACATGTAGTACTACATTGCCATGTGTGTACTCTCCCTCCAGCGGTGTGTCAGGTTGAGGAACGTTGCCAGGCGCCGCTGTCCACTCACCTTGCACAGGTGTGTGTCAACCCGCAGTCTTGCACACACATGCATTCTGAGTCCAGGCGAATGCAGCCATGTCCACTGTTATGGTGGGATATGTGTCCATTTCTCCAAGATGCAAAAGGGTGTTGGGACCTGTGCTATGGGTCACAATCTTTTGTGGCTGCAGGAATGTAGTTACTCGTCCATGAAAGCGAGCGCAGCTTCATGGGCAATCAGTTCCAAGAGTACGTCGTTGTCGACTTCAACGAACACGGGGGCGAGCCAATCCATTAACTGGTCCGGACAGATGTGCTCCGTCCACGCCGTTTCACCAATCCGCAACACAGCCCAATAGGGGAGCGCTTCGATGTGGTCACTGCACACGAGGAATTGTGCAATCTCACATGCCCAACTGCCAGCACATACGCCAAATACCAAGGCATCCCATGAACGGGTATCACGGTTACACTCCTGGTCGTGGTCCAACAGGGTGCACACACATGTCATAATCCAGTTCAACTACCGTTGTGTTGGATAGGCAGACATCCATGGGCCACTCGAATATGCATGGTCGCAGTGGAACCAGGGCTGGACGCAGGTGACGTACACAAGACAGAAGCTCAGATGGTAACTGATGCGCAACACTGCCAGTGGCAGTGCCCCCAACAAATGCAGCATTCGGTCATGGTACATTTCCACGTGACAGGGGTTGTGCATGTGCCCGGGATGTTCTGACATTGCGTTGTTCGCTCTCGTAGAACCGGCACTCTTCTGACCTGCGGCTGTTATGTGGATGATATGCCACAGCTCGGAGCAATGAGTCGTATGAGTGTGCAAAGTTTGGACGTATGGGTTGTCCTGTACGTAAGTGTCAAGTCCATTCCATGCAGGAGTACCTCGAGCAAGGACTTCTGTGTGTGGGGTGTGGATACGTTGATCTTTCATTAGCGCTGTGTGTAGTGTGGGAGTCGTCATCATCTGCCATGGTATCTCTCTCAGGGGGTGCCTGCCGCATGCAATTCCAAGGTCGGAGGTGCAGATGTCCTTCCGCCTTCTGTATTGAGACAAAGGGGCTTTCATCCCTAATGTTAGTCAGACTACTGCTTGTATCCTGGGAATGTGATGTGGCTTTCGCGCTGCAATTGAGGCTAGGCCTTGGGCTTATGGTGCACCAAAAGCGATGAACACACACAACAGTTGGCATGTATGAGCCAAGACCCCGAGCGGCCTTGCGCTCCTTGTACAATCCCTTCGTGCGCGGACGCCCTCCGGCTGCATGCAACATTGCAACATTGTCGATTGCGGGCCGTGTGGCGCAGACACCGCAACCGAGACACACGCATCAGTTGGTTTCCTCTGCAGCCCAGATATGAACCACGCCCAGAGGCCAGGGATAATTGTTCACACCCCTACGCTGGCCTGGCATACGCCGAGCCAGCCCACTCGGCTTACGTATAAAGGGGGGGGACGACGCTACGTGTCCCAGTTCTTCCCCACTGCCTGGGGTGACATGGCTGCGTTTGCCTGGCCTATGACGAGACTGAATCATTTAGGGTCCATGACTTGCGTTGCACGGAGTCGGTGGCACCGGTTACACTGCGGCCGGCACGGGCCTACCGCCACGGGATGGTGACTTTCTGTGCACTGAGGTAGGGGCACCTAAAGTGCTGAGCGAGTGTGCAGCCTGCGATGATGCCGTGTGCACTGATATGGTCTCTGCCATTGCAATATCAAGACCCCGAATCAAGTGTGCGACCTTGTGGACCGCAGTGTTGGCCTGAGCCAGCGGGCAGCGTGGGCCTACCACCACGTGGCGTTGCCTCGCGGTTCACAGAGTTAGTGGCACCTATAGAGCTGAGCGGGTGTGCAGCCTGCGATGATGCCGTGGTCACTGATATGATCTCTGCCATTGCAAAATCAAGACCCAGAATCAAGTGTGCGACCTGGTGGACCGCGGTGCGGGGCGGCATGATGTGGAGGCTGCCAAGGTCGCGGGCCCCGGGCTTGGAGCTTGCACCGGCACGTGGTGGGCCCTCTTGGAGACACGCCGGTGGCGGAAGGTGAGCAGTGAGGCCTGGGTGTGCAGGGGCGGGCAATCTCCGCTGGGCGGCGGGAGGGGCTGGGGTGCAGCAGCCTGTGTGCGCAGGGGCGGCCAAGCGATGTTGCCGTGTGCAATGATATGTACTCTGCCATCATTAGCTGTGGACTCTGTTTCAGATGAGGGACCTGGTGGACTGCAGTGTGTACCGGCAAGTGGTTGGAGACACACCAGTGGCAGCAGGTGAGCTGTGAGGCCTGGGTGCGCAGTGTCGGCACTGTCTCTCCCTGTCCCTCTCTTCCTTTGACTGTCTCTCTCTCCTCCCTCCTCTCTTTCTTTCACTGTCTCTCTCTCTCCCTCTCTTTCTCTCTATCTTTCTCTCTCTTTCTCCCTCTCTCACTCTCCCTCTCTTTCTTTCACTGTCTCTCTCTCTCCCTCTCTTTCTCTATCTTTCTCTCTCTCTCTCTCTCTCTCACTCTCCCTCTCTTTCTTTCACTGTCTCTCTCTCCCTCTGTTGCTCTCTCTCTCCTTCTTCCTCTCTCCCCCTTTCTCTCTCTTTCTCTCTCTCCCTCTCTTTCACTCTCTGTCTCTCTCTCTCCATTTCTTTCTCTCTCTCTTTCTCTCTCTCTCTGTCCTTTGTTGAGCGCATGACGCACCTTCTTATCTTCAATTTTGTCTTGCAGGCTTTGACTTGCAGATTGTCCAGAGAAGACCCGCCATGACTCTTCCAATTATTAGTGTTGAATTAAATTTGAATAAAATAATTATTTTTGAAATTCTAAGATGTATGAATGTTTTTCCTTTTTCTGACCGCACATGAATGTTAATTGTTGTACTTGTGCGGCATCAGGCGAATTGTTGTGTTCATGAATTTGTAAGGTAGATGTGGAATATCTTTGTCCAGGGGGGGGTGCCGGGGTAGGGCCCCGGGAGGGGGTCCTGGGGGGGTGGAGGGCCTGGGTGTGGTGGCGGTGGGTGTTGTGGCCCTCTTGGGGCTCCGAGCTGCATGATCAGTGGCTCCATGGCATCTGTTGTTCTTCAGGTGTGGCTCTGGGCTGGGCTCCCTTTCATGGTGCAGGTTGTCGTCCGACTTAACACCAGGTAGGAGCAGGTGTTAATTCCCTGCAGCTAACGCGCTTTATCGCATGTTTTTGATTCTTATCGCCGATCTGGCTGGTCGTTGAGAATGTTGCGAAGTGGTGTTTCCGCGGCTTTTTGCACGGGATCGCCTACTCTGCATATCATTAGCGTTAGTTGCCGGTGTCATCCGTGGCGATGTTTTTTGCGGCTGCTATTGCAGGAAAACTGGTGATATCGGCTGTTAGCACCAGCTTGTGAATGGTGCGATGAATTTATCACCACTTTGGCTGCGATAAAGTGCCGCTAACTCGGCGATGAGTCCTTGAGAATATGCCCCTTAATTTCACAAACTAAAAAAGCAACGGGTGATATACCTCCTGCCCCTAAAACATACCAAGATAATGAAGAATCTGAAAACGTAAAATTCACACATGAGGAACCCTTCCTGTTATATGACAACATAAACAATGATAGACGAATCCTACATTTTCTACAGCAGATAACTTACTAAAACTAAGCCATTATCAAACCTGGATGATTGATGGGACCTTCAAAATGTGCCCCAAATCATTCACTCAGATATACACCATACATGGTGAATATCACAACTCAAATATCCCCTTTATACCCTACTACCAAATATACAAAGTAGCACTTACTACGAACTCTTAAACCACATGAAACATAAAATAAATAACTACTACCCCCACAAAAATAATCACAGACTTTGATCAAACCATTTTAATGGTTTACCCACATGCAGCCACACAAAGTTATTACAATTTAAATTAAAGCATATGGAGACAACAATCTGCACTAAGGGCCTGATTACGAGTTCGACGCCCCAGGAACTGCCATGCCTGCGGTGGTGGTCTGACCGCTGTAAGTTCGGCGGTCCTACCGCCATATTACGAGACATGCGGTTACATGAAAGAACCACTGCAGCGGTCCCGCTGACACTGCCAGCCAAATCCAAGCGCTGCGTAAGTTGAATAGGCGAATGAGCCTGTGGGAGGCTTGGACCACCAGTGAAACCTCTGGCCTAGTTCCGAGTTGCTTAACACCCGGCGTGACCGTGGTGATCCAACCACCATATCTGAATTGGCTGAAAGGGAGGGATATATGGGTGAATCTCACCTCTACATGTCTGGTGCCGCCATGGAGCCGACCGTACACGTCATGCTGCTGTTGTACCTGCTTGATCACATCCAAAACCCACTCTGTCACAGACAAACACGGCGGTAAATCATACAACTACCAGTTTATATAAACACCTCCGCAAAACAAATTCCCCACCATGGACCAGGCAAGGGAGTTAGGGGGTACCTAAGTAAAACATAATTACTGGGACCCTGTCTGGGATTGTTTCATGTTTATATCACAAATACATGTATGATGCCCTCCTAGGCCAAAACACTGATACTGTACAGGCACACTGTACACAAATGGACATGTGTTTACAAATCATATTCAGGGATGGTGACATGTGCATTAATTTGTGTTCAACAACAGCACCTGCTCATCAATATCACACTTATTAATGTCTGTGGCACACTTCTTTTGCCCCTTCTCACTTGTCTGCCATGTCACAACTGATGTCCACTTATCATGCAGGTTACCATCAAGTCTTGGTAAGTCTACATAGAAATCACTACAACTACTATGAGGCCCTGTGACTGCAACCCTAACCAAGATGCTATACTCCTTTTGCCACTTCTCATTTGTTTGCCATGTTACTACTGATGGCCACTTTTCATGCAGGTTACCATTTGTCAAGTCTTGGTAAGTCCATATAGAAATCACAACAGCTACCATGAGGCCCTGTGATGGCAACTCAAACCAAGATGCAATAGTGAATGTGACACACTCACATACATTGCACACATCGCAGGTCCTGTTTTAGGTTTAAATCTTTTATTATTATGGAACAACACAAAGAAAAAGAGCAATACGAGCGGGCCACGCAGGGCTCGGCAGATCCCATGTTAAATGCGTTAAGGTACGAGAGCTCCATTGTAAAAATACGTTCCCACCCCCCGCCCAAATAGGAAAAAAGAGAGGACACTAAAGAAGAAAATACAGAAAAAGAAAAAGAAAACCACCCTTCACCCTCCCGGGGATCATTGTCTCTGAATAGCACAGCATGGAACGGCGTGTTCTAGATAAGGTTGAGATGACTCATGTATGGGAGTCCGGAGTAGTGAGGTGCAGGAGGCGTAGATATTTGGGGCAGTGCAGTACCCTAAATTCTGGAGCTAGCAGGGCTAAAAAGGCTTGCCAAAGGTCACTAAAGGAGGAGCCTTGCCGGCCAAGGTGAGAGAGATCTTTTCCATGCCCAACACGTGCCACAGACGCTGGTACCATCCTGTGTGTGTGGGAACCCGGGTTGTCTTCCAATGTATGAGTATGTTCTGGGTGGCCGTGCCGAGGGCGATGGCTATCTGTTTCCCCCTTTTGGATTTCAGGGGGTAAGTGAGCGGATTTGGCACTCCTAACAGTACGTATGCGGGGAACCTGGGGAGTTCCGTGTCCAAATATTTATCAATCTCATCAAGTACATGTGACCAGTAAGCCTGAATGTGTGTGCAGTCCCATAGGAGGTGAACCAACGAGCCCCTCTGTCCACAGCCTCTCCAACAGTCGGGACTATGTGTGGGGCGGCCTGGTGCAGCCTCTCTGGGGTGTAGTACCAATGGTATACGAGTTTAGTGAGAGTTTCGGTCAGGCCTACATGTGTTGCTGTGTGGCGTGCCCTGTAACATGCACCTTCCCACTCCTGGGAGCTCAGGTCACGCCCCAAGTCTCTCTCCCATCGTGCACGCCCGGCGTGATAAATGTGAATATATCTGGATAGGAGCAATTTGTATAGGTCCGAGGTCAATTTCTTGTCCGAGGGACGCGTGATGGGCCATCTCTCATATTGGGTAAGGAGCCGCGACGCCTGCGCCCGGATACCAGGGTGCATGGCCCAGTGTCGGACTTGAAGGTAGCGCATGCGTTCCGATTCAGGGAGGCCATGGTTGGCACGGAGTTGCGAGAAAGGAACGATCTCGCCCTTATGAAATAGTTGGCCTAGGGCTCGGCAACCCGCTTCTCTCCACAGCGGGAAGGCCCGTGGACCTACGCCGGGTTTGAACTCTGGGTTGTCAAAGAGGGAGGTGAGAGGAGAGGGGAATGTGGTGAGGGCATGCCGTATGTTAGTCCGGTCCCAGACCTTAAGGATGGAGCGCGTCACCTGAGAAGCATACTAGTTGGGTGGGCGATGGGGTTTTGGCAGAAAGGGGATCTTCATAAGAGACGTACCAGCAACAGCCCGGTCTTGAAAGAGACAATGCTTCTCAGATTCCGCTCTGCTCCATTCGACCAAGTACCGGACTTGCGTGGCGTTATAATAAAGCGTGAGGTCTGGGACTTCAAAGCCTCCCTCGTGAGGTGGAAGGAAGCTCACCAACCGCTTCATTCTCGGTTTACGTCCTTGCCAGATGAAGGAAGAGAGGTCAGATTGGACCTTTTGTAGCCATCCCGTAGGGGGTGGAAGGGGCAAGGTCTGGAAGAGGTACAGGATCTTGGGGAGAATTGTCATTTTAACGGCAGCGATGCGTCCCAACCACGATATTGGGTAGTGTTTCCATTTCAGCAATGCAGCGCGGACGTGTGCCTGCATGAGGGAATAATTAACGTGTCTCATAGCCTGCAGAGTCGGGGCCAACTGTATGCCCAGATAGGGAACCGCCTCATCGGACCAGTGCAGGGGATGTCGGGCCTGAAGGTCCACCAGGACTGTCGGCAGCAGAGACGGGTTTAGTGCCATGGATTTGCTCACGTTGGTCTTGAAACCGGAGGCTCTCCCAAAGGCCTCTAGCTCCTCTCAGAAGCTCCCCAGGGCGGTCGTAGGATTCGTGAGAGTGGCCAGCACGTCATCCGCTTAGAGGCTTATTGTATGCGTGTCCCCTCCGAAGCAGATACCAGTAATCTGGGGGTGGTCCCGGACCCTCTGAGCCAAAGGCTCCATGTAGAGTGCGAAAAGCAGGGGCGACAGAGGGCACCCCTGTCTAGTGCCTCTACGGATAGGGAATGGCGCAGATGTGTGGCCATTTACGCGGACAGTAGCGGTAGGAGAGCGATAACAATTAAAAATGTGCGTCTGCATCTTGTCTCGGATACCAGCGCGTATCAGTGCCTGTTCGAGATATGGCCATTGGACGCGGTCGAAGGCTTTCTCCGCATCTACTGTTAAAAGCATGTATTCTCCAGAGGTGCGGAAAGCCTTTTCGATCAGGTGCGTGACTCGTTTGGTGTTATCGCTCATTTGCCGCTGCGATATGAATCCTGCCTGGTCAGGGTCTACCAGCCCCTGCAGGGAATGGCCCAATCGGGCGGCCAGGATCCCGGTATATAGCTTCAGGTCAATATTTAGAAGCGAAATAGGTCGGTAGGATCCGCAGGATGTTTTATCTTTCCCAGGCTTTGGGATAACGGCCACTGCCGCCTCTAGCATAAGCGCAGGGATCGCTCCAGGCTCGGCAAAGGAGTTAAAGAGTCGGGTGAGTAGGGGGGCCAGTGTTGCGCAGAATTGCTTATAAAAGGCCGCGGTGTAACCGTCGGGGCCAGGCGATTTACCCAGTTTCAAGCGGGCGATAGCAGCTATAACCTCCTCCACCCTGATCTCTCTCTCCATGTGGGCCGCCTGGTCGGGCGTTAAGCTGGGAAGGCGAGCTTGAGCTAGGTACAGATCAATGTCCGCTGCCTCTAAGGGCTGTTCATCATAGAGCTGCGCGTAAAACTCGCGGAATGTCCCGGCTATGACCGTGTCGTCTGTGCAAAGTGTTCCTGAGCAATCCCTGATCTCCCGGACCCCTTCTCTTTGATGAACTTCCCTCAATTTGTGCGCAAGTAGCCGCCCACACTTATCCCCTCCCACGTAGAAGGAGTGTCGCAAGCGCATCGCAGCGTATTCTGCCCTGTCACGATCCTGGGCAGCCAACTGCGTCCTAGCTGCTGTTAATTGTCTCCAAGCCCGCGGAGCCCCGGTGTGTTGGTGCATCTGCTCCAGTTCTCGCACTTTAAGGGTCAGTTCCTCCCTCTTCTGTTTGCGCTCAATATTGTCAGCCGTGGAAATAGCTATTACTTCACCCCTAATTACCGCCTTGAGGGCCTCCCACCTAGTAGAGAGGACTGTATCCGAGTTATCGTTGTGTAACAGATAATCATCTAGCGCTCGCTGTAGTCATGTGACCGTGTCCGGTCGGTGTAGGAGAGTATCTCTGAATCGCCAGTGTCTGGTCGGGGGCTGCGCCTGCGGGAAGGCTAGGGTGATCACCACGGGGGAATGGTCGGAAAGGGTCGCCACCAGTATGTCAGCTGAGAGCGTGATGTCTAGGATAGGTTTGGTGCCCAAAAAATAATCTAATCTAGCGTAGGTTTTATGTGCATTGGAATAAAATGAAAAGTCTCTTGTGCCGGGGTGGAGGTATCGCCACAAGTCTGAAAGGCCTAGGTCATGTAATTTGGCGTGTCCGGTCGGGGAAAGGGCATCGACCTGACTAGTGTGCTGCACAGAGCGGTCCATGTCATTATCGAATACCAAATTGAGGTCACCCCCAAACAATATGTGGCGGTCTTGAGTGGCCATTGCTTCTATCAGTGCCTCATCCAGAAAACGTTCCTGGCCGTCATTGGTGCGTAAATAGACCCTACCGTGAAAGTGCGTCCCCCTGCAGTGAAGTGGTATGTGAGGAGCCTACCCCGTATTTCAGCCCCTTTTTGTGCCACCCTCCCTTGAAAACTCTTCGAAACTAATATGGCCACCCCAGCTTTCTTCGTGGGTCCGGAGGAGTAAAATTGGGTTGGGAAGGAGCGGGACCGGAGTCTGTGGCAGTCCTTAGAGAGTAGATGTGTTTCCTGGAGGAGACAAATGTCCGCCCGTGCTTTCAAGATAAGAGAGGAGTGCCCTCCGCTTGATCGGATTATTAAGGCCCCTCACATTGAGAGTGAGGCTCTTAATGGAGGAAGGCGGCATTCAGACCTGGGGAGGGTAAGGGCGCCACGCAAGAGTCCCTGCATTGCCAGGGTCCGGGGCTGGATGGAGAAAAGTTATACACAGTAGCGACCTTGCAACTAAAAGGCTGGAGCGCCCTGTGGGCCAGAGGGAACCCCGTGCTGAAAAGAGGGGAAAGAGGGTGAAGAGTGCATAGAATGAAAGGAAACCCCAACTATAAAAAAGGGAAAATAAAGAAAAAAAAACCCAGTGAGGCGCAACAGGCGCCAGCAAAAGTTCAGTGTTCGAACATTGTCCGTCATCCAGGGATGAACAGAGAGGAAGTCTATCGGGCGGTCGCGTGGCCATTGTCAGCTCTCCCTCCTCCCCCCTCCACCCCAAGCATGTCAAAGAAAGGATACATCAAAATAACCAGGCTTGGTCGTTCAGTAGACGCCTTGGCCAAGGCCCCCGGCAAAGCCTCGAGAGCGGCTTGTTGCTCCATCTTGATCACTGTAGGATCCGGTCGACGGGCACGACGCCGTCGCCTCTGCTGTCTCCACTGCGGACTGCCATCATTGGACCCTTGGTCTGAGCGACCCCCATCGTCCGTGTCCTCCGGGAGAGTGATTCCAAGGAGCTTGCTAGCTTCAGACAAAGAGCGGAGTTGGAACAGTTTACCATCGTGTCGGAACACTAGGCGGAACGGATGTCCCCAGGAGTAGGGGATGTTGTGTTGACGGAGGACTTCTGTGATGGGCCGGAAGGTTCTGCGTTTCTGGAGAGTGATTCCTGCAAGATCCTGATAAAGAGTGGGCGTCTGGTTGCGAAAGGTGATTTGTTGGAGGGAGTGAGCTTTGCGCAAGATCTCTTCCTTAGTATGGAAGTCCTGGACACAAACCAGTATGTCAGCGGGGGGTGCTGTCGCTGCTCTGGGTGGACTCACCCTGTGGGCGCGGTCCAACTTCAACGGTGTGTCCAAGGGGTTAGTTACCCAGGATGTGGTTGAATAATTCTCGCACGTAGGCAAAAACGTCCCCCGCTTCCTCGTTAGTGCCTACTCCTCGGATCCTGATGTTATGGCGCCGGGAGCGGTTCTCTAGGTCCTCCAAGTGAGACTGCACATCCACCTGTTGTTCGTGAATGCGGAGTACCTCCTGTTGTAGTGCCACCATCTCAGTGTCCCGGGAGTCACTCTTGTCTTCTAGGGTCACCACTCTTTCCCCTATGCCATCCACGTCCTTGCGGATGTCTTTAAGTTCTGCTGTGAGATCGCGCTTCACAGTTTGGAGGTCCTCACGCAGTGTGGCAAACAGGGATTCCAAAAAGGCCCGCGTCACAGGTGCCTCCGTCGAGGCCGCCATCTGCGATGTTGGGCTCAGTCGATCCGAGTCGCCAGGCCCCCCACTTTGTGCTTTGGCGAACAGGTCCTTCAGCGAGTTCTTTTCTCTGGTAGCAGGCTTATCCTTCCTACCCCTGGCCGATGTCATGGTCAGAGTCTCCGCTACTCCAGCTGTGGCGGCCACGGGAGGGGTGGGACAGGGCCCTTTCAATATCGTGTCCAGCGGGCCGGTAGATCAGACCTGTCCCCTCGATGCACGGACCTTGAGGACTGGCAAGGGCCGTCGCCAAATGGTGCTAGGGATGCCCCGGGGCAACGAGGAAGGGATCCCGAGGGCCGTCCAGGTGCCTGCGCTGTTATGGCCGAAAGGAAGTTCAATGTGTGGGGACAGGAGTGGGAAAGAGGCGGAGGTGCTGTCTCGTTGTGGAAACGGGGCCTAGGTCGTGTGAGGAGGCAGACAGTGTCCAAACTATATCAGGCAATCAGCGATCTCGCAGGACGAGCCCCAGAACTACATCGCCGCGAGCAGGCTGGCTGGTACCTCCTGGAGAGCCCACTACGGAAAGGACCCACTGTAGTAGCCGCGGGGGCCGGCCTCAGCAGCGTCCCACAGTGGCGCCGGACCCGTGGCAGCCGAGGTCACAGAGCTGTGTGGTTGTCGGCCTCGAGGCCCAGTCCGACCCGGGAGCCGCAAGGAGGCAGCTCAGCTCACCTGGGTAGGCCGCTGACAGGGGCTACAGGGCCGGAGGCCAAAGTGCCTCCCGATCGGCCGCCCCACGATGCACTGGTTCCACCTCTGCACGGGGAATGCCTCGCGTCGCGGTCGTACAAGTGGGGTGAGGTGTCGTCCAAGATGGCGCCCAGTGCGCGATCAATCCGCTTTCCCTCGCCGCAGTGAGTGAAGGGCCGGCCGGCACCCGGGGCTGGCTAGGTCATGGACATCAGATGAGGGCGAGGGCTAGAAACTCAGGGATCAGGAAGGCTCCCGGTGTTATTCTGCACGTCAGGTTCCGTGGGGGTGAGGCGCGGCAAGGTGCAGGGAGAACGTCAGGACTCACCATCCAGGCTCCGAAGATTCTTCCCGTAGCGTCGGAGCTCCGAGGGCCTCCCGAGGCGCCGCCTCACGCACCAGCAGCACCTCGGCTGTCGTGGGGATCGCGTAAGTCTCTAAGGCTCACCGAAGGGCCTCCGTATCTGCTCCCCGGAGCCACAAACTGGGGTAGAAGAAGCGTCGCCGCCTCCGCGAACGTCCCGGGCGAGGCTGAGTGCTTCTCCAGCCGGAGCTCAGGGCTGCGGTCTCGTCTCTTGAGACACGCCGGCCACCGTCGACACCACTCCCGAGGCCCAGGGCGGGCCCGGGCCAGCAGCCGCAAACACTATCGCGGGAACCCGGGGATCACACGGGAGGTCGTCTGTTGTTCCTGGGTGCGTTATGGAGCACAACAGCTGTTCCTTGTGCTGATCAAGGCCGATGGCCGGTGCTGAAAGTCGGCGGGTGGAGGAGTGAAGACAAAACACGTCTCAGCTCTCCGCCATCTTGGCCACGCCCGCAGGTCCTGTTTTGATGTCAAAGAAACATCTGTATGGATGTGTCATTGCAGTGAAACACACCTTCTCTGTTACAACTCTGTATTGGACTCTCACCCACCACCCACATGAAAAGGCAATGTCAGGCAATGGGATTACATAGAATCAGTGTGAGAAGCATTCTAATGGCACAATGGAAACACTCTCTGCAGGATAGATATGCCTCTATTAGGGGGAACCCTGAAAGGCTGGGGCCCTGATTCACAGTACATTTTGCACATGCCTGACAAACTCAATGTGACTGGACCTGAGAATTGAAGTATATCAGGGGCAACCAGTAGCATAACAAAGTGACATCCATGTGTAGGGAATGTGTAAGTGCAACTCATGAAAGCAAACACAGCACTTACAGCATATCGCACATCTAGATAAAGTAGGTGTATGGTACACACAGGAAAATTGACACATGTCCATGCAGAACTCCACAAAGGTATGACCATTTAACACCCTCCATGTGTGGGTAAACAATATCTAACTTGAATACACCTAACACATATCCAACTTACATCATAGGGACAACCGCAACCTAAAGAATGTCTAAAGTGGCCAGGAGAAGCCGAAATACTTACCATATCATATAACACCCAATGCAGTGTCTGCACCAATCGGAGTTCATCCCACATATACATCCATCCAAAATTACCTCTTGTCCTGTGTAAGTCCAGCACTGGTCCCCAGGTCACATCATATTACCCACTTCAAATGGATCCGCAATTGGGGATCAAACAAACACAACTGTTGTCACACATCACTAACAATATAAGAACATCAAATAGTTAGAAAAGCAATGGCATGACCAATGTCTTCCGAAATATGAAAGGTTTAATTCCAACTCGAACAACCTATCAAGGGAAACAAAATGCCAATGACCAGTCCATTGTTATGCCACAGCACAATTCTATTCCACCAAACTTGCCCTTACTGACACTGCCAGAGAACCTCCTCAGAAAGGGGCATCCATTGTGCATAGCAGGCACCTCGATGATGGAACTTGGGAGGGGTGGCAGAGGATTAGGGAGGGGTGGGTTTCATTTTGGGAGGGGTCTTCTTGCGTCTGTTGGGTTTTGAACTGGGTTCAGGGGGCGGGGATGCTATTTCTCAGGGGTGGAGTGGGAAGTGGAAGAGATGGGTTTGTCTTTAGGAGGGTTTCTTTGCTTTTTGTTTGTTTTTGGGTGGGTTCAGGGGGTGCTGTTTCTCAGGGGTGGAGTGGGAAGTGGAAGAGATGGGTTTGTCTTTAGGAGGTTTTCTTTGCTTTTTGTTTGTTTTTGGATGGTTCGGGGGGGGTGCTGTTTCTCAGGGGTGGAGTGGGAAGCCGAAGAGATGGGTTTGGGTGTGGGTGTGGGAGAGGTTTTTGGGACTTTGGGAGGGGGAGTCGGGTTTCACAGGGGAAAGGAAAGGGTAAACAAGACATCTTGACGGGGAATACAGATAGGATGTTCGGGATAAAGTTAGGGTTGGGAGGGAGAGGGAGTGGAGTGTGAGCTATGTCTGCACTCAGGCGCGGTCGGTGGTAGGAGTGCTGGTCGGGCGGTGACGTGGGGCGGGGGAGGGGCAGGGTGGGGGGTAGTAAGCTACGGATTAAGGCCCAATACAGGTAAGTAAACATTTAAATAAATAAAACGAATTTCGTTGCGCGCACTGCATCGCATTTGTCGATGCAGCGCTCACAACGAAATTCGTTTTATTTATTTAAATGTTTACTTACCTGTATTGGGCCTTAATCCGTAGTTTACTAGCCCCCACCCTGTCCCTCCCCCGCCCGACCAGCACTCCTACCACCGACCGCGCCTGTCTGCACTGTGTTTTGTGTTGGTGTCTGTTGAGTGGGTGACTGTAAGCATTTGCGTTTTGTGCCTATGTGTGCTGTGGACATGCTGGGTGTTGTGGAGGGGTCTGTGTGTGCTGCTGTGTTGTCTGCCGGTATGGGTGTGGCTGTGGAGGGGTCTGTGTGTGTTGCTGTGTTGTCTGTGGGTATGGTTGTGGCTGTGGACGGGTCTGTTTGTGTTGTCTGCGGGTATTGTTATGGCTGTGGAGGGGTCTGTGTATGTTTCTGTGTTGTCTGTGGGTATGGTTGTGGCTGTGAAGCGGTCTGTGTGTGTTGCTGTATTGTCTGCGGGTATGGGTGTTGCTGTGGAGGGGTCTGTGTGTGTTGCTGTGGTGCCTGGGGGTATGCTGGAGGTGGTGAGTGGGGTGAGTGTCTGCTGTGTGCATGCATGTTTGAGTTTTTTGGATATTTTGTGTTTGTGTGTGGTGCTTGCGTCTGATGAAGTGTGTGCTTGCTTAGGTGTACGTGTGCTTGGGATAGGAATGGGAATAGGGAATTTGGATGGGGATGGGGATGGAGCAGGAGATGGGGTGGAAGGTTAGGATGGGTGGAGGCCTGCCGTGAGGGAGGAGGCCAGAGCCTGAAAATATCTCTGTAGGCCAGACATTGCAGTATGAATGCCTTCCAGGTGACCCACCATCTGGGTCAGCTGGTTGCCTTTCCCCTGGATGGCATTCAGGACAGCATTCTGACCCACAGAAATGGTCCTCAGGAGGTCAATAGCCTCCTCACTCAGGGCAGCTGGGCTAACAGGGGCAGAGGCTGAGGTGCCTGGAGCGAAGGAGATTGCGCCCCTCTTAGGGGAGTGGGACCGGCCAACGTGTTGGGGGGACAACAGGGAGGGTGGCGATGGACCTGGCGGTGGCAGACAAGGATGAAAGTGGTAATGATCCTTTGGGGTCCGCCACCACTCGAGAGTGTCCACTAGAAGATGAAGAGCTTGAGTGGCTGTCCTCCAAAGCACTCTCCACACCCTCCTCAGTCACTGGGTCCCTCCGTATCTGACGTCTGGAACAGCTGTGACCAGCTGTGTCTCCACCGATGTTGGCTCCTTCTCCTTTGCTTGCCCTGGATATATCTGAAATGACATGTAACATGGGTTTATTGCTACTGCATTCCCACACCTGATTATCACAAATCAACAGAAAACATTGATGAAGCGCACATATCACACCAACCTCATGATTCACTCTATAGCCGTGGTACTCAAAGTACGGCCCGCGGGCCACCAGCAGCCCGGCAGACCTTTGTAGGCGGCCCGCCGACCTTTTTCACCAAACCACATTTGTAGCAGCCGGGCTACCCGAGGCACTCAGTAAAACAAAAGAGGGCCGCTGGAACATGTGCATGATAACAACTTCCCTGCTTATGCTCCAGAGGCCCTCTTTTGTGTTTCTCGAGAGCCTCGGTGACGTTGCACGCCTGGCACTGGCGGGAAGCAAAGGCCCCTTTAAAGTCAGCTGTTGCACATTCACAGCTGACTTTAAAGGGGCCTTTGGAAAGCTTCCTGCTGCCTCTGCCGATGACGTTGCCACCCACAGCCTGCTCTTTTCAACGGTGTATGCAGAATCGAGGACTGCAGCAGGGGGCCTCCCGTGGATTGGACCAGCCTGTGCCCCCCCCTCTTGGAATCACCAGTACAAGTTGGCGCGGAAGCAATTCCTATTACTCTTCGGCACTAAAATATCAAATTTCAGATACAGTTCTTAGGTGTTTTTGAATAAAAGTGCACCTGGCTGTAAGGTTTTGTTTGCATTCAGTTGATTTTCACTTCAAAATGTTTTCTGCTTCAATGTGCTTTCAGGAATCAGACCCTCTCTTCCGGAAGCCATGCTTTAACAACCTTGCAGTTAGCAAAACACTCTGGTTTGTATAGGCAAAGTGCAAAGCTATCCTTCATATGCCTTTTGCAGATCATTCCATGCATAAAATCCTGTTACATGCTGCTGTATCAAGTCAGGGCCTAGCACAAATTATCAATTCACACAACTTTTAGTCGACATATCACTGATCACTGTCATCCGACCGTACACAGAAAAGGAGTAGCACCTTACTCAACCAGCCATAAAGAGCTTGGTGCTCAGTCCAGAGCTAGGAAAACGCTTCAAAAGTTCTGACTTCAATATGCTTTCCATTTGAAGGTGCTTTGAACTCTTTTTGTCAAGGTATGCTTTTATCATGTCATATTATCAATGGCATTCTTTAATGATGGTTGCAGAATAATGTCTAGGTTTACACGGGCGACCATTGATTCTGTTTTAACCCGTATAGACATTCACTTCCATATTTCGATAATATACTCTGACTCTCATTATGGGAGAGCCTGTAATGGATACGATAAATACTCTTATTCCCAGTTTATCTATGGAAAATTAGGAATAACATGAGTGTTTGATGCTTTCCATACTACTGCATGTATTGAAATTTAATGCATATTGGGGTGGTGTTTAATCAGATTTCCAATCCCTGTGCAAACCAGAATTTGGCTAAGGTTTTGAGTTAAATTCCCCCTTGTGATGAATGCCTCTGTTTCAAGACTACCTTGGACTTGATTATGAGTGAGGCTGGTGGTGGTGGGGTATTTACTGCGCCTGGTAAATATCAACACCTGGGAGGAGGGCCGGCCCTACATCAGAATTGACCGGGACAGCGCTCTGGGCAGTGGGTCATTGCGGTGTGATGGCTGGAGGTATGTGGAAGATGGGGGAGGGCAGGGGATTGATGGGGTGCTAACAATTACGCTGAAGTACATTAAGGGCTGATTACAAAGTCTTTAATGGGAACCGATTGAGACCAAGTGGGATGAAGGAGCTGCTGTTTGTATGACATTGTCAGGTAGCTCCCTGTTGCACCCCTCGGAATATTGGCGCCCCGGGCCTGGGCCCAGCTCGCCCATACCCAGGGCCGGCCCTGTGGGGCACTTATCAGATGAGTGACATGCTGCATATTCTGAGTATGCCCAAGAAAATGGCAAATTGTACTTCAAAATTTTGAGTTATGTACTGAAGTCTGCATTTTTCAGAATTTATCAGGTATTTACCTTCACCTGAAGGGAAGCGTCTGGCAGATGGGAACTATGAGAGCCTGCCCATCCCTCCACCTCTCCTGACCCCCAAAAGATTTCTAATCCAACTATCCTTAGCCGGAACCCAGAGGCACTCCTGTCTATCCCCCTTTCTTCACCATCTTCTCAGCCACTTGAAGTACACTTAGTGGCCCCTTTGCTCCCTTTTCACAGTTACCGCAAGCACACCCAATGGAGCCCACCTCCATATCCTCCATTGGCTGTCAAGCACAGTGTAAGACCCCCTCCGCCCTTCCATATCTTACCTGCCAAAGCACGCACAATGCCCCCCTTAGTCCTCTGTATAAACTGAAACACATCCGATGACCATCTCCATTCCTCTCTCAGCTTCTGAGGCCCACTCAGTGGCTCCCATCGCCTCCTTTCCTATATCCAGAAAGAACATGTGATGCCCCCTTTTCTGTCCCTGCAGTTGCTCAAAGCACATCCATTATCCCTCTCTGCTTCTTCTGTTAACTGCCCAAAACTCAAACTATGGTCCTCTCTGCCTCCTTACCCTGCTCACACAAACCACACACAATCGCTCCTTCACCTATTTGCTTGAGGCATGCACATATTTATCTCCCTCCTCCTTTGAATGCCAATAATAACTTTGCCTGCTGTATTCCAGCCGTGCACAGGAGGGGAGATGCAGCCCCTGGCAGTGGGAGTTAAGTGTAAATAAAAAAAACTGAAATGCCTCAAATACTGTGTGTATGTATGTGAGCGAGTGTGTGCATATACACAAGTGCATGTCTATGAACATTTGTTTGCATGCTTGTGTGTGTATGTGAGTGTACATGAGCGTTGTGCCCATTGCCCACCATGGTGCAATAAATAATTCTGAATGCATTAAAGTCAAAGTAGGCGCAGAGAAGAGAGGAACCAATGCAAGTGAATACATGCAACATTAGCGACAGTACAGACTTAGCCAACCCTCTTGCCTCTTCCTTGTAGCTTTGTAGTTACATCTGCCTTTGAAATACAGCACTTTCAAGTAATGTTTTGAAAAGGTGGTGATTTGTCTTGACTCTCGTAGCCCCGCCCCCCACTGACCCTGCCCCACCTAACCCCGCCCCCACCTGCCGGCCCATCGGTGCGGCCCTCGGGCACAAACCAGACTGTACTTTTGGCCCCCGAGATAAAGTTTGTGAGTACCCATGCTCTATAGGCTTCAAATTTAGCATGAGCACATGCATGCATGCTACATAACCTGCAACCAGTTGGTTCAACTCATGTCATAACACCATACAGGCCCAAATGCATTGATTGAGTTGTCTACACTCCATCCTTATGTCCATACTAGAGTAGTTGATCACCTTGCATAGTTTGGCACTTGTATTGTACCATTGTAAAATGATGTAACCAAATAGGATGGATACAAGTTTGAGATTTACACAATGCTCACACAAGGCCTAGAGTTAAACAAATCTACCTATTACTCATAACGCATCATGACATGCTGAACACCAATGTACCACCAATTAGTGTTGTGGCAGACATTATGTCACATGGAAATGCTCATCGCACACTGATGACACTTTGGTCCAAATTACATCATATGTCCACTACCTGAAAAGTCAAACGAAAGCTGTGCACATGAAGTTTAGCTATGTATCACATTTAGCATATAAAATGTCCTGAAAACATTGAGGTCCAAACATTTGGGCGATAGATACTCAGAATTCACACAGCACAAGACTCCATAGAGCCATATGAACATCCCCAATCCTGCTTGGTACAGGTGATAATGCCAGTCATAGATTGTATATCTAGTAGCCAATACACCGTTGAAGGTTTTGGGTATCACTGATTATGTATGACATGAAGGTGTGGGATCACTAGAGTCCCATTGGGCAGGCGCATCACACCATTCTTTGGTATTGGATATTCAGATTGCCTTGTAAGGATCAGTGTAGATACATATGATCCCTACAGTTCTCCATCTCACTCCCTCATCCATGTCACCAGTCAGTAAATGAGTGTTGTGAAACACTATTTTGGATGAACCATAAACTGGCAGATGCACAGTGGTCAACATGTAGGCATCAGTGATGTTTGCACTCTCATTTCACTGTATAGCCGGTACTTACCAATGAGAACTGTTGTACAGTCACTGCATGTACTGTGAACTCTGTCATGTCACATGTAATTGGGCCACCATCACATGAGAGACAGTAGTGAGGGAATATCACTCCTCCCACAAGGAAGACAAGTTTCCTCTGTGATACAGTAGTCACCCAAATTTACTAAGAACAAGAGATGATTACTCACTTCATTCAGCCAGGTGTCTGCTCAAAAGGAGAAAATTGGATGTGGACAGGACTCTGCTGTGTTCCAGGTCAGAAAGACAATAGGCACAGCAGCATACACCTACTACCAGACCTACACTAACAATGACTCATCTTGCGGGTGGCACATAGGCCACTACCAATATGGTTGATGAAATGCCTGTATGTAACACTCAAAGTTGGCAATATAGCTTGTATGACTCTGGCTAGGACTCATCCCCATGTAGCTGCTGTTGGGCCCTCAACTGCCCATCAAGCTCCATGGTAGGCCACTGCCAGTATGCGGGCCATCATGGGGGTCAGGGTCTGCCACGCACCCCTCCCACTTTGGGAGGACTTCCCCAGCTTGACCTCCATGATCTTCTGGGTCCAGGGCCGTAGGGCCTCTCACCTCTTTCTACAGTGGATGCTACACTGGTTAAAGACCCCCAGAGTCTGCGCCTTCCGAAAAGATGGCGCTCCAAATGGCCTTCTTTTGATGGGTGTTGACCTGTATGGATGCAATAGATGTAGGAACAGATTGTAACTGGAAGTTTAAGGATAACTGTAGGGTTGATCCCCATTTTGTTGACATCTAGCACAAGCATTCATCAAGAGTCAACATAATACATGTGTCCATGTCACATGCTAAGCTCAACTAAAGCATGGATACACACTTTTGTGGTCATCTGATGATTAACCTCAATCCTGGTCATGACCTACACTGACTGAGGCAGCACACTAACATGATGTAGGTTAGGGCCATCCTACATGGAATGTGATGTGATGTGAGGTTCCATGACACACAGCACACCATTTGGACCTACTGTAGGTTAAACTACCTGTGGATGACTGTCCAGACACCATTACTGCAAGACCCATTGCATTGATGCATATGGTCCATAGAGGCGAGTACCATAACTTACACAACATCCTAAGACTTAGGTCACAATGTAAGTGCTGGTATGTGTGTCACTGAGAACTACCTCTCTAGGGGATATGTGTACATGTGGACTACTTATTGGGATATCAAAGGGCATCAGAATACGTTTGTGTGGTATGTACTGCCACCACAGGACACACCTTTTGCCATATGTGGCACTGTAACAGGGATGACATTCAACATGCCATAATATGTAGTGTGTGATAGGAAATATTGTAACCAAGCAAATGATACACATTTCAAAATCTATTCTGAAATAACCCACTATCTACAATGTTCATGTCTACGATGTGCAATATGTTTTGTACAGTGGAAGCAGCACTGTTGGAAAAGTGTCAACATACCTGTGTGAGTAAGGGGACTGTCATTAGTGACAGACACACATTGACACTGTGGGTCAATGGAAAAAAGTATCAGGTCAGGGGGTCACCCCAGTCACCATTCCTTATATTATCTAAGTAACAGCTATTGGGGCTACTAGTGGTACAGATAACTCTTTCTGGGAAGATCCATGGATTATCAGGTCTACAGGGACATTACTTTGTGCATTAGTTCTACAGCCTTGTCCCAGACTGCCCACAACCCATTGTCAGGCCTTGCTCTCTGCAGGCTGAGCTTACTGATCTAAATCTAGTATTTGTAAAGTGCAAACTACTCACCCCTAAGGGTCTCAAGGTGCTGGGGGCCGTCGGGGAGATTAAGTAAGCTATTGCCCAGAGTCACAGGGTGCTGAGCTGAGCTGCTGTCGGTAACGGGGATCGAACCCTGATCCCACATAAACCTCACATTTCCACCAATTCAATACATAAAAGTGAATATTCTGCCCAACTCATATTTGAGCATACGGCATGTGGCACTCTGAAGGGGTCTGTGAGGTATAGCTACCTCCCAGACATCTGTGGGATGGTACACATGGCTAAAACCCTCCTCAAAGGCTTATAACAGTATACAGACATGGCTTATTGTGTAAAGCCTATATATAACTATGCACATATACCATGATGTGATTTAAGAAATCATTGTAACTACTATGAATTTGAGCCCTGCTTAGATATATGCATGAAACACAAGCAGAAATACCCCCTTATCACACTTTACAATGGTGTTCTTCTCTCCACAAAGTACAGGGCCCCATAATCCAGTACATGTGTGTCCTATGTAGGCACCACACAATATATGCAATCAACACTCTGACACTCAGAGACACATTATAGCCTATGGGAATAGAAAGGAAGCAGTTAAATAGAGTTAAATATGTATTTGAGACCTCATCAACCAGGGTATCCAGCTCCTCTGGAGTGAAGGGACGGGCCCTCTCACAGGCATGGCGCGCCATGATTGCTTCCAGAGGTGGCAAACAGCAGCTAAAATGGAGGAGGGGTTGATAGCAGCCGTGTCAGGAGGCAAGTGAGTTATTGTTGAAACCGCGGCATACATGTTCGCCATGTACTTGGTGATCAGCGTTGGTGCACACAGCCATTGAACTGCAACCGCCACTATAATCAATGTTAGCCTATGGCTGTGTCTGCCGTGCATGCAACCGCCCACCGCGCAGTCAACTTCCGTCAGTGGCGGACGCTCGAAATGTCCTATTAGCGAGGCCAGGCACCTACCATGTTAGAGGTTGGGAAAACAGTATTTGTGACAGTTAAGTGCATCACCACCACTACAAATAAGGGCAAACATGTTTACATTTGAAAAACTCCATTCCCATTTCATGTCCAGTACAAAACATAATCTGTGTAGTGCATTACTGTGCACAAAGGCAAGATGTGCATGGCGCACTGTACACCGCGGTTGGCAGTATTTCACAGGAAATGGAATGATAACCTGACTATAGTGCAAATTTATAATTTCTGAACCAGCCAGCGTGATCTTGCGCACTAGCCCCTGAGGAGGAGGAGGGGCTGTGATGCTGGTGTTGGTGCCAGAGCACCTCAAAACCAGCCGAGGCTTCCCTCTGCACGGGAGCCCAAACCAGCCAGCGCGATCTTGCGCACTAGCACCTGAGGAGGAGGAGGGGCCATTATGCTCGTGTTGGCGCCAGAGCGCCTCAAAACCAGCCGAGGCTTCCTGCTGCGTGGGAGCCTAAACCAGCCAGCGTGATCTTGCGCACTAGCCCCTGAGGAGGAGGAGGGGCCGTGACGCGGGAAACAGCGTTTACAACGCTGTTTCCACAACGCAGTGCTATTACAACGCGGTCGTTACAACGACCGCGTTGTTAGTACGCAATACCTTTACATCGCAAGTCATTACAACGACTTGCTGTAGGGGGCGCAAAGGTATTGGATATAAAATCCAACACCTTCCCTGCTGTTGCGCAAACTGGAGTAGGAATAGTAAATAATACTATTCCTAAGTCCAGCGTGCCCCCTACAGCAAGTCGATGTAATGACTTGCGATGTAAAGGTATTGCGTACTAACAACGTGGTCGTTGTAACGACCGCGTTGTAATAGCATGCAATGTATTCACATGAGTTGTAACATGCTATATTCCGTGACGCTCATGTTGGCGCCGGAGCGCCTCAAAACTAGCCGAGGCTTCCCTCGGGCGTGCCCGCGCTCAGCCCAGGCGAAGAAAAGGCCAAGACGGGCCCGTCTTACCCCGTCATAGCCCGGAAGAGGCTGGGCTGGGCCACCCCCCTGAGATCTTCATTCGGACATTCTGGAGCATGGCTAAGGGCCTTAAAGTTCATTTCAATCATCAAAGGTACTGTGCATTTGCTTTTTTCTCCTTACTTTGTATATAATTGCCCGGAGGCTTGAGGTCTTTTATTGCTCCCTTCACTTTGATCTGTATTACTACAACCTTTGAGTATGGGCAAAAAGAAGGGATCTTGTGGTGCTTCCAGTGCGCTACCACCACCTTGCATTCGCTCTACTATTGACAATTATTTGACCCGGGCTGTGGACATGGTAACAAATGAAATAAGGATGGTAGAGCGGTGCCTCTCTCTCACACCTGAGGAGATTGCCTTAGCTGGACCCCTGCACCAGCCTAATATTCTAAGTCCAATTGAGCCCCCCCGGTTGACTACATCCATCGCCTTGGTCATAAGCCCATCTGTTGATCTACCTGGTCATGCCCACCCAGCGGAGAGAGGACAATCTATTAATGGTACGATGACTTGCCCGGGGGGTGCGCCTTCAGTGAAAGGGAGCTGAGCTCATTGCTACTGAGCGCAGCCCTACTGACATGGTCGACAGCGACCACCACCGCAAGACTGATTCAGAGAGTGATCCAAAACCAAAGCACAGTAGGAAAATTTTAAAAAATAAATATCCAGGTGCAAAAGTCAAAATGGCCCCCTGGAAAAGGCCTTGTAACGAGGATGTGCTCCTGCTAGCACTTGCAGCTGTTGAGAATATTTGGGATCAGCTAAGCTGTAGGTTAGGCGATCTACTGGATGTTAAACTGCGCCCCATTATTGATTGCCTGGTTCAATTGGAGGCTAAACTAGTAGAACTACCCTTATCTAGGGCAAGTACCTGCTCTCAGGATACTTAATGCACTTCTATTCCCCCTTTAAATCATTCTTCCAACTATAGGGGTGGAGGGGCCGTCGATAACCAAGCCTCTGTTTCTGACATCAGCCCAGCTTCTATTAGAGCAGCTAGGAACAATGAAGTGCATCCCATTAGGGATAAACAAGTTGTCCAGCAACCAGAAACATGTGACCCCAGCCCGGCGTTGCTTCCTGTGATCAACTTGCCTCCCCCTTCCGCTCCCTACGTTATTGTTTTGGCGAATGTACCCAGTTTCACAGCTGGCAAAATGGAAACTACAAGGGGCCTTATGAACAAATGTATTCACTGGTTGAACACGAATGTGACTGGACACTGGGATATATCTAAAGAGATATTGTTGGCAAGACATGTGGGGGGGTTGGCGGGCTGGTGAAATGGTATAAGGGCGATTATATTGTGGTTAACTTCCTTAACCCATTGGTTGTAAAGGAAATTTTGTGTCAAGCTAGCGCAGGTATGGTCAAAACTAGCTCTGTTAAGATACTGCCACTTGGTTTTTTCTATAGGCACCTCGCTACTTCACAACGTAATCTTGAGGGTTTAGCTGCCCCAAAAAGTGTTTTTTCCAGACTTCCTTTCCAACCGATAGTACCCTTGAATAATAGATTCACAGTGTTGTCTGGACTGGAGGACAATGATTGACGTTTAAGCAAGGAGCGTGACTGCTTTGACTCCCTGGAAGTATCTCTTAGGTCTATCCCCGCTGGTCAATTGACCTCCAACTCAGTTCAGATCAATTCCCCAAAAGGTCCAGTAGCGAGCGTATCAATGATAGAAGGTGATGTAGACCTTCCTTCTATTAAATTCTTAAGCTGGAAGATTGCAGGTTTAGCTTCAATGATTTTGATCGAAGACTGGCAACTTTTCATCTTGAATTATGACATTGTTTTTATGCAGGAAACCTGGGACGTGAAAGAGATAGCATTCAATGGTTTTACTTGTTTTAGTTTGTCAGCGGTGCCGTCTCCAGCGGGAAGAGCCAAAGGGGGGCTGACAGCGTGGTTCAAAGTAAATATTGGTTGTTCGATCTCTCCCCTTTTTCTGGACCAGGGAGAGGTGCAGGTTTTTTGTCTTAGCTGGAATGATAAATTCAAGATCTATATGGTTAATTTGAACAATAATAATTTTTCCAGCAAGAGCAGTTGTAATTTCCTGGGCCTCTTCGCAGTAATTGATATGCTGATGGAAAAAGATGCTCGGGCAGAATGCCCCCTTAATCTGTTGGTGGCAGGTGATTTTAACGCCAAATTAGGGTATCTACTATCTTTATCATCAACCACCTTTGATCCTGTTATTTGTGAAGCTGATTGCAATGTGATGGATACTAGGGGGCGGGCTCTATTTCCTCTATTTCCTCTAATGGCTGAACGGGGCTTGGTCAATAAGATCACTAACTCCAATGGCTGTGACATTCCAACCTTTACAGGGAGGGGGGCGGGGAGCACCATAGACTACATCTTTACCTCCTGGAGTACGTCCTCTATCACTAAATATAGTGAGGTCCTTGCCCAGATTTATAGCGATCATAACCCGATTGCTGCACAACTACTGACTCCATTTGAGAACTATAAGTCCAAGTTATCACTGCCCCAGGTTTTAATAATAAAGGATGCAGGGCGCAAATTGGTTTGGCGAACCGCGAATTTGAAGCTTATCATGTCCCAGGGAGTTTGTAATAGCACGGCTTTGGTGAATAGTTTCAATTTGGTAATTAGCAATAGGGCCCTTATTTTAACTCATTTCGCAAACCTGTTACTGTGGATGAATGAGAAGCTGTCCAGACCTATTACTCAGCCTTGTCACCAAGCCAAATCATGGTTTGATAAAGAATGTAGGACAGCTAATGTATCCCTACGTAGGGCTCTAAAGCAATCGCCTAGAGACCAGAGTGCCATTATTGCTAGCAGAAAAACCTACAAGCCTGCAAGCGAGCAGTTAGGAGAAGGAAACAGGCCATAAAGGAAAAGAAATGGGAATCTATTGTTAGTGCCAACTAAAAGACTCACAGACCTTTTGGAAAGCTGTGCGATCTGTTTTATCTCCTCTATTACACCGAGATAAAGTTACGGTCCACATCCCGGGTGAGGCTTGGTTGGTGCATTTTGCTAGGATGTATTCTATTGACAGTGGGGCCGACAATGTACTTCAGCCACTGGTCCCACTGGGTTTAAAATTGGAGTTTAGCGAGGAAGAGGTTTTAAGAGCAAGGAGGTGCAAAAAGGCCCCAGGACCGGATGGTGTCCCTCTTGATTTGTTTAGGGAGGACTCAGGGTTTTGGACTCCTGTTCTTACTTCTGTTTTTAACTCTGTTAGCAGTTTGGGCGTGCCCAGGTCATGGCGCACATCTATAATAGTCCCCATTTAAATTAAAGGAATTGTCCTTGATGTTACATGCTACTGCCCAATATCCCTTCTAGATTCCACTGCAAAAATCATTGGGAGGGTAGTCCTGGATCGCCTACTCGACTGGATTAATAAAAATAGAATACTTGCTCCAAGCCAATATGGGTTTAGAAAGGGGCTTGGGACTATTGAACATTGCCTCAACCTTCACCTAATTGTGGCTAGATACAAGTATGCAAAGGGAGCGTCAACACATTTGGCGTTTATGGACCTGGCAAGCGCTTTTGACTGTGTATCGTGAGCTAAGCTGTGGACTATTTTAGAGAGTATGGGTGTTGACGAGTGGCTGGTCTCATTTTTAAGACTTTTACATCATGACCTAACGGCAACAGTTAGATATGGTAGTGCTGGTGAATGTACAGAACCTTTTAGCATTAAGCGGGGGGTGCGCCAAGGATGCGTGCTCGCCCCAATTCTTTTTCTCCTCTACACAAATGATTTGAAAAAACTTTGGTATCTATTGGGGCAGGTGTGCCGTGTGTGGAGAAAAAGCCTGTACCAGTACTACTATATGCTGATGATGCGGTGCTCCTGGCAAGGACGGCCAACGGTCTTAAGAGGCTTATTTTTAGCTAAGTCAGCTTCATGAGAGACCTGGGCTTAGAGACTAACCTTAAGAAAACTTTTACCATGGTATGCAGGCCCAGAAGTACGAAAACCCGTACTCTAAATATTGATGGTAATTCACTAGACAGGGCTAGCTGCTTTTCTTATCTGGGCCTGGATTTTGATGATGGCTTTACTTGGGCTACTTGTACTAAAAACAGGATATTGAGCTTTACTGAAGCCGTTGGTACTACTTCCGCGCTTGCCATGTCTATTGGCAAAAAACCCATTGCCCCTATCCTAAAGATATATAAACGGAAATGCCTGCCAATTCTAACATATGGAATGGGTATTTGGGGATGTAGGGATGTTTATGTAATACATACGGAAGAGAATAGATTCTGTTGTCGGCTATTACGCATTTTCCATTGTACCTGGAGCTAGGCCTGGAGTATGTCTAAGACACTATTAATGCCGCCCCCTTGGCCCTTTGGTGTTCAATCTGGTACAATAAAGAAACCGAGCTCAATCGGGCAGTTATCAGAGATTGCTTATCTTGTGCCCATGGTCTGGCCATTCCATGTATTGAAGACTATTTTACGACACTGGGTTGCGCTCACTTGTTTGAGCACCCCGAGACCATCTTGAAAAGAGATAAAAACTGGGTTCAGGACTGTTTTCTTAAGCATAAACAAGTTGCTAGTGAACTAACGGAAGTGTCCAAACCTTCAATACGAGACTATTGCATTATTCAAATGGCGCCTACTATTGCCCCATACTTACTATATGTGATTAATGTGTACGAGAGGACACTGTTGGAAAGGTTTATGTTAGGTTCCTTCCGTTGGCTAATATGTTTTCCCCTAGGTCAGTTTTATTCTGCCTCTATTTGCACTTGTCCATGTGATGAGAAATCTAGTCAAACTATTTTACGTTTTGTTTTCTTTTGTCAATTTTATCTACCGTTTATAAGAAAAATGTTATTACCTCTTCTACGCAGACATAAATTCTCTAAGTGCAAAGCTGCTTTATTTTATCTGTTGCAACTTAATGATCACTGTGTATGCCATGCAGTTGCAAGCTTCCTGAAGAGTATTTTAGCTAAAAGAAGGAGCATGTTGTTCTGATGAAATAGTTTTTATATTTTTCTTTTTTAAGCGTTGTGGATCTTATATTGTAAAGTGGAAATTCTGTTCTTGGCTTCTCATACCCAATCTATTACATTGTCTTAGTAGATTTGATGCCTTCGGAATTAAGTTGTACGCACTGTCACTTTACAAATTGTAAATTAATATATAACCCCATTTTTTTTCGTGAACCTATGTGTTTTATATTTCCATGATTTTTTCATTGTATGTATCTTTTATGATCTGCTCTTGTGAGATCGAATAAAGACGATGAATTGAATTGAATTTCTGATTTGATGTGCGCAGTTTTGTTACAGACATGTGAAGGCCACATTGGGGATGACTGGTGGATGTTCAACATTTGACGATGATGGGAATGTGTAATGCTTCATGACGCATTTATGTTCAGACACATGACTTTTGCCTTATTCTTCATATATGTTACTCTGGACACTGTGACCAATATAAATCTTTATTGTTACTCCTCACATAAGTACCCTGGGGGAGGGAGGAGCCGCCAGCCTCTAGTGTAACTGACCATTTCCAGACCATGGTAGAGAGACATGTGATACAGAGTTTTGTTTGAATCGTCAAACAATACTGGACTTATGTCAATAGTTGGAGCCTGACCTCCTACCTCACATCACTTATCCTACATCAATCCCACCTCTTGTGAAACTCATGTCTGTATTGCATTTTTTAGCCACAGGCTCGTTTCAATTCACTATTGCTATAACAGGTGGAATGTCACAACCTATGTTCAGTTGAGTACTCCAAGAGGTGCTAGCAGCACTGATGAGACACTTGGACAGCTACTTTCAGTTTGCCAGAAGTGAGGATTTAGCCGCTGTGAAGGGTGAATCTGTGCTTTTGATCACATTCCACATGTGATTGGATCCATTGATGGCACCTATATTGCGTTAGTACTACCGAAAGCCAGGGAACAAGTGTACCCTAACAGGAAGCACTTCCATTCTATCAACATGCAAGTTGTCTGCTTACCGGATTTTTACATCTCAAACGTCTGTCCTAGTTCCTAGGATCTGCACATGATTCCTTTGTACTACTGAACAGCACCATTCCCCAGCTGATGTCACAACTACTACTGGAGAGGGCCTGGCTTGTAGGTAAGTGTGATCTGTCCTAACTTTGAGTGGGTAATGTCAGGCAGTATAATCGGAAAGTGTGTAACTCATTGTTGCACTTCTGTCTGTCTCCCATCTAGGAGACTCCGCGTATCCCAACATGCCATGGTTGTTTGCACTGCTGAGGAATCCTACTACGCCAGGGGAAGTCTACTTCAATGAGGCCCTTGGAAGAACACAGCGGCCAGTGGAGCGGGCTTTTGGGCTCCTGAAAGCCAGATTCAGATGTCTGGACAAGACCGGGGGAAGGTGTGTAAGATCACAGTGGCCTGCTGCATGCTCCACAACATTGCCCTGCAACGGATCATCCCTTACATCGCAGAGGCTGCAGGCCATGAAAAGCCACTGGATGAGGAACCTGAAATGCAAAATGATGATAATAGCAGTGAAGAGGAAGGAATAGACTTGCGACGAGATGTCATCCGAAACCTCTTCTCCTGAGTGCAAGTATGGTGTGAGATGTGATGACTTTGACTATTATTGCAACTCTTGTTGTGAAGAGGATGTTAATGCTACATACTAAGCATATATGGCTCTGGCAATATCTGGGGAACTGTGTTTGTTTTGTAAGTGTAGCTTTGTTTAGCTGTAAATGTTTTCTGGGACTGTGTTCTCTAGGAGTTTACAATGTGATTTGTGCCATATGTATGGTTTCTTAGCTAATCCCTCTCTGTGTTGGTCTGTTTTAGATTCCTTCACCATGGCATCTTCATTTGGACATTTCAAAGTTGTGACATTAGTAGGTATATGATACTGTTCAGACGTTCGAAGTGGACATAGATTGGTCCTGGGAATGTCTGTCACAGAGTTTGGGTGTACAAAGCCGGTACCAAGTCAGCTTGCACAGCGATAGGATGAAAGTTACGTGGCTTCCATTAGACTTGTTCCTTTTGGTGTGTTGGTCCTAATGTAATATGTGTTCCATCATGTGATCCAATACGATGTTGTGTTGGGCCCAATTCATGCTAGTCTTCCTTCAAATTGGCTAAATCCTCCTTGTGCATGAACTGTATGTAGCTGTTAGTGTGTCTCCTCATTATAGGTCAAAGTGCTTGTGGCACATCACTACCATTTGTTTGTGACACTCCAGCAAATGCAAGCAAACTGGATTGCAATGACCCTGTGGTAAGAAACTGTTGTACTGGCATGTGTCTGTTTATTTGATGTGGGATTCTTTTTGTGCGGTAGACAATATGGTTCCAGCTGATGATGTAGACCTAATTTAATGTTGCCTATTGTAGAGGATATTATCAGATGAATCCTCTCCTCCCATGTTGTGAAAGTCTGCAACTGATTACGTGATCACTGACACAGAATAACTGAGTCATATCTTATTTGCTATGTTTCTGACATCATGTCAGCCTATGATTTGAACAATGTAATAAAGATGTTATCAGACCAGACACATGTATGTATGGGCTGTTTGACATGGTAGTGATCCTGAGTTGAACATTGTTTACATACAACATAACCATGATTCCAGAAGTGCCAAGTTTTGACATTGCAAAGTTCACATGGTAGTACATTCACATTGTTATATGTGAGAATTACAACAGGAGACAATGATTTGGTGATGTGGGAATTCAACGAAGTGAAAACCAAAAGTAAAGTCTTCAGTCATGGTGGATGAAATCATTGTTGTAGAGTCCAAATTGTCTGGAGTCCAAAGTCCAACATACTACTTCCATCAGATATGGAAAAGTGGGCAGGAATTGTCCACAAAGTGAACACACAGGAGGAATTTAGGTGCGAGGTTTCCTACTGGTGGTGGTGGATGTCTCGCCATCCCCACCTCCTGGATTTTTGCGTGCACGTCCCATCTTTTGCCAGAGGTATGATTCATAGCTGCTGAAACTGGGGTGTCAGCAGGTGTGTCCTCCTCTTACAGGGCCTTTTTTATTCCTATAGCTGCGGCATATGTTGATGGCCTGGATGTCCTTTGACCATAGGAAGGGGTAGATGCAGGTGGAAAAGCCCTACAGAGAGTGATATTGATGCCCCACAGCACCCCAGCCAGGGAGGCCATGTTGGTGTTGATGCCGGCCAACTCAGTGTTGATGCTGGCAACCTACTAGTATGAGTCCCTCTGCAGCTTTTTTGTTTCCCGGGTTTGATAACCACCTGGCTGATCACACCTTGGGAGTCCTGGTAGACTCCCAGGACATGAGTGATGGCAGCCTGGGTGTCCGTGGCCCCAATTGGCTCACTCTGCAGACCTGCAGTTACCCTCCCACGATCCCTACCCCCACAGGCCAGTGCCTTTGGCACAGGCTGCACCCTCCCACTGAGTCTTGGTTCCTCAGTGATTGGGGTGGTGATAGCCACCTCAGAACCCAGGACTGGGGGGCACAAGATGCGACTGACTATGCTAAGTACACAGGTTGGGGATGCAGTGGTTGGCAGAGTTGTTGCAGCTGGGGTGGGAGGTGTTGTTGTGGGCACAGTGAGCCACACAGTTGCCATCTGTGCGGGCTGACCAGATGGGCCATGACCGTCATCCATGTCCACATCTCCAGGAGTGTTGTCATCACTGACGGCTTTATCCTGGGGTGGAGTGGAACTCTGTTCGGTGTTCAACCTCTGGGCAGGTGCTGTGGCTGATTGACCTGTTGAGAAATGGAGAACATTATTATTGGTGGAAGTGAGGTATCTACATCCACGTCATTTGTGTCAAAGTAAATAGGGACCTAGAATGAAACAAAATAGACTGAGATTAGTATTGTCATCTATTTGCGTGGAGTTAAAGTTGGTTACTAGACATTTGAAGACATTCAATACATGTAGTAGATTTCATCAGCTCATTAGATGTGCAGATATGTGGCATTTTGGCTTTAGGGATAGACATGACATCTCCAAAACATTTCAACCAACACAGTGTAGTCGTAACATGTATTTGACCATTCCAAGGCCTAGTTGTGTATAATGCAGGCAAAAACACAGCTCGGTTGTATATTTAGAATTGTTCATCATGTGAGGAGTGCAGAGTCAAGGGGTCACCTGCCACTGCTAATCACTGCTAAAACTAGTTTCCTTCATGGCTTACATATATTAGGGGTACACAGTTGTTATCGTGTCACTCATGCCATCAATAGTTTCAGTTGATGAGACCAGGACACCATAAGCGAAGTATTCAGACATATATTTGAGCAGAGCATTGTCTGTACATTGCACAGTCTTTGATGAGTAAACATCAGTAGTGACATGGCAGACAAGCGAGAAGGGGCAAAAGGAGTCTTGCATCTTGGTTAGAGTTTCAGTCACAGGGCTTCATGGTAGTAGTGGTAGCTTTTCTATCTCAATTTACCAACACTTGACAAATGGTAACCTGCATGATGAGTGAACATCAGTTGTGACATGGCAGACCAGTGAGAAGGGGCAAAAGGGCTCTAGCATCTTGGTTAGAGTTCCAGTCACAGGGCCTCACAGTAGATGTAGTCACTTCAATTTCAACTTACCAACACTTGACAAATGGTAACCTGCATGATGAGTGAACATCAGTTGTGGCATGGCAGACGAGTGAGAAGGGGCAAAAAGAGTCTAGCATCTTGGTTAGAGTTCCAGTCACAGGGCCTCATGGTAGTGGTAGTCACCTCAATCTCACTTTACCAACACTTGACAAATGATAACCTGCATGATGAGTGAAAACTTGACAGACGGTTAGTATACCATAACTGTTGGCAACATGCATTTGGGATGGACCATACATTTACATATTCACATATATCATGGGTTCTGGGATTATATTTTTATGGTAATCCACTTACAGACACAATTACAACATGTGGCATGTCGTGGAGTTCGATACATGTCCTCTTATATGCAACAATACACATTGATACAGATAAACCAACATCTCCGATACTTTGAGTGTTGCATGTTAGGAAAGTAGATAGACAACACAATAGCAAAAGCAGAGTTGATAGCAAACAGGACATTGTGATATAGTGGCTGTTATTGAAGTGTAACTTACCAGAGTCCACTCCCACAGGTATTCCTGTCAAGGCCTCAGCATGCATGATGACAAAAACCTTCTCCCCCCAGCGAAAGAACTGTAATAAGGCACTGGGAGGGCCAATGCAAGTCCTCTGGGTCTCCAGTTGGTGGTTGTTGTACTGGGTACACACCCTCAACCTGAGGCCGTCCATCTCCTCCTGATTTCCAGCTGTGTGCCCAGGGTGTTACCAACAGCATTCACTCTTTTGACTATCCTATCCCACATTTCCGTTTTCCTGCTGAGAGGAGTATGCTGGACTTGGGAACCAGAAAAGTTGGGGCTCTACTCTGTTAGGTTTGAAAATCCCATTCCTGCTATGCACTCGTATCATGCTACATTAGGTTAGCAGTGTGTGGCTAAATAGATGCCATTTGTATTCACGTTATGCAACCCACTGAGTTATCCCTGCAACGTGTAAGCTTTAGTTAGCAAGTGTGACTCCATTTTGTATTTCGTAATCCCTATTAGGCGGTGTCTGAACTAGGCCTCATTATTCGTATTGCTTGCCTCAGCAGAACGCTGTATTTAGTTATTATTTTTCTTTCCTGTTCAAGGCTGCTCTCCGACTTACTAATGAATAGGCCATTCTGCCCTCGCATGCCTATCCGAATGTGTAGTTCTGCTCCCACGTTAGGAGACGCTGAGACTCAGCGCGGTAACCTTGAGTTGCTGATAGTATGTACCCATCTGGCAGGTGGTAGCCCATCCTTCTGTGCCTTCTTTGTTCATGTTCTGCCTAGGCCAGTAACTTTCCACTGTGGGCGTGGTTGGGGGGTTCTTGGAAGAATGATAATGCATCGCAGGCCGTTGGGGAGCCAGTCCCTCGGCAGACATCTTAGGGTACAGGTCAGATTGGACTCCTCTGCAGAGTATTACTAATAAATGCTTGTTTGTATTCTCTACTGTCTGACCGACTCTTCATTTCTTGGGAAGGCATAGCAGATGGTTGTAAGTAACCCGGGTGGCCCCTAAGGGCCACTTCCTTCAACTCTAATGATTTCATCCACCATGACTGTCATCTCAGCCTCAGTGAACCGTGTTTTCTTTTGGGCAGGCATGATAAAAAAAAATGTGAGTTACTATTTGAAAGGAAAAACAAACAAGTGATGCAGGTAAAAATGTGCAAAACTAAAATTACAGGTGGTGGAGGGTGCTAAATGGTTAGATGAAAGAAATAAGTGGGCTGCCTGGGGCCAGAACAGTGTCTCCTGTCTTCTGTGCTGTAGGTGAAAAGCAAAGGATCCTGGTCAGGGATGGGGTGTGTTTTATAGTGTGATTTGCAGGCATGTCCACTTGGCAAAAGCACATAAGCTGTGTAGTTTTTAAATCCATCCAGTGGTCACTGTTGTGGTGATTTGTTGCGGCCGTACTGCGGTGGTCTACCACCATCGGGTAACTGCCGCTGGGAGACCGCCAGTACAACTATGTAGTTATAATACACTCGGTGGGTATACCGCAGCCCTGACGGCGTCGGAGGATGCAGCGCCAACATTGCAGACTGCCACGGTCCAGGCGGGAACAGCACCGTCGCCGCAGTCGGCGTTTTAAACCGCACAACTCGTAATACAATTAGCGGCAGACTGCCGGCAATGTGGTGTCCTGGAGGCCGCAGACGGGGTGGTCGGACCGCCAAACCCGTAATCAGGGCCTAAGTGTGGAATATGCTACAGTCAATTTGCCTTTGAAATAAAATAAATGATAGAACTAGCCTATGTTGCTGTCACATTGGTACCTAACCACTACAGTTTGCTAATAGAAAGCCCTTCCTACCAACAAAATAAACACAAACACAAACTAAATCCCCTAACTTATTATTTTAAAGACACTTTGGTTGGTAGACTACATCGCTTCAGATACAGACGCCAAGCCAAATTCCAGATACCATGGTGGAATGCCTATGACGACACCTTGGAACAGGAAGCCAAAACAAACAACGCAGTGGAAGGATGGCACAATGCCTTCCAGTCCACACTAGGCAGAACCCAACCTACATCCTATAAATTTATAGAAGCCCTACAAAAAGAGCTAAGCTACCAACAATTACAAATGAAGCATTCCATACACTAAATTACACCTAAAATTAGCAGGCAAACCAAAGACTGTACTACATGCTACAATTTAAAGCACAGCTCTTCATAAACAACAAAGGAGTAGATTACCTAGAAATGAATTACCAAAATCATATGATAAATTAAATACGAATCACCTATTAAACTCCCAAGGGCACTATTACGACCTTTCAGCAAAGCGGGTGTGAGGGGGGACCTGCAGGGCCCCTTTTATTTCCTCTCCGACAGGCTTTTCATGGCAGTGGAACCGCCATGATAAGCCTGGCAGAGAGGAAGCTTGTAATATGCTTGGCGGGACCGTGGCGGTCCTGCAAAGCATATTGCGGCCTCTGTCTGCCGCTCCTACGCCAGGGAATGGCAGTTTCCTGGTGGTGATGGTGGTCCGACTACCCGAGTCGTAATTGGGCGGTCGGACCTCCGGTGCGGCAGTGGCTGGATCCGCCACCACCGCACCACCACGAGTCTGGTGGTCCTTGGACCGCCAGACTCAAAATAGGACTCTAAATGTGTAATGTATATTATTTATATAAATAACCTAAACCTCACCAATCAAAAACCTCTAAGAAACTCAATCCGTTGTGAAAAATAATTACAGCACATAAAATATACAATACAAGATAACAATTGCATTTCACTTACATATATTTTAAAATATAATATTTCCCACCCAAAACAAATAAATATGACTTACTGTTCTGTAGCTGCTAATCATCCTATGTATCTACGTTGTCAAAAAGTAAAATCCACTAAACACTGAAAAAATAATTTCCAAAAAGCCCAAAAAAATGCAAAAATAAAGCCAATCCAACAGAGAACCATCGAAGCAATTCAAAGTATCCAGGAACCATAATAAAAAACCCAAAAGAGTGTTTAAAAAAATATATAAATGCTCCTGGAAACATGAAAAAAGGAAATCAAAGTTAAAAATATTAGTTTATTTGAAACCTAAAGAGATTTCCTTAAAAATAAAAGCTAAATCCAAATGTCCATAGGACACGTTTGCAAAGAAAAACCTGCAAAGTAAAACAGAACACCCTCTTGCAAAAAAACAGTACAATCAAAAATTACATACACATTACACATAATCATCAAAAAGCCCATAACATAACATAATTCAGCATAACATGTCGATACATTACTAAAACACAGTACAAAAACCTAAACCAACAAACTAGTAAAAAACAATACAATTAGTATTACTAAATGTACTAAAACCCCACAAACAACACCATAACTAACCTGAAGAACTCACCCCTACCTCCCCTCTAACCTCAAAACCCTAAATAAAAAAAACTTAAAAAGGACTTGCCTGTTCCAATGAACAGCAGCACCTTCCTGCGACCTCAATTCCGGAATATAGACTAAAAATGAGACAAATAGACTACGTAATGTGAGGTAGTGGTAACAAAAATGGCTGCTAAATGAATGTTAAAAAATACTCTCTTCCCATAGAAATGAATAGGAATATAACTTAAAAATGGTTAAAATGTGTAAAAAATTATTACACATGTAAAACATGTTAAAAATGTTGTTGAAATATGTAAAAAATGTGTAAAGTATAAATTAAATAATAGTATAAAAATATACAATTATTTAATGTACACTGAAAAAAGTATGTAAAAATTATGTTAAGAATATGTATACGAAAGAACTGAATTAATGTTAAAAAAAAGTTAAACAATTGCAAAAACCTGCGAAGTGTACAATATACAATACTATTTAAATATGATTTACATTGTTTATTAATAAAAATTTATTTTTTCATTCATCATTATATAAAGGTTTTTTATGAATATAACTATATATGTTACAAAATATAAAAAATATACATTAAATAAACTTTGAAAAAATAAAGAAAAATTTAAAAATGTTTTACAAATCTTTCTTCTATGAAGATATGTAAATAAGAATGTTATTTATGTCAAATATTCAACCAACTACTATTTTAATTATCTTTCTAAACATCAACAATACTAAATAAATAATGTAAACTACTCCTACTACATAAAAATACATTTTAAAATCCAGATTTAACACTAAAAAGGTTAAATGAAATATTCCCACTCCAACGTAAACCACTCCAATCTAAGGGCCTGATTACGAAGGCGGAAGGCCCACCACCGACAGCCTGTCGGTGGCGGGCCCTCCGCCAACGTGCTGCTGTTTTCCCCCGCCAAATTAAGATGGCGGGGGGAATCGTTGGTTAAGCGCGGCGGTCGTAAAGACCGCCTGCCACGGTTCCGACAGGCGGTCCTTTTCTGACCGCCTGTCGGAACCAAAACATTGCCCAACATTGCGGCGGCGCCGTAGGGATTATAATATCCCTTTCTTCCCTTCGTTTTGCAGCAGACAAACCACAGCAAAACGATTGGCGGAAACGGATTTGGGGGCCCATAGCGGGCCCCCCTTCATCTCTGGGCCTGGGGCAAGGGCACCTATGGTGCCCCCAAGACATATCCCTGCACCATGTGGCAGGCACCGCATGGTGCCTGCCACATGGTGCAAGGATATGCAAGTGCCTTTTTCTGGGCATTGCGGCGGGGGCTGCTGACTGAATCCTCGCTGCAATGTTAGGGATAGGACCTGCGACGGCCGCGGTGGCGGTTGCATCGTAATGCGGTAGGTGGGTAGGCCGCCTCGTAGGCGGCCGGTCCCACTACCGCAACGATGGCGGTCGGATGAAAGTCCGACCACCATCGTAATGACCCCCTAAATTATTTTGTGGAAGATGCTGGACACTAAAGGGGTAGCATTTACTATTCCCACACCAATCTAAACCATTTTGGGGAAGGTATAGGACACTAAAGGAGTGACATTTAGTAATCCCACTCCAGTCTAAACCATTTTGGGGAAGGTGTTGAACACTAAAGGGATGACAATTACTATTCCCACTCCAATCTAAACCATTTTGGGGAAGGTGTTGGACTCTAAAGGGCCAACATTTACCATTCCCACACCAATATAAACCATTTTGGGAAGGTTTTGGACACTAAAGGGGGAACAATTATGTTTCCCAAGCCAATCTAAACCATTTTGGGGAAGGTGTTGAACACTATTTTATTTGAAGAGTTTTATATAGCGCTGGCTAGACCCGGAGGTATCAGAGCGCTTTACCTAAGGAAGTGGTTACAACAGAATATTGTTACATAGTTACATAATTACCTAGAATAAAAACATAGCATGGAGAAAGACATTATTACAAAAATACATCCCTTACTAGAGCATAAGAATAAAATATAAACAGGTCCAAGGAGCAAGGATGGTAGAGGGGTAAAAGTAAAGGGTTAAGAGTACATAGCAAGTCAGGACGAGTGGTAATGGAGAAGAGAACTTCCGTGGATAACAAAAGTCAGAAGACAAGTTGAACAAAACCGGAGAGGGTCCAGGGATCCACAAACAAACCGGTGCCGGACTTCATCACTGGGTGGGGCAGAGAGTTGGAAGTGGACGGGGTGTCCCATCAAGCCGAAACACGAAGAGCGCGGTGAAGCCGAGCAAGAGGGGCAATGACCAAACCAGAGGCAGAGGGAGCTGGCTAGTGGCAAGGAACAGTCAGGGGCACAGCCAAAACCGCAAGATGGAGGCACCAAGGACTCGGACCCCAACAGTTACAAGGACAAGATGGCAGGGCTGCGTAAATGCAAAAAAAAAAAAAACGACCAAAAAACAAAAACAAAACAGAGTTCAAAACCTACCCCAAAGGCAGAGCTGAATGGGGAAGGCAGCAGCTTGGCACTGGAGGGAGGCAAGGTCGAAAATCGCTGCTCTCTCCCGGGTAATCCACTGCAGGGGAAGAGAGCGCGGGCGTCCTGGCAGCAGCCCCAGGAAGTGGAAAGGCAACAGCCGGTCAGGAGGACCAGCAACTCTGCACTCGCGTTGGTTCTCGTTCCAGCGCAGCAGGATGCCCGGCAACCCCGTCTTCGATCCGGAAAGGCAGGCAATGGCCGGAGGAGAGCGTCCCCGCCAATTCCCCAACAGCCACCACAGAAGAAAGAAACCCCTCATCAGGGCATCATCAGAAAGACGGGAGAAGAGGGAGGCATGCAGGAGAGGCGAGGAGAGACTATGCCTGATGCCCGGCTGGGTAGGTGATGGCCGCGGCAGCGAAAACGGAGCCAATCTCCCCTACAGCTGTCTGGCAGCTCCACCGGGCATCGGCCATGTTTGCTCGGGCTCCGCAGCCTGAAAACAACGATCCCGCAATCCTCTGAAGATCTCGAGCCGATATGCGGGAGATTGGAGAAGATGAAGACCGCTGTCGAGAAGGACCCCAGGTGAGCAAGAGGGTCCAGGGGGAGGAAGAAATCGGGGGATTTAAGCCAAAAAGGCAATCCCTGGCCCGGAGCTCCCAGCCGGAGCTCCTCATCCGTTGGCCATCTTAACAAAGACCACTAGAATGTTTATACACACAATCAGTACTCCATGGTCACACACAATTTTTTATGTATAAAATAAAATAAAAAGTACTTTGAACATACAATAACGCAAACTAAAAACCTATATATTTAAAATGAAACATTAACATATAAATAATGCTTATTATTTATTAATATTCCTAACTTTTGAAACATAACATAAAAATGAAATGCATATTCCAAATTCAAAAATCACTGAATAAATAAAAAAATATACACCACATTTCATAATTATGTCATAACTATAAATCATAAAACATTATACTAAAATGTAAGTAAAGAACATATAAATGTACAAATAATTAATACATCATAAATAATACATGTTTTTTCTATTTTCATAATTTAGTTATAAAGAATTTTGAATATTTTTTAAATAATACAAAAATAACTTATTAACAATGAAAGTATAATTTTCATCATCGAAATTCTTTTTTTTTTAAATGTACAAGAACAATTTCATAACAAATTTATTAAATCAAAAAATACGTAATAAAAGTAAAATAGCAAAATGTTTACATTATTCAATACCCAAAATTTTTATAATTAAAATAATTACTTTAATATTTACAATAAAATTCAATTTTTTAATGAATGAAATTGATCAATACATTGAAAACAATCCTGAAATATTTTTATTAAAATTAATAATTAAAAAACAAAATTTTATCACATTAATTTGCATATCATCAAAAAATAAACATTACATTTAGCTTAAACTGTTCACTTTTTAAAAATCTTCCCACCCTTATCCCCTTCAAACCCAACATCCTGTGCCTAAAAAAAATTAAATGTACATTCATTTTACACATTAAATCAACTGAAAATAAAAAGATGTAAATGAATAAATTACCTTACGAAACACACAAATTAAAAAAGTACTAAACATATAAAATCAAACAAGATACAATACAAATAAAAAACACTTACAGACGATATTATATAAAACAATATTTTCAAAAACAATATTATTTACAATGATATTATCAACAACACTTAAAACAACGGGGCTGATTACAATGGTGGACGGAAAAGCACTCCGACCGCCGTGGTTGCGGAAAAAAACCATCTGCATGTACCGCGGCAAAACCGGCGGTCAGATTAGGATGCGCTGCTCGAAAAATCCGACCGCGGCGGACGGATTCCACAAAACTCCACCGGTAACATCCGGATAATCTGTAAATCCGACCTCGGCGGACGGAAATTCCGCGGAAATAACCAATAAGGACGTTCGACCAGCGGAATGACAGCAAGTGAAATTATGATACGATGGCAGAGCCAGCGGACTGATCAGTTGTTCCCGACCTCCGCGGTCGCGTGAAATGATGAATGGTAGAGCCGGCGGAAGGACCATTGCATTCAGACCGCTGCGGTCACGCGGAAAGAGGAATGGAGGTCGAAAGCAACCACACAACAAGGCTACCAAGTGTGGGTGTTTTTGTGGCTCAGCCTCCAAAAACATCTGACACACCCCAATGACACATCCCCATGGCAAGAAAAAAATACAAATCCCAGGTCAACCCAGTTAACACACCTGACATGAATACTCCGTTTGGACCCACCCACATATCTGAGTATAAAACCAACCCCTTCCCTGCCCAGCATCCTTTGCACAACTCCAGAAGTGAAGGGCCAAACACCACAGCACAAAGGAGAGGCAAATCAGCACTCATCACAACATCACAACCACCCACACAACACACACCTCACACATCTCCACCACCACCTTCCCACCTGCACGTTTCACCCATTTGCACATCACACACCATGGTTCAGAAAAAAATGCCAAAATTCACAGACAATGAGTTGTCAGTCATGGTAGATGAAATAATGAGAGTAGAACCACATTTGTTTGGAAGCATGGTCCAACAGACACCAGTAGCCAGAAAAAATCAAATGTGGGAAAGGATAGTCAACAAAGTCAATGCAGTAGGGACCACCCTGCGCACCCTGCGTGACATCAAGAGGAGGTGGCATGACCTCAAGAGCAGGGTGAAAGAGCGTGCCAACAAGAACCATGATCTGGCTCAGAGGACTGGCGGTGGCCCTCCCATTCCACCACTAACATTCACCGAATGGGAGGAGAAGGTGCTTGCCATACTGCATCTAGAGAGTCTCACAGAAATACCCGGGGGAGTGGAGGCTGGTAAGTACCAACAAATGTCTCCCATTACCCTGCTATGTACTGTCTTGCACAACTAGAAAGCTACACTTCCTAGACACAAATGCACTTATGTACAACACACTCTTCCCAACACATGTCTCACATATCTAACATTTCCTTCCTCTGAATCACCTCAAAGGTAGCTAGCAATATTTCCATGGGGGCATGTGTACAGGCAGCCAGCACTACAACTTACACAGGCCCCCTTGTCCCACAGCAGAGCAAGATGGAGCACTCCCCACACCCAGAACCATGTGGTAGCCATTTCATTGTTCTCATCAAACTTACAGGTAGGTAGCCATCTCAACAGGGAGGGGGGTATGTGGATAGGCAGCCAGCACTACAACTCCCATCAGGCCCCCTTGTCCCACAGCAGAGCAAGATGGAGTACTCCCCACACCCAGAACCATGTGGCAGCCATTTCATTCTTCTCATCAAACTTACAGGTAGGTAGCCTTCTCATGCTCTCTTGTCTCACCCCTGAGCGGGATGGAACACTCTCCCCACCCAAGAGCCATGTGTAACCTATTCCCTTCCTCTGCTCCACTTCACAGGGAGGTAGCCATCTTAAGAGGGAGGGGGGTGTGTGGATAGGCAGCCAGCACTACAACTCCCACCAGGCCCCCTTGTCCCACAGCTGAGCAGGATGGAACACTCCCCCCACCCAGAACCCTGTGGCAGCCATTTCATTGCTCACCTCAAACTCACTGGCAGGTAGCCTTCTCATGCTCTCTTGTCTCACCCCTGAGCAGGATGGAACACTCCCCCCACCCAAGAGCCATATATAACCTATTCCCTTCCTCTGCTCCACTTCACAGGGAGGTAGCCATCTTAACAGGGAGGGGGTATGTGGATAGGCAGCCAGCACTACAACTCCCACCAGGCCCCCTTGTCCCACAGCTGAGCAGGATGGAACACTCCCCCCACCCAGAACCCTGTGGCAGCCATTTCATTGCTCACCTCAAACTCACTGGTAGGTAGCCTTCTCATGCTCTCTTGTCTCACCCCTGAGCAGGATGGAACACTCCCCCCACCCAAGAGTCATGTGTAACCTATTCCCTTCCTCTGCTCCACTTCACAGGGAGGTAGCCATCTTAAGAGGGAGGGCGGTATGTGGATAGGCAGCCAGCACTACAACTCCCACCAGGCCCCCTTGTCCCACAGCTGAGCAGGATGGAACACTCCCCCCACCCAGAACCCTGTGGCAGCCATTTCATTGCTCACCTCAAACTCACTGGTAGGTAGCCTTCTCATGCTCTCTTGTCTCACCCCTGAGCAGGATGGAACACTCCCCCCACCCAAGAGCCATGTGTAACCTATTCCCTTCCTCTGCTCCACTTCACAGGGAGGTAGCCATCTTAACAGGGAGGGGGGTATGTGGATAGGCAGCCAGCACTACAACTCCCACCAGGCCCCCTTGTCCCACAGCTGAGCAGGATGGAACACTCCCCCCACCCAGAACCCTGTGGCAGCCATTTCATTGCTCACCTCAAACTCACTGGTAGGTAGCCTTCTCATGCTCTCTTGTCTCACCCCTGAACAGGATGGAACACTCCCCCCACCCAAGAGCCATGTGTAACCTATTCCCTTCCTCTGCTCCACTTCACAGGGAGGTAGCCATCTTAAAAGGGAGGGGGGTATGTGGATAGGCAGCCATCACTACAACTCCCACCAAGCCCCCTTGTCCCACAGCAGAGCCGGATGGAGCACTCCCCCATCCAGAACCATGTGGCAGCCATTTCCCTCCACTGTGTCACCTAACAGGTAGGCAGTCAGTGCATGCACCCTGCCATCCTTCTCAAAATGCATGGAGCCATATGAGCGCACCAGCCCTTACATATCAGCCAACTTGGCATAGATCCAAATGTTACATCCAGTGTGCAGCCAGCGAAGCGCATGTAACTGTCACAGAAATTACACTTTGACTCACCAAGTCACATGTGAAATAAATTCAGGGCCCAATCATGCACAGCACAGAATGCAATGTGTAAGTGCCATGGTGTCAGAGCATGAAGGCCCATATGAACACAAAACATGCATGGTCAATCTGACAAACAAACAAAAGTACATGATATGAAAGAACATTTATAACATTCCAATGGCTAGTTCTTGCTTAGCTGACACTGATTCCATGAAGAGTAAACAAAAATGACGCATTATCCAAAGTTGATGTGCCGCAAGTTGGTAGATGATGACATGTCCTTGTAATCACACAATCTGTACGTGGCACATGGTTTCAATTTACATGTCACACTATGGACAAGTAATGTATGTACCTCAACATCATGTCATGATGCTCATTATCTTTCAGCCATACCAAGTGATTGCAATGTAAAATGTTTGGTGTATCAAATGTTACATCCAAAAGTCTTACACCAAGCTTGTGGAGTGCACTTAACTGACAATTTAACCTCTGTTCAACAGGAGATCCACAAGCAACTGCAGCTGAAAACACCACCAACCAGTAGAGCCTGTCTCCCCCCCCGGGACGTGAACTCTCTGATGCAGATTCCCTACGTTTCTCGGATGAGGAGCAACAACCTGGCCCCTCAGGACTGCCAGGGCGCACTACGTCTCAGGACCTCATTGTCCGCATCACCACCAACACCACAGCAACAACAACAGCGCTGACCCCTGCTACAACGACCTGTGCGGCAGCCACCTCCACCATCACCACTGCTGCCTGCAACACTCTCCCTGCCTGAGTGGTTACCAACACCACCACACCATCCGAGGGTGCCAGAGAGAGTGTGCGGGTGCGTCGAGTCCCAACGCCACAGGTCCGTGTCAGCAGGGCAGGTGGATCCTTGGTGCATATGAACAGAACCAGGGACAGATGGGCCAGGTTGTCGAAGAAGTGTGTGAGCTCCGCCTGCTGCTGAGGTCCATGGACACACGTATGGGCCAACTTGTGGATCTCATGGGCCAGCTTGTGGGTGTTCTGAGGGACAGACATGCGGCTCAAATGACGGCTCAACCCCCCTCCAGTGGCCAGCCTGCTGATACTCCCACCACCTCAGCTGCGGCCACAGAGAGGGGTGAGCTGCAAGACAATGACTCCTCAGACACCGCTGAGCCTGCAGCAGAGGCCCCCCCTGCCAAACGCAGGAGGGGACATCCGAGAAACACCACAGGAGGATCACGTGGCAAAGCACCAACCAAAGGCAAGTCGCTGAGCCAGCCATGATGGCACTTGTGTTGCCCTTGACATTGACTTTGTTAATTATCCTAACCCACATTGCCATGTTGATGGCAGGAGTTTGTTGGACTGTGTGATTACATCAATGTGGTGACTACTCTATTTGTCTCATTTACCATCACTGACAACTCATAAACTCACTTTGCACAATTTTAATAACATTCACTTCTCTTTCACAAAAAGTTATTGAAAATACACACTCTTTACACACCTATGCCTTCGTGTCAGTACCATGTTTATCACAGTATGTACAAAGTCAACTCAGATTCCAATTTACCACAAGCTCTGATTGTGACGAGGCATTGATAGGGTGAAGGAACCTAGAAAGACACAAGAGAATGACATTTACTTGTCAGGTGATGCCATTACAGCTAAAACACACCAGTAGTCAACAACGTACAAAACCCATCACACATAACAATGACCAACACCATCAACATAGACATGAGGTACATAGAAAACAAAACACTGTGCCACACACATCAGCCATTAGCAGTGAGCCAACAACAGGCAGCAGTCAAAAAGCTCATCTATGCCTTGCCACTACCATCAAAGCCAACAGACAATGTCACTGTTGTACAATGTCACTTACACTCAAGGGAAGTAGTTGTCGATGAGCTGTTGACGCAGGTCAACAGCTTCCTCTTCTCCACTATCATCGTCACTGGGCATGTGTGGATTTGCAGCGGGGGCATCTGCTGCTCATCATCCTCCAGGAGCAGGGGGATCTCTTTGCGCAAGGACAGGTTGTGGAGCATGCAGCATGCTACTATGATCTCACACACCTTTTGGGGAGAGTAGAGTAGTGCACCACCGCTCTTGTCCAGACACCGGAATCTAGACTTCAGAAGCCCAAAAGCACGCTCCACTACACGACGTGTCCTCCCATGTACATCATTGTAGCGGACTTCACCCGGGGTCCTTGGATTCCTCAGTCGGCTCAGCAACCAAGGCCGGTTGGGATACGCAGAGTCACCTAGGTGTGAGATACACAGACCAATTTTGTAACATAAACAGTAGCCGAGAACAGCATGTCACACATACAGCACACTACTTGACTCTGCGTACTCACCAACAAGCCACGCACGCTCCGGATGCAGATTTGCCATCAATTGTGGGATGATGCTGTTACGCAGTATGTAGGAGTCATGTGCAGAACCCGGAAATTTGGCACAGACATGGGAGATAAGCATATCCACTTGGCATACCACTTGCACATTAATGGAATGGAAATGCTTACTGTTACGGTAGATGTGCTCACGTGCCTGTGGTGGAACTGTGCCAATGTGTGTGCAGTCAATGGCTCCAACCACATTAGGTATGTGTCCAAGATCATAAAAATCACCCTTCACATCTGCCAATTCATGTCTCCTTGGAAAGTGGATGTAGTGGTCCTTGTAGGTCAACATTGCGGACAGGACATCACGTAGCACCATGCTGAACATAGCTTGAGACATCCCACCGGCGATGGCCACCGTGTACTGAAACGAACCAGTGGCAAAGAAATGCAGGGCCGCCATCACCTTAACTGTTGGCGTCAAAGCTGTCGGATAGGTTCTGTGAGGCCTCAGATGGGGCTCCAACTGAGCACATAGCTCTTGAAGGGTAGGGCGATTCAGACGGAATTTCCTTATGATGTCCTCATCCTCCATGTTCGTCAGCACTGGGAAAGGCCGATGCACATTTGGTCGTCTCCTACATAATATGAAAGAGGACGCATGTAAATTAAATTCACCAATGAGATGTGTCAAACATCTTACATATTGACTAACACAGCGCCAACATTGACAGGACTGTAACAACAGCTTAATGCACAAGTCACATGCAGAGACACCTTGATCTCATGTAGTCGTGCATGTACATGCAATGGCATTGGCATAGGCGGTGTCACACCGCGGGGCCAGGTGGTCGCTACCGCAATCCGGCATCTTTCAATTGTGGCCAATGACCGGGGCCGCGGTGGCGGTGCACGCCTACCGCGAGTTTCAAATCTGCATTGCACTACCGCGATGGCAGTTCCCATTGGCTGCAATGGCATTGGCATAGGCGATGTCACACCGCGGGGGCCAGGTGGTCGCTACCACAATCCGGCATCTTTCAATTGTGGCCAATAACCAGGCCCGCGGTGGCGGCGCACGCCTACCGCGAGTTTCAAATCTGCATTGCACTACCGCGATGGTGGTTCCCTTTGGCTGCAATGGCATTGGCATAGGCGGTGTCACACCCCGGGGGCCAGGTGGTCTCTACCGCAATCTGACATCTTTCAATTGTGGCCAATGACCGGGCCCGCGGTGGCGGTGCACGCCTACCGCGAGTTTCAAAACTGCATTGTACTACAGCGATGGCGGTTCCCATTGGCTGCAATGGCATTGGCATAGGTGGTGTCACACCGCGGGGGCCAGGTGGTCTCTACCGTAATCTGGCATCTTTCAATTGTGGCCAATGACCAGGCCCGCAGTGGCGGTGCATGCCTACCCCGAGTTTCAAAACTGCATTGCACTACCGCGATGGCTGTTCCCATTGGCTGCAATGGCATTGGCATAGGCGGTGTCACACTGCGGGGGCCAGGTGGTCTCTACCACAATCTGGCATCTTTCAATTGTGGCCAATGACCGGGCCCGCGGTGGCAGTGCACGCCTACCACGAGTTTCAAAACTGCATTGCACTACCGCGATGGCGGTTCCCATTGGCTGCAATGGCATTGGCATAGGCGGTGTCACACCGTGGGGGCCAGGTGGTCGCTACCGGAATCTGGCATCTTTCAATTGTGGCCAATGACCAGGCCCGCGGTGGCGGTGCACGCCTACCGCACCTATGGACACATTGTGCTATTGCATTGGCACTTGCCAATTTTCATCATTGAACACTATACCTTTCCAATGAATTTTTCCACCTGGTTGTATAGTTAAATGCGAGTGTGACATTTAACTCACTGATGCCCACACATGCCATGTCAGTGCACATTATTACATGCATTGGCGTGTACTTCCTCACATGTCACATATGATATTTGTGTGCATGTACACAGATTTGGTGTGTAATGGAGTCTCATATTTGTGAACATGTCAATGTGTAAGATGGCTAATCAACCCACAGTAATGATGGACTGACCACATAATGTGCCTATTTCACTGTGTACATTGCTGTATTTATTTTGATAGTTGATCAGCTTACACATACTGTGCTCATTGTGTAAAAAAGTTGTGCTCTGTGAGACTAAAGCAAGAAGGTGTTGCAGGTACAGCAGCTACGAAGAAGTCAGCAGTGTTGCTGTTTGCCACATGTGCTGTGTCACCTACACCCAGGACTTCAAAATCAGATTCAGACTATGTGAATGGTAAATGGTACACTCCTACATCTTGTGTCACCAGCCTTGGGTGTAGGTGACACAGCACATGTGGCAAACAGCAACACTGCTGACTTCTTCGTAGCTGCTGTACCTGCAACACCTTCTTGCTTTAGTCTCACAGAGCTACAACTTTTTACACAATGAGCACAGTATGTGTAAGCTGATCAACTATCAAAATAAATACAGCAATGTACACAGTGAAATAGGCACATTATGTGGTCAGTCCATCATTACTGTGGGTTGATTAGCCATCTTACACATTGACATGTTCACAAATATGAGACTCCATTACACACCAAATCTGTGTACATGCACACAAATATCATATGTGACATGTGAGGAAGTACACGCCAATGCATGTAATAATGTGCACTGACATGGCATGTGTGGGCATCAGTGAGTTAAATGTCACACTCGCATTTAACTATACAACCACGTGCAAAAATTCATTGTAAAGGTAATGGGCCCGATTCACAGAACTAACTTACGTCAAAAACGTAAAGTTAGTACTTTTTGGTATTCACAGAATACACTTACTAATTTTGGTATTCACAGAATACACTTACTCATTTTGGTATTCACAGAATGCACTTACTCATACTAACTTTATGTCCGCACTCGGGCCGGATATTCCAGCCCTTTGGTGGAGATTCCGGCCCTTTGGTGGAGATTCCGGCCCTTTGGTCGAGATTCCGGCCCTTTGGTGGAGATTCCGGCCCGATGGTGGAGATTCCGGCCGGTGGCGGAATCTCCACAACCGGCCGGAATCTCCACCAAAGGGCCGGAATCTCCACCAAAGAGCCGGAATCTCCACCAAAGGGCCGGAATCTCCACCAAAGGGCCGGAATCTCCACCAAAGGGCCGGAATCTCCGGCCCGAGTGCGGACATAAAGTTAGTATGAGTAAGTACATTCTGTGAATACCAAAATGAGTAAGTGCATTCTGTGAATACCAAAATGAGTAAGTGTATTCTGTGAATACCAAAAAGTACTAACTTTACGTTTTTGACGTAAGTTAGTTCTGTGAATCAGGCCCATAGTGTTCAATGATGAAAATTGGCAAGTGCCAATGCAATAGCACAATGTGTCCATAGGTGCGGTAGGCGTGCACCGCCACCGCGGGCCCAGTCATTGGCCACAATTGAAAGATGCCAGTTTCCGGTAGCGACCACCTGGCCCCCGCGGTGTGACACCGCCTATGCCAATGCCATTGCAGCCAATGGGAACCGCCATCGCGGTAGTGCAATGCAGTTTTGAAACTCGCGGTAGGCGTGCACCGCCACCGCGGGCCCGGTCATTGGCCACAATTGAAAGATGCCAGATTGCGGTAGAGACCACCTGGCCCCCGCGGTGTGACACCGCCTATGCCAATGCCATTGCAGCCAATGGGAACCGCCATCGCGGTAGTGCAATGCAGTTTTAAAACTCGTGGTAGGCGTGCACCACCACCGCGGGCCCGGTCATTGGCCACAATTGAAAGATGCCAGATTGCGGTAGAGACCACCTGGCCCCCGCGGTGTGACACCGCCTATGCCAATGCCATTGCAGCCAATGGGAACCGCCATCGCGGTAGTGCAATGCAGTTTTGAAATTCGCGGTAGGCGTGCACCACCATCGCGGGCCCGGTCATTGGCCACAATTGAAAGATGCCAGATTGTGGTAGAGACCACCTGGCCCCCGCGGTGTGACACCGCCTATGCCAATGCCATTGCAGCCAATGGGAACCACCATCGCGGTAGTTCAATGCAGATTTGAAACTCGCGTAGGCGTGCACCGCCACCGCGGGCCCGGTCATTGGCCACAATTGAAAGATGCCAGATTGCGGTAGCGACCACCTGGCCCCCGCGGTGTGACATCACCTATGCCAATGCCATTGCAGCCAATGGGAACTGCCATCGCGGTAGTGCAATGCAGATTTGAAACTCGCGGTAGGCATGCAACGCCACCGCGGGCCCGGTCATTGGCCACAATTGAAAGATGCCGGATTGCGGTAGCGACCACCTGGCCCCCGCGGTGTGACACCGCCTATGCCAATGCCATTGCAGCCAATGGGAACCGCCCTCGATGGTAGTGCAATGTAGTTTTGAAACTCGCGGTAGGCGTGCACCGCCACCGCGGGCCCGGTCATTGGCCACAATTGAAAGATGCCAGATTGCGGTAGAGACCACCTGGCCCCCGCGGTGTGACACCGCCTATGCCAATGCCATTGCAGCCAATGGGAACCACCATCGCGGTAGTGCAATGCAGATTTGAAACTCGCGGTAGGCGTGCATCGCCATTGCGGGCCCGGTCATTGGCCACAATTGAAAGATGCCGGATTGCGGTAGCGACCACCTGTCCCCCGCGGTGTGACATCGCCTATGCCAATGCCATTGCAGCCAATGGGAACTGCCATCGCGGTAGTACAATGCAGATTTGAAACTCGCGGTAGGCGTGCACCACCATCGCGGTCACGGTCATTGGACACAATTGAAAGATGCAAACCAGGCAGACCAATAGCAACAGCAGAGTACCACTGAAACAACCCTAGGGGCCTATAAATGTCTGTGAGAGAACCACACATGTCACTTGCATTCAGACACTGCTGCCTGCAATTCATCACCACCAACTGCTGCTGTACCTGTACTCTGGACCCAGTGATGGCGCGAACAGAGAACATCAGGGCCCGTCCCTTCACCACAGAGGAGCTGGAGGTCCTAGTGGACGAGGTCTTTGCACAGTATGGGAGGCTATATGGTGCTACAGATGTACTGGTAAGTGTCTGAGTAAAAGTTTGAGAGTGCTCAGAATGCTCACATGATGTTACATGCCAATGTGCATGCATTAATATTTTGCCAACAGCATGCTCCATACATGACCTAGTACTAATTGCACTTGAGTATGTGGGGAGGATGGCAACATGGGCACTTGTCCAGCTCTTTTTAAGCCAAAATGAACATATGTTGTTCTGAGACTGTGTAATGTAAATGTGTGAGACACTGCCTAGCATGCTGACTTCATGTCGATGGGGTGTGTAGCCTTATTTCCACAGATCCCTGACTGCATTTAAGGATGAGAATGACATACTGTGGTCTGGCAGTTACCCAGTTACCCTGCTGGTTTGAGAGACTCAAAGTCTGAACACACATTCCCTGTGCTATGTGATGTCCTAGTCCATTAAGTGATCATATGCTCATTTGAGACATTACAAATGTAGTTTGGCCAGAGGGTACTGAATAATGTTTGTACCTTTTTAAAAATGACCCTATGGAGATGTGTTCATTCTGCACAGGAGTACAATGCCTGGGTCTATCACTCTTGGGGGTAATTCTCCTATGACACATCAACTAAATGTGAGTCGGACATGTCATCCTACTATTGATTCCATGATGTGTAGAGTCTCGCATGTGTATGCACTGTTTCTCCATTCATATTGAACATGCATGTGATTTCTGTGATGGGCCACGTTTATCCTCAGTGTGAGGCCCTCTGGCCTGAACAGAAACTGGCCAATGTTACAAGGACCCATCACCAAAAGGACTGAGTGAAACATATGTGTTGTCCACAACCCTATTTCTCAATGAGCCATCATAGGCCTGAGGATTGCACAAGACAGGACTCCACCTTGTGAGAAGAGTGTGAGATTGTAAGATCAGGGCCCTCAATGTGACCAGCATGACACATGTAGCTAGTCAATGGTCAGGGACATTAAGGGGCGTGTAGTGTAGGACGCAGTGAGTCTGACCTCTACACATCATTTCCAGTGTATTGTATGTCATGCTCACTCACATAGTGCATCACAGCTGATGGCAATTTTTACATTGGTTTCTGTGCTGGCACTCTGCATGTGTATGGGATAGGCATGTAGTGTGTCCTTCATCATATATGTAACCATTGCAATGATATTGTTTGCTCCAAGTGTACTATGTGACATGCTGTATGGGCTCTGCTCTCCATTGATGTGCTAGTGTGCTATGTATTTTCATTCTCCTGTACTGTCACACAGTGGTACACAACACAGTGTCACAGAAACCTCCTCTTCTTGTCTCCCATGCCTGCAGCTTAAGGTCCATCAGCGTAAGGCCATATGGAGGGCCATTGCACGCAAGGTGCGGTCTCTGGGTGTCTCCAACCGATGTCATACGCACTGCCACAAGAGGTGGGCTGACATCGGCCGCCTGAGCAAAAACGTCACTGAGATGACGCTGGGGGTGCTCCCTCGAAGTGGCAGGTTGGCACACCGGAGCATGACATCACTAATGGCCCGCATCTTGGCAGTGACCCAGCCAGAGCTGGATGGACGCTTGAGGGCCCATCAGCAGCAAGTTGGGGGTGAGTATTGTGCAAAGTGTGACTGCACGAATCCCAGCCCTGAGCCTGTGCGGACCTCTGTGATGTCTCTAGTGTGATGCAATGGCTTCTAAGTGGCCTCACTGTTGAGTGCAGCTGTTCTGCATTCGTAAAACATTTTTTTTATCATGTGTTAAAACCCATGACCCTTGTCACATAAAATCAGCTTGGCATTTTTTCATCTTACATTGTATAAATGTTGTCTGAACTGAGACCTTCCTACACAGGATAATCCATTGTGTGAAGTGGGTAGCCCAGTACACTTGTCAGGCTTGTGTGCGCTGTGTGGCTAGCTCAATAGTGTGCTGTTGTGATGATGTGTCAGTGGCTACAGCCATGCACAGATGTGGACTCAGGGAGCAGTGAGTTGTTAAGGGTCACACCTGTCCCATGGGTCCCTTTTTTCACAATTATATACAGGACAGCACCATTGTGAAGTATACTAGCCCAATATCAGCAGCATGGCATAACATGATGTAATTACCTGCCATAGTGACAGTAAGTGCACACAGGTGCTGATGGGGTAGATGGTGATGATTGCAGTGATGCATTGGCTAAATTACCTGTGCCATTTGTGCACATGGCAACATGACTGGGATGGTTAGACTCTGTGACTTAACTGCAATGTAGCAGAACCTGGCTATTGCAAGATTGTTTTGGCACTATGGCTTAACATGGTTGGATGTGATCAGTGGGTATGTCAAATTGTGATGTGACTGAGGTGTTGTACAGTATTTTGAAGGATGATAATGAGCAAAGGTTACTCAGATTGTCAGTCCTCAGTATGTGTGCATTGTGGAGGGGTGTCCTGGTGCATCAGTGCATGGTGAAGTTGTGGCTAATGCTTGTAATCAGTGTGTGAATTCTTGGCACATTGATGTGTCCTCAATGTCATCAGTCAGCACAACCACCACTCTCCAAGAATCCAGACGCACCTGCAGATGCCTGGAGAAGAACTGGAGAAACACCAAGACAATCGAAAACCACACCACCTACAAGGACGCCACGACAGACTACCACAACCAGATCAGAGCCACCAAGAGGAACTTCATCCACAACAAAATCCTGGCCAACTCCACCAACTCCAAGGAACTTTTCAGTGTCATTCAGGAATTCACCAACCCACGCAGCGAAGCCACATACATCACCCCATCCCAAGACCTCTGCGACAAGCTTGGAACCTATTTCCACCTCAAGATCAAAAACCTCTACGACAACTTCATCGACCATCCACCAGGCGCCACAGACGGCCCCCGCCCCCCAGAAACACCAGCCAGCCCAACATCTCCAACTGGACACCGATCACGGCCGAAGACACCGCCTCAACCATGAAAAGCATCCACTCGGGGGCCCCCACCGACCCGTGCCCCTCTCACATCTACCACAGAGCCGCGGCCGCCATCGCACCCGAACTACAACGCACCATCAGCACCACCTTCAAAACAGGCACCTTCCCAGACGACTGGAAGCGCGCAGAAGTCAGACCCCTGCTCAAGAAGCCCACAGCTGACCCCACCGACCTCAAGAACTATCGGCCCATCTCGCTCCTCCCCTTCGCAGCCAAAGTTGCAGAGAAAACAGTCAACAGGAAACTGACACGATTCATTGAAGAGAACGCCGTCCTCGACCCGTCCCAATCCGGATTCCGAAGCAACCACAGCACAGAGACCGCCCTACTCGCCGCCACAGATGACACCCGCACCCTCCTGGACCATGGCCACTCCACAGCCCTCATCCTACTCGACCTATCAACGGCCTTCGACACCGTCTCCCACCGCACACTAGTCGCCAGACTACATGATGTAGGCATACAAGGAGCAGCCCTGGACTGGATCCGATCATTCCTCACCGGAAGAAGCCAAAGGATCAGACTCCCACCCTTCCTCTCCGACCCCACAAAAATCACCTGCGGAGTCCCACAGGGTTCATCACTGAGCCCCACCCTCTTCAACATCTACATGGCCCCCCTCACAGCCATCGTCCGACAACACGGCCTCAACATCGTATCCTACGCCGACGACACCCAGCTCGCCAAAAGACCCCACCACTGCCAAACTCAACTTCCAGAAAGGAATGCAAGACGTCGCAGTCTGGATGACCAACAGCTGCCTGAAGCTCAAAGCCGAGAAGACAGAAGTCCTCGTCCTCGGTACCACCCCTTCTGCATGGGACAGCACCTGGTGGCCGACCGCCCTCGGAAGCCCACCTACCCCTTCAGACCACGCCAAGAACCTCGGCATTGTACTCGACTCATCACTCACCATGAACCGACAGGTCAACGCCGTCACCTCCAGCTGCTTCAACACCCTCCGCATCCTCCCCAAGACCTTCAAGTGGATCCCCCCCTGAGTCAAGGAAGACAGTCACCCATGCACTCATCACCAGCAGACTGGACTATGGAAACGCACTCTACGCCGGCATCAACAAGTCCCTACTCCGCAAGCTCCAAACAATACAGAACACCGCCGCCAGACTCGTCCTCGGCATCCCCCGACATGAACACATCAGCCAACACCTACGAAGTCTCCACTGGCTCCCCGTGGAGAAAAGAGTCACTTTCAAAATCCTCACTCACGCCTACAAATGCCTACACAACAACGGACCCAAATACCTCAACGACAGAATCAACTTCCACGTACCCAAAAGAAACCTCCGATCTTCCAACCTCGCACTGGCCGAAACCCGCGCATCCACAGAGCCAGAGGAGGCGGAAGATCCTTCTCTCACATTGCAGTCAAGACCTGAAACGAGCTACCGGCAGACATCAGACGCGCCCCCTCCCTGAACACCTTCAGGAAGACCCTCAAGACCTGGCTCTTCGGCTAAACAGATCTGCGGTGAGTAGCGTGCTTACAATTCCCTGATTGATTGACTGATTGATTGAACGTAGGGATGTCATATGCCAGACCCTAGGGATTGCCACACATTAGCTGTCCTAATGGAGTCCACCTACTTCATCATCAACAGAAGACACAATCCTGCCTTGGATCAATGAGGGCCTGTCAGGGACTTGGGGACATGTTGGTATGTGACATGTCACAACTTATGGAGGCCTTGCATTAATTTCCCCTTCTCATGCTATTGTGCATATTGTTTGTGACTGCATTGTTAAATGGTGCGCATTGTCACTTCGTTAACAAATAAGATGTGGCCTTGTGACATATGCAAAACACACAAGATGATGGACGGAATGCTGCACATTGGCAAACATTCACCCCCAGTCACAGATCTGGGTTTAATCCATCGTTATTTTGCTTCACCACGCCACCCCAGTTCAGACATAGCCACATGCAAATCAGTCTTGACCCTGTGCCTCATGGGAACAGTCCAGACCGAACTGCCAAGCCATGTCTTCCCTGGACCGGAATCAAGCATCCTAGGACCGGTTTCAGGCTATCAGCCTTTATCAGCCAGGATAGCTTGACTCCAGTGGCGTAGTGAGCACGGGACCCACGTCTGGGCATACCCTTCCCACATAGGGCGAAATGCAAAACACACAAGATGATGGACGGAATGCTGCACATTGGCAAACATTCACCCCCAGTCACAGATCTGGGTTTAATCCATCGTTATTTTGCTTCACCACGCCACCCCAGTTCAGACATAGCCACATGCAAATCAGCCTTGACCCTGTGCCTCATGGGAACTATCCAGAACGAACTGCCAAGCCATGTCTTCCCTGGACCGGAATCAAGCATCCTAGGACCGGTTTCAGGCTATCAGCCTTCATCAGCCAGGATAGCTTGACTCCAGTGGCGTAGTGAGCACGGGACCCACGTCTGGGCATACCCTTCCCATATAGGGCGAAATGCAAAACACACAAGATGATGGACGGAATGCTGCACATTGGCAAACATTCACCCCCAATCACAGATCTGGGTTTAATCCATCGTTATTTTGCTTCACCACGCCACCCTAGTTCAGACATAGCCACATGCAAATCAGTCTTGACCCTGTGCCTCATGGGAACAGTCCAGACCAAACTGCCAAGCCATGTCTTCCCTGGACCGGAATCAAGCATCCTAGGACCGGTTTCAGGCTATCAGCCTTCATCAGCCAGGATAGCTTGACTCCAGTGGCGTAGTGAGCACGGGACCCACGTCTGGGCATACCCTTCCCACAAAGGGCGAAATGCAAAACACACAAGATGATGGACGGAATGCTGCACATTGGCAAACATTCACCCCCAGTCACAGATCTGGGTTTAATCCATCGTTATTTTGCTTCACCACGCCACCCCAGTTCAGACATAGCCACATGCAAATCAGTCTTGACCCTGTGCCTCATGGGAACAGTCCAGACCGAACTGCCAAGCCATGTCTTCCCTGGACCGGAATCAAGCATCCTAGGACCGGTTTCAGGCTATCAGCCTTCATCAGCCAGGATAGCTTGACTCCAGTGGCGTAGTGAGCTCGGGACCCACGTCTGGGCATACCCTTCCCACATAGGGCGAAATGCAAAACACACAAGATGATGGACGGAATGCTGCACATTGGCAAACATTCACCCCCAGTCACAGATCTGGGTTTAATCCATCGTTATTTTGCTTCACCACGCCACCCCCAGTTCAGACATAGCCACATGCAAATCAGTCTTGACCCTGTGCCTCATGGGAACAGTCCAGACCGAACTGCCAAGCCATGTCTTCCCTGGACCGGAATCAAGCATCCTAGGACCGGTTTCAGGCTATCAGCCTTCATCAGCCAGGATAGCTTGACTCCAGTGGCGTAGTGAGCACGGGACCCACGGGACCCACGTCTGGGCATACCCTTCCCACATAGGGCGAAATGCAAAACACACAAGATTATGGACGGAATGCTGCACATTGGCAAACATTCACCCCCAGTCACAGATCTGGGTTTAATCCATCGTTATTTTGCTTCACCACGCCACCCCAGTTCAGACATAGCCACATGCAAATCAGCCTTGACCCTGTGCCTCATGGGAACAGTCCAGAACGAACTGCCAAGCCATGTCTTCCCTGGACCGGAATCAAGCATCCTAGGACCGGTTTCAGGCTATCAGCCTTCATCAGCCAGGATAGCTTGACTCCAGTGGCGTAGTGAGCACGGGACCCACGTCTGGGCATACCCTTCCCATATAGGGCGAAATGCAAAACACACAAGATGATGGACGGAATGCTGCACATTGGCAAACATTCACCCCCAGTCACAGATCTGGGTTTAATCCATCGTTATTTTGCTTCACCACGCCACCCCAGTTCAGACATAGCCACATGCAAATCAGTCTTGACCCTGTGCCTCATGGGAACAGTCCAGACCGAACTGCCAAGCCATGTCTTCCCTGGACCGGAATCAAGCATCCTAGGACCGGTTTCAGGCTATCAGCCTTCATCAGCCAGGATAGCTTGACTCCAGTGGCGTAGTGAGCACGGGACCCACGTCTGGGCATACCCTTCCCACATAGGGCGAAATGCAAAACACACAAGATGATGGACGGAATGCTGCACATTGGCAAACATTCACCCCCAGTCACAGATCTGGGTTTAATCCATCGTTATTTTGCTTCACCACGCCACCCCAGTTCAGACATAGCCACATGCAAATCAGTCTTGACCCTGTGCCTCATGGGAACAGTCCAGACCGAACCTTCCAAGCCATGTCTTCCCTGGACCGGAATCAAGCATCCTAGGACTGGTTTCAGGCTATCAGCCTTCATCAGCCAGGATAGCTTGACTCCAGTGGCGTAGTGAGCACGGGACCCACGTCTGGGCATACCCTTCCCACATAGGGCGAAATGCAAAACACACAAGATGATGGACGGAATGCTGCACATTGGCAAACATTCACCCCCAGTCACAGACCTGGGTTTAATCCATCGTTATTTTGCTTCACCACGCCACCCCAGTTCAGACATAGCCACATGCAAATCAGTCTTGACCCTGTGCCTCATGGAAACAGTCCAGACCGAACTGCCAAGCCATGTCTTCCCTGGACCGGAATCAAGCATCCTAGGACCGGTTTCAGGCTATCAGCCTTCATCAGCCAGGATAGCTTGACTCCAGTGGCGTAGTGAGCACGGGACCCACGTCTGGGCATACCCTTCCCACATAGGGCGAAATGCAAAACACACAAGATGATGGACGGAATGCTGCACATTGGCAAACATTCACCCCCAGTCACAGATCTGGGTTTAATCCATCGTTATTTTGCTTCACCACGCCACCCCAGTTCAGACATAGCCACATGCAAATCAGTCTTGACCCTGTGCCTCATGGGAACAGTCCAGACCGAACCTTCCAAGCCATGTCTTCCCTGGACCGGAATCAAGCATCCTAGGACTGGTTTCAGGCTATCAGCCTTCATCAGCCAGGATAGCTTGACTCCAGTGGCGTAGTGAGCACGGGACCCACGTCTGGGCATACCCTTCCCACATAGGGCGAAATGCAAAACACACAAGATGATGGACGGAATGCTGCACATTGGCAAACATTCACCCCCAGTCACAGACCTGGGTTTAATCCATCGTTATTTTGCTTCACCACGCCACCCCAGTTCAGACATAGCCACATGCAAATCAGTCTTGACCCTGTGCCTCATGGAAACAGTCCAGACCGAACTGCCAAGCCATGTCTTCCCTGGACCGGAATCAAGCATCCTAGGACCGGTTTCAGGCTATCAGCCTTCATCAGCCAGGATAGCTTGACTCCAGTGGCGTAGTGAGCACGGGACCCACGTCTGGGCATACCCTTCCCACATAGGGCGAAATACAAAACACACAAGATGATGGACGGAATGCTGCACATTGGCAAACATTCACCCCCAGTCACAGATCTGGGTTTAATCCATCGTTATTTTGCTTCACCACGCCACCCCAGTTCAGACATAGCCACATGCAAATCAGTCTTGACCCTGTGCCTCATGGGAACAGTCCAGACCGAACTGCCAAGCCATGTCTTCCCTGGACCGGAATCAAGCATCCTAGGACCGGTTTCAGGCTATCAGCCTTCATCAGCCAGGATAGCTTGACTCCAGTGGCGTAGTGAGCTCGGGACCCACGTCTGGGCATACCCTTCCCACATAGGGCGAAATGCAAAACACACAAGATGATGGACGGAATGCTGCACATTGGCAAACATTCACCCCCAGTCACAGATCTGGGTTTAATCCATCGTTATTTTGCTTCACCACGCCACCCCAGTTCAGACATAGCCACATGCAAATCAGTCTTGACCCTGTGCCTCATGGGAACAGTCCAGACCGAACTGCCAAGCCATGTCTTCCCTGGACCGGAATCAAGCATCCTAGGACCGGTTTCAGGCTATCAGCCTTCATCAGCCAGGATAGCTTGACTCCAGTGGCGTAGTGAGCACGGGACCCACGGGACCCACGTCTGGGCATACCCTTCCCACATAGGGCGAAATGCAAAACACACAAGATTATGGACGGAATGCTGCACATTGGCAAACATTCACCCCCAGTCACAGATCTGGGTTTAATCCATCGTTATTTTGCTTCACCACGCCACCCCAGTTCAGACATAGCCACATGCAAATCGGCCTTGACCCTGTGCCTCATGGGAACAGTCCAGAACGAACTGCCAAGCCATGTCTTCCCTGGACCGGAATCAAGCATCCTAGGACCGGTTTCAGGCTATCAGCCTTCATCAGCCAGGATAGCTTGACTCCAGTGGCGTAGTGAGCACGGGACCCACGTCTGGGCATACCCTTCCCATATAGGGCGAAATGCAAAACACACAAGATGATGGACGGAATGATGCACATTGGCAAACATTCACCCCCAGTCACAGATCTGGGTTTAATCCATCGTTATTTTGCTTCACCACGCCACCCCAGTTCAGACATAGCCACATGCAAATCAGTCTTGACCCTGTGCCTCATGGGAACAGTCCAGACCGAACTGCCAAGCCATGTCTTCCCTGGACCGGAATCAAGCATCCTAGGACCGGTTTCAGGCTATCAGCCTTCATCAGCCAGGATAGCTTGACTCCAGTGGCGTAGTGAGCACGGGACCCACGTCTGGGCATACCCTTCCCACATAGGGCGAAATGCAAAACACACAAGATGATGGACGGAATGCTGCACATTGGCAAACATTCACCCCCAGTCACAGATCTGGGTTTAATCCATCGTTATTTTGCTTCACCACGCCACCCCAGTTCAGACATAGCCACATGCAAATCAGTCTTGACCCTGTGCCTCATGGGAACAGTCCAGACCGAACCTTCCAAGCCATGTCTTCCCTGGACCGGAATCAAGCATCCTAGGACTGGTTTCAGGCTATCAGCCTTCATCAGCCAGGATAGCTTGACTCCAGTGGCGTAGTGAGCACGGGACCCACGTCTGGGCATACCCTTCCCACATAGGGCGAAATGCAAAACACACAAGATGATGGACGGAATGCTGCACATTGGCAAACATTCACCCCCAGTCACAGATCTGGGTTTAATCCATCGTTATTTTGCTTCACCACGCCACCCCAGTTCAGACATAGCCACATGCAAATCAGTCTTGACCCTGTGCCTCATGGGAACAGTCCAGACCGAACTGCCAAGCCATGTCTTCCCTGGACCGGAATCAAGCATCCTAGGACCGGTTTCAGGCTATCAGCCTTCATCAGCCAGGATAGCTTGACTTCAGTGGCGTAGTGAGCACGGGACCCACGTCTGGGCATACCCTTCCCACATAGGGCGAAATGCAAAACACACAAGATGATGGACGGAATGCTGCACATTGGCAAACATTCACCCCCAGTCACAGATCTGGGTTTAATCCATCGTTATTTTGCTTCACCACGCCACCCCAGTTCAGACATAGCCACATGCAAATCAGTCTTGACCCTGTGCCTCATGGGAACAGTCCAGACCGAACTGCCAAGCCATGTCTTCCCTGGACCGGAATCAAGCATCCTAGGACCGGTTTCAGGCTATCAGCCTTCATCAGCCAGGATAGCTTGACTCCAGTGGCGTAGTGAGCTCGGGACCCACGTCTGGGCATACCCTTCCCACATAGGGCGAAATGCAAAACACACAAGATGATGGACGGAATGCTGCACATTGGCAAACATTCACCCCCAGTCACAGATCTGGGTTTAATCCATCGTTATTTTGCTTCACCACGCCACCCCAGTTCAGACATAGCCACATGCAAATCAGTCTTGACCCTGTGCCTCATGGGAACAGTCCAGACCGAACTGCCAAGCCATGTCTTCCCTGGACCGGAATCAAGCATCCTAGGACCGGTTTCAGGCTATCAGCCTTCATCAGCCAGGATAGCTTGACTCCAGTGGCGTAGTGAGCACGGGACCCACGGGACCCACGTCTGGGCATACCCTTCCCACATAGGGCGAAATGCAAAACACACAAGATTATGGACGGAATGCTGCACATTGGCAAACATTCACCCCCAGTCACAGATCTGGGTTTAATCCATCGTTATTTTGCTTCACCACGCCACCCCAGTTCAGACATAGCCACATGCAAATCAGCCTTGACCCTGTGCCTCATCGGAACAGTCCAGAACGAACTGCCAAGCCATGTCTTCCCTGGACCGGAATCAAGCATCCTAGGACCGGTTTCAGGCTATCAGCCTTCATCAGCCAGGATAGCTTGACTCCAGTGGCGTAGTGAGCACGGGACCCACGTCTGGGCATACCCTTCCCATATAGGGCGAAATGCAAAACACACAAGATGATGGACGGAATGCTGCACATTGGCAAACATTCACCCCCAGTCACAGATCTGGGTTTAATCCATCGTTATTTTGCTTCACCACGCCACCCCAGTTCAGACATAGCCACATGCAAATCAGTCTTGACCCTGTGCCTCATGGGAACAGTCCAGACCGAACTGCCAAGCCATGTCTTCCCTGGACCGGAATCAAGCATCCTAGGACCGGTTTCAGGCTATCAGCCTTCATCAGCCAGGATAGCTTGACTCCAGTGGCGTAGTGAGCACGGGACCCACGTCTGGGCATACCCTTCCCACATAGGGCGAAATGCAAAACACACAAGATGATGGACGGAATGCTGCACATTGGCAAACATTCACCTCCAGTCACAGATCTGGGTTTAATCCATTGTTATTTTGCTTCACCACGCCACCCCAGTTCAGACATAGCCACATGCAAATCAGTCTTGACCATGTGCCTCATGGGAACAGTCCAGACCGAACCTTCCAAGCCATGTCTTCCCTGGACCGGAATCAAGCATCCTAGGACTGGTTTCAGGCTATCAGCCTTCATCAGCCAGGATAGCTTGACTCCAGTGGCGTAGTGAGCACGGGACCCACGTCTGGGCATACCCTTCCCACATAGGGCGAAATGCAAAACACACAAGATGATGGACGGGATGCTGCACATTGGCAAACATTCACCCCCAGTCACAGATCTGGGTTTAATCCATCGTTATTTTGCTTCACCACGCCACCCCAGTTCAGACATAGCCACATGCAAATCAGTCTTGACCCTGTGCCTCATGGGAACAGTCCAGACCGAACTGCCAAGCCATGTCTTCCCTGGACCGGAATCAAGCATCCTAGGACCAGTTTCAGGCTATCAGCCTTCATCAGCCAGGATAGCTTGACTCCAGTGGCGTAGTGAGTACGGGACCCACGTCTGGGCATACCCTTCCCACATAGGGCGAAATGCAAAACACACAAGATGATGGACGGAATGCTGCACATTGGCAAACATTCACCCCCAGTCACAGATCTGGGTTTAATCCATCGTTATTTTGCTTCACCACGCCACCCCAGTTCAGACATAGCCACATGCAAATCAGTCTTGACCCTGTGCCTCATGGGAACAGTCCAGACCGAACTGCCAAGCCATGTCTTCCCTGGACCGGAATCAAGCATCCTAGGACCGGTTTCAGGCTATCAGCCTTCATCAGCCAGGATAGCTTGGCTCCAGTGGTGTAGTGAGCACGTGACCCACGTCTGGGCATACCCTTCCCACATAGGGCGAAATGCAAAACACACAAGATGATGGACGGAATGCTGCACATTGGCAAACATTCACCCCCAGTCACAGATCTGGGTTTAATCCATCGTTATTTTGCTTCACCACGCCACCCCAGTTCAGACATAGCCACATGCAAATCAGTCTTGACCCTGTGCCTCATGGGAACAGTCCAGACCGAACTGCCAAGCCATGTCTTCCCTGAACCGGAATCAAGCATCCTAGGACCGGTTTCAGGCTATCAGCCTTCATCAGCCAGGATAGCTTGACTCCAGCGGCGTAGTGAGCACGGGACCCACGTCTGGGCATACCCTTCCCACATAGGGCGAAATGCAAAACACACAAGATGATGGACGGAATGCTGCACATTGGCAAACATTCACCCCCAGTCACAGATCTGGGTTTAATCCATCGTTATTTTGCTTCACCACGCCACCCCAGTTCAGACATAGCCACATGCAAATCAGTCTTGACCCTGTGCCTCATGGGAACAGTCCAGACCGAACTGTGACATATGCTGCAGTGTGAGTGTCAGAGACATCAACTGTCAGTGAACAGCAGTGAGCATCATGTTAGTGTGCATTCCTAGATGTGTGCTGTGCAAACAAATAACTTGTAACATCTACACAGCTGCCACCAATGTACAACTGTAGTTGTACTTCAAGGCCCTACATGGTGGATGTCAGGAGCTGGTTGCCCTTGCAAAACGACATATTGGACTTTGTATCTGTGGTGTTCCATGAAAAAACTCCATATGTGACTGAGACAACATGTTTTGATGTATAGCTATCTTACCTACAAGCACGTAGGTGTGCATACAGAAAGTTTTATGTGTGTTTACAGGGAGGCCCAGGTATATGGCTGTGTCAACGCAACATGGAGCATGACTATCAACTATGCATGTTTCCATGCATCATCTGATGATTGCATAAATGTGTCATATGCAGAAAGTACATGGACTAGTTAAACATGGTAGATTCATTTTCCAGTTTGTAGTTTTGATTGCATATGATGTTTGTGAGTATAGCACTATACTGAACCTATGTCTCTGTCTCTTGCAGCATCTACCGAGGGCACGGGAGGACGGGGGCCCGACAGCGTCGGGGAAGCTACTGGCATGACTGAGACTTAGGAGTTCAGTGACACTGAAGGGACCAGCGCCTCTGAGGGGGACAGGAGTGGCCTGGAGGATTCACGGCCGGAAACACCAACCGCCACATCCTCCCAGTCCAGTGGTGACTCCTCGATGTTGGGTGGCACCGGAAGTTCCAGATCTGCCTCTTCTTCCGCCACACCTCGTCCAGTGCCCACCCTCCCGGATGCTCCCTCAAGTGCTGTCCGTGCTCGCAGCCTAAGAAGGGTAGAGTCTCCTTCCCCCCAGGCACCGCTGCCCCAGCCCCTGTCTCCCCTGCTGCCCTCAGTGTGGAGGCCGTAGAAATTTTGCGCCAGCTGTGTGTGGGTCAGACTGCTCTCCTGAATGCCCTCCAGGATCTTAGCAACAAGTTATCACAGGTTGTTGCGTCCATGGAGGGCATTCATTCGGACATGGGTGGCCTACACAGAACTGTCCAGTCTTTGTCCTCCACAGTGACGGCAGCCATTCAGCAGTCCCAAGCTCCCAGTCCAGCTCCTGTCCCTTCAGTGACCACCCTGCCAGTGGCCCCACCTGACGAGAGTACACACACGCCAGAGCCCTCAGGCACCCAGTCATCCACACGCAGCACACAGCAGCAGCAGTCTAAGCGTACCAGACTCCATACACCATCACCACAACCCAAAACGAGCACAATAGACCGCAAAACAAAAAGCCCATCACAGGACACTCAGTGACATAGGGCAAAGAAACATGCATCCACATTGCATTCCTCCAAATCATCACCATCCAAGGGCACTCCCATCCCCACACCTGATCCCATAGACACACAAACACTTGCCCTGTCTGCTGTGAACCTGGTGCCTGCCACAACTAAGTCAAAAGACATTCCGAAGGCAGATTCACCCAAAACTTCAACTCCCACCCACACCCCTGTGAAGCAGGGACAAGAGAGCAAAGTGGGGGGTTTACCTCAGAAACAGGGGAGGCAGGGGAAAAGGCAAGGCCACACCCAGCGTACCACCAGGTCCAGCAAATCCCCACGGGGAGAGCCACCTGCACCTGCTACACCTTTGGGGAAGAGTGAGGCTGTTGTGTCCACCTCACTTCCCACTCCGGCCAAGACCCTTGTGGGATATCGGATCCCCAAACAGTTGAGACCCAGCCCTCAACATTCACCCTCAGCCACTGAGCCTCCACACAGCATGTCACCACCTCCACGTACCACCACTCCACCCGGGCCAAGCAGCCCTCAGGCTCCCACATCCACGGATCCCTCTACCTCAGCCAGTTCTCTCCCTCCCAGGTCCAGTCCTCCAACTGGCCCCGACAATCAGCCCCCTCCCAGTTCAACTTCAAGCCAAATTTGAAGCCAAGTCCCCCTCCCCACACCATTTCTCCCACAGCGGTGCCTGGACTACCCATTCAAAGCCCCTGACCTGTGGTGATTCCCATGGCAGTGGACTGTGTTACCCATTTCATGTGCAAGTTCACATGCACACATGTGCGGACTAGAAATTTGGACTGGCCAATGGCCTTGATGTTTTGCACTTTTGATGCCTATCCAGAGATAATGTGATAAAGACTGTTACTCAAGTTGTGTGCTTTGTCGCTGCCCTTGCTAATGAAAAAGTGCAATGTATGTGTATATGTTCATGTGACACATGCTCTGTATGCCACATTCACATTGGCAATTACTTGATTTTCTTTTGCAGAGGTTGTCAGAGGTTACAGGCACTTTTGTGCTTCTTGACTCAGAGGCTTGAGGATGCAATGATGGTTGTCTGTGATGATGTCCTCTTATCCTAATCATTCTATTGTCAGGTCTCCAATTTAGTACACATGTCATATTCGGATGCTGTACCACAACAGAAGTGAATTCTAGCCACAGGATAACTTGCGTGGTGGACAGGGTCTGTCATATCTGTGGGATCTCTCTTGATGTGTGAACAGCAGTGTAGATGTGTAGTCATCTTGTGTAGGCCTGGGTTCATACTCACATGGGTACATTAGAATGTGTGCACTTGAGTAGTCATACAGTGTGATTGGCCTGTCATTGTCAGAAGTGTTGATGTGTATGTGCCCCTGAACATGACACCTACACACATGTATGATCCAGGTAATGAGTGCCTGTTTGTTTACATTCTCAGCCATGTGCTTTAGATTGTGGGCACATGTAGGAGTTGTTTGTTGAGCACTGTGCAATGTGTCAGTGTGACCTTGCAATCCTGGGGTACACCTACTTGTTGTCGGTGTCAGTTGTGAGTATGCAGAGTGTATCACTGCAATGTCTGTGTTGTGTTTTGTTGATCTGCCATGGCTCTTGTTTACGTTTGTGCTCACTGTGCTGACCTGCTCAGGCAAACTGACATTATATGTGACTTTTCTCATACATTGCTGTCACTTGACACATTTTTGGCACAAGTATGTGGTATGAAGAGTCATACCATCCCCTATAGGGGCATTTGATGCCTACACATTGTGAGTTACTCCTCTATGTGTTTTTGCACTGTACACTCCTCACCTGTCCAATAGTAAGGTACACACCACTTCAGTCTAATATCTTCCACCCCATGCCTTGCCAGTGTGTGACCCTCCCCACCACTTCATAGTGTGACACTGTACTGTGGGAGGAGGATCTGTGTCCAGGACCAATGTGCCACTCAGGACAGTTTCACCATTTGTTATGTGGTGTTTTCTTATACTTGATTTCAGTCATGGTTGCTCATGTACAGTGCATATGTTTTACCAGCACAGTCCTCTAGTCATGTTCGATGCATCTGTGTTTTCCTGAGTTGTGCAGCAGCAGGTGATAGCTAAAGTGTATGTCTGTTTGCTGAGGTACTGCTACCCTTCCTGAGTGTGATGTGATCTGTGGCCTGTGATGATTTGTGGTGTGTAAGTTCATGGTGGAGCACTCAGACATGTGTGATACTGGTTTTGTTGGTGTTCACACACTGCTTACTGTGCATGCACTGCTGTCAGTGTATCTTGCCTTGTCCTTGCCAGGTGTGAGTCCACCTGATGTCCAGCTGAGTTTGCTATGTGATGATTTTGTATGTGCATATGTAGTGTTTTTGTTGTTGATGGATGCAGTCTTTGGCCTGTGTTGGCTCTTTCTACTGACAGGTCCATGTGTGTGTAATGTTATATTTGCATGACATTGTGTGTGAGGAGTTTGTGCATTGTAATACATTCAGATGTGTGTTGAATGTGTAGTGTGCATTTCTTGTGTGAATGTCACATGCAGAAATGTGGAGTCTTGTTAATGAGCTTGTTTTGAGTGCACAATAGTGCTATGTCTTCCTATGTTTGACCTGTCACTTGTCAGGAGTGTGCATGTGCATGCTTGTGCTAAACATGAACAGCATGCTCACTTGGTAACTGGTGTAGTGTGTATGTCTGAGTTAGCAGATGTATTGTATTGATCACAGTTAGTGTTCATGATTGGCATTTGATGATGCATTTTCTGATTGGGTTGGGGGATGGTGTCTGTGCAGTTGGCCAGAGTGAAAATGTTGTGTATTCCTGTGCTGTCTAGGGTCACATTGCCTATCCACTGTTTGCCTGCACATGGCTGAGCTTGTTGGACTTCTTTGGATGTTGTTTGTGAGACATGTGTTTGGCAATTGGATTTGGATCAGCATTGGTTGAGACATCCCTGAGTGGGATTCTGACATTTGTAAATACACACCAGGGTGTGTGATTGGTTATCAGGAAACTCACAGGCCTTATTTGCACCTTTATCTGTGTTTCCCACAGGTGTTGAGTAGTGAAGGTGTGAGATGGGTAGATGAGGGGTATGTGTGAAGGTCATACTTGGGTTTGACAGTCAGGGAGTGTGACAATAAGCCATGAGTGTTGTGCTGGTGGCATACACATGTCAAGGTAGTTGACACAGATGTGGGGCTGGTCACTGTATGGCTTATGACAGTTCCTATCATTCCTGGGCCAATGTATAGCTTGCATTGCTGTATGACAGGGATATTGCACAGATGTTACTTTAGTTCAATTTCAATCACTGTGCCACCCATGTCTGATTTGATGGCCTAGGTGTAGTGTGATATGTTGCTTGTCTTGCATGACATGTACAAATGCTATGTGGGTTTCTCCATGTTTTTCATGCACTGGGCACTCCATTTTAGGCTAGTCTATTTATTGTCATACATTGCTGCTGACTTATGATATGTCTATGAGGCTACATTTCAGTGTGTGAGCTGTCTGAGGGCCTTGACATGCAGAGTGCACAGTTCCATGGTTGTTAATGTGCACAGTGACTCTTCATTTCTTCAAATACTCACTTTGATTTACATGAGTGGAAGGCAGGTGTGAGGATGAGGGTTGTCCTGAGTGTCAGGTCAGAGTTTCCTGCTGTCAAGATGGACTCTTCCTGACACTCTGGCATTCATTCACTACCTAGTAGTTGGTGCTCCCTTTGTTGAGGTGGAGTGATGGTGTGTGGGTGTTCTGTGAGTTGGGAGTATAGTCAGTGCTGTTGATGTACTGGACATACTCACATGGTATCATTAATTTCAGCAGTGCACTTGTGAGTGAAATGCACAGCGGTGCTTACTTTGAGTTTTCTGTTTGAGTCAAAAATGGGGTTCTGTGTTGCATGGTATGGGCTGTCATTGTGTGATATGGTCTGCCATTGTATGTGATAGGCCTATCAATGTCTGCTTGGGGGCTGTGCTGATGTGTGATTGTGTGGCAGTGGTATGTAATATGCTGTGTCATCTACCTGGGCTCACTGACGCATTCCAAAACCTTGTTGGCCTACTGTGAAGTACAAATACACACCCTACTTGTTCTGCCCTCCTCTGTTCCACATTGTATGTGGACTGACCCTTATTTGTGTGCAATGATGACTATAGTCATTTTTGAGGGACTCTTGCCTCACCCCACACTCATGTTCCTATTAAGTTGCTGGTGATCTTAATGAGATGTCACTGTAGACAGGGTCCCTGCACATGACTTCTTGCTGCAGATGTGTTGTGCAGAGTGGTGCTTATTTTATGTTACATGTGGTGTGGATGTTGTGATGTTGGTTTTGTTTGTCTGGGACAATATCCTGGACTCCTACTACATTGTGGGCAGGTTTTCCCGCGGCTTCACCGCTGCGGTGACATGACCGCCATGACTGGGCTAGTTGCAGTGATTTCTATGGTGATGGGTGACCCCGATGCAGAGGTGTCAATTTGTGATGTGCAGGACATGTGTACTTACACTGGGGGGTATGTTTCTGTCTCCACCAGGGTGTCTGATGTAGACAGGACACGTATTTCAGCACAACAGTTGTGGTTGTATGCGGGGATGTGTTGTTGACTTATCTGTGGTGTTGACCGCGACGGCGTCTTATCTGCTGGTAATGGATGAGGTACAGCAGCGGAAGGGTTTGTAGAGCTGGATCCATGGCGGACAGGAACGTGTGGAGGTGCCTCGGATTCAAGTTTGTATCTCCGCAGTAGTACTTCCGCCGTCTCCGAGTGGCTGGTTTCTCCGCTGCGTTCTAATGGGCTGTTTGAGTCATTGTGATTTGTCCGGCGGTCATCACGTCATTCCGCACGGCGGTCTTTCTCTATTGGCTCTCTCCGCCACTGTTGCGGAAGGAAAATTCTGGTGGATCCGGAAACACCGCGACGAACGGGGAATGCGCTATCTTTGTCCATTGTAATATGGCGGACGCGAGGACCGCCGCAGGAGTAAGTAAATGGATGTTTTCCGCCAGCACCGCCGAGGTGCCTAGGACCACCATCGTAATCGGCCCCAACATTCTTACCTTCGATATTCATGTCCACAATGTTTTTGACATCCTGATTTTCTTGACACAATATTTTTGTATCACAGTATTTTTTATTGGCTATTTTATCCACACACTGTGTGATGGGGTACAGTTAAGTGACGTAGAGTGGAGTGGTGTAGAGTGGAATAGCGTACAGTGGAGTGGAGTGGTGTACAGAGGAGTGGTGTAGAGTGTAACAGTGTACACTGGAGTGTTTTTAGAGTGGTGTGGCGTATAGTGAAGTGGCATACAGTGGAATAGTGTAGAGTGTAGTGGTGTAGACTGGACTGGCCTAGAGCTGAGTCACATAGGGTGGAATAGCATAGAGTGTAGTGGCGTAGAGTGGAATAGCGGAGAGTGGAGGGGCATAGACTGGAGTGTCATAGAATGGAGTGGTGTAGAGTGGATTGGGATAGAGTGAAGTGGCGTATAGTGGAGTAGGTATAGTGGACTGACGTAGAGTGGAATAGTGTACAGTCGAGTGGCGTACAGGGTAGTGGCATACACTGGATTACCGTACAGTAGAGTGGCATACAGTGAAATAACGTAGAGCGAAGTAGCAGAGTGGAGTGGCATAGACTGGAGTAGTGTAGAGTGGAATGGCGTAGAGTGATAGGGAGTAAGTTAACTGGCATCACAGGTACTAGGATTAAATTCAGCACTTCGTTTATTAGGAGTAGATATTGAGCAGTTTAAACCGCCTGCTAATGTTGCCTTAGGTTTTGTGATCCACCCGAATATTTATACTGGTGGCAGAAGATGCTTTTTATTAAGGGAATTGAAACTGCACTCTACAAGGCAAAAAGTACAGCATGTGGAAATTAGGTCTTGAATTAAGAGGCAAGCTTAACCCACAGTCTCAGCTGAGTCTATACTTTACACATACGTGTCCTTTTAATTTTTCTTTTGTTTTGGACAATTTTTGTTCTGTAAATGCTCACCCTGTTTTCCCTAAAATAGAAATAAAAAATAATTGTCACACACAATGATAATCATGTCCCACAATTATAACAAATTCACCAGTATCTTTCAGCTCCACTGCTTCAGCCAGTCTAAAATCTCTAATTCAAGATCTAAACTAAGATGCGATTGGACTCCCCATATGTTTCCCCATCATCTATTCCCCCATGATAATGTTTGATATACATAAAATACTCTTTTCATACAAGTCCGCACTCTTTGCCCTTTACTGCTATGGAATTTGATTCTGTTTTAATTTCTCTATAGCACCTGTAGTGATATTTAAAGCTGTATCTAAAATTAAAGATAGCTGTTTGATAACTTGTAAAGCCTTATATGCCCCTAATGGGCCTATCAATAGGTCAAGGTTTTTTTCTCCTGCCAACACAAACCCCGACACATTACCTATGTTCCCTTCAGGCCAGGTTCCTACTTGCTGAACTCTAGGATTCATAGTACCCAAATAATAGGCTCCTCCCCAGTTTGGGGGTAGCCATCTATGAGCTTGATTGCCACAAAGATAATATATTCCCCTTGGCAACAATCCTCCTGTTTCCACAAATCGTCATCAAAGTCAGTCTTGAGTAGCGAGATAGCTAATGCCAAACATGCCTCCATCTTTCTCCATTGTTTTTTTTGTCCCTCAACGGTCCCACCTGCAATACGGTTGAAATTCAGTATTAGACCTTTGGTGTTGTCACAATTAGTTTGCTGTACAAAAATTCCAGTTCCTCCTAGTTCCTTTCATCCAATCAATAGCTTCTTCTCCTTCTTCCATAGCATTCCAATAGCTGTCCACCTTTCTACTTCATTCATGGAAATATAGCTGAACACCCAACATTCAGTAGCATTCTGCAGCTATCCATATTCACATAACATCCACAAAAAGGTATTACTTGATGTTTATATTCGACAGGCACAAGTCTACAAAGAGGAAATTACACAGGATCTGATTTGCCATAAAGCAACACTGAGATATTTGCCCCTGGTCCTTGCGATACAATTCTCTCTTGCTGACGGTCTTTCTCACTCCCCTGGGGCAGAACGTGCACCTTCTGTCTTGGAGTCTCTGGAGTAGTCTTGCGAATCCATGGTGAATAATGGGGTGAACCTGGGTAAGTGGACACAATATCGAGTTTTTAATATCGTTGTTCAATAATATCGAGTTTAAAATGTCAAAAGTCAAAAATATTGTTGTGTATAATATCGATGTCAAGAATATCGATTTAGTGTGTTGTACAAAATATCGTTGTTAAGAATATCGATTTAGAAAATATCGTTAATAAAATATATCGATTTTGTAAATGTTGTGAAATTTTTATTATAGTATATATTTGTAAATGTATTAATAATTTTTTTAATAAACTGTATATGTTTTATAGAAAAAAATATTTAGGAGCGGGATGTTGAGTTTATAGCGGATAAGGGTGGGGAGTGTTTTAAAAAAAAATTTAATTTAAAAAGTTTTAAAGTAATATTAAAGAAATTTTTAAATATTTTTCAGGAGCAGGATGTTGGGGTTATAGGGGATAAGGGTGGGGAGTGTTTTAGAAAAGTTTTTTTATAATGTTTACATTTTTTAATTAATATTAAAAAAAATGTAAATTGTGTTTTAGGAGCGGGATGTTGTGTTTATAGGGGATAAGGGTGGGGAGTGTCTTAAAAAAAATAAAATGTTAATTTTTTTTATTTTTATTGTATTAAAAAAATATAATTTGTTTTATTTAGGAGCAGGATGTTGGGGTTATAGGGGATAAGGGTGGGGAGTGTTTTAAAAAAAATAATTTGAAAATTTAAAAATAAATGTATATTTTATAATAAATAAATTTAAATTTGGATTTTAGAAGTGGGATGTTGGTGTTATAGGTGATGAGGGGGTAGTTTTTAAATTAATTTTTTTAAAATTTAAATTAAAAAAAATACAAATAATTTTTTTTTTTATCATTTGTGAAAAATTGTGAAATTTGCAGATAATTTTATGGAGTTAATGGTTACATTTTTTTAAAAAATTTGGAAAAGTGAAAATTTGAAATAAAAAGTAAAAAAAATATGATTTTTGTTTTAATATGGTATTATAGTAGTGAAAATCAAAAAATGGAAATAAATTAATTAATATTTAAGGTAGAGGTATTTTGTTTTGAGATGGTTTTATTGTGTTTTTTAAAAACAAATTGTAATTATATATTTTTTTAATTAATATTTAATAAAATAATTAATAAATTGTAAATTTTGAAGATGTTTAATGTTTGATTTTGAAAATAATGTTATAAAATTGTTTTTTTTTTTTAATGTTTATTTAATATTAATAATTATATTTTAATGTTTTATACATTTTTTATACATTTTTTATAATTTTATTTATAAATACAAGAAAGTTTATTTAAATAATTTAAAAAGTCTCATAATTTTTATTTGGATATGTTTTTATACTTGGGAATAGGTTAATGTATATGTATAATGTGTATTATTTTATATGTGTTTATGTAATTGTTTGGGAATATAACATTTTATGAGAATATTGCTTTGCATTTTCCTTGAGTTAATACAGTTTGGAGTGGGAATAGTAAATTTTACATGTTTAGTCTGCAGTACCTTCCCTGAGTTAATATAGTTTGGAGTGGGAATAGTAAATTATATATGTTTAGTGTCCAGCATCTTCCCTGAGTTAATATAGTTTAGAGTGGGAATAGTAAATTATATATGTTTAGTTTCCAGCACCGTCCCAGACTTTTTCTAGTTTGAGTGGGAATAGTAAATTATATATGTTTAGTGTCCAGCACCTTCCCTGAGTTAATAGAGTTTGGAGTTGGAATAGTAAATTATATATGTTTAGTGTCCAGCACCTTCCCTGACTTTTTCTAGTTTGGAGTGGGAATAGTAAATGATATATGTTTAGTGTCCAGCACCTTCCCTGAGTTAATATAGTTTGGAGTGGGACTAGTAAATTATATATGTTTAGTGTCCAGCACCTTCCCTGAGTTAATATAGTGTGGAATGGGAATAGTACATTATATATGTTTAGTGTCCAGCACCTTCCCTGACTTTTTCTAGTTTTGAGTGGGAATAGTAAATTATATATGTTTAGTGTCCAGCACCTTCCCTGAGTTAATATAGTTTGGAGAGGGAATAGTAAATTATATATGTTTAGTGTCCAGCACCTTCCCTGAGTTAATATAGTTTGGAGTGGGAATAGTAAATTATATATGTTTAGTGTCCAGCACCTTCCCTGAGTTAATAGAGTTTGGAGTTGGAATAGTAAATTATATATGTTTAGTGTCCAGCACCTTCCCTGAGTTAATAGAGTTTGGAGTTGGAATAGTAAATTATATATGTTTAGTGTCCAGCACCTTCCCTGACTTTTTCTAGTTTGGAGTGGGAATAGTAAATGATATATGTTTAGTGTCCAGCACCTTCCCTGAGTTAATATAGTTTGGAGTGGGACTAGTAAATTATATATGTTTAGTGTCCAGCACCTTCCCTGAGTTAATATAGTGTGGAATGGGAATAGTACATTATATATGTTTAGTGTCCAGCACTTTCCCTGACTTTTTCTAGTTTTGAGTGGGAATAGTAAATTATATATGTTTAGTGTCCAGCACCTTCCCTGAGTTAATATAGTTTGGAGAGGGAATAGTAAATTATATATGTTTAGTGTCCAGCACCTTCCCTGAGTTAATATAGTTTGGAGTGGGAATAGTAAATTATATATGTTTAGTGTCCAGCACCTTCCCTGAGTTAATATAGTTTGGAGTGGGAATAGTAAATTATATATGTTTAGTGTCCAGCACCTTCCCTGAGTTAATATAGTTTGGAGTGGGAATAGTAAATTTTATATGTTTAGTGTCCAGCACCTTCCCTGAGTTAATATAGTTTGGAGTGGGAATAGTAAATTATATATGTTTAGTGTCCAGCACCTTCCCTGAGTTAATATAGTTTGGAGTGGAAATAGTAAGTTATATATGTTTAGTGTCCAGCACCTTCCCTGAGTTAATGCAGTTTGGAGTGGGAATAGTAAATTATATATGTTTAGGGGCCGATTCCGATTCGGGCTGGAAAACGTACCGACCGACTCGGTCCGGGAATAAAGTCCGACCGACACGTACCGGCGCTGCCCGACCTGGGTAGTACGATGAAATGCATGTGAAACACGACCGACTCGTACGGAACACAAGCGGAACGACCGAACAGGACGGAAACATGCTATCCGGCCGGAAAACCATGCGAATCGATCCGACCGACACGCACCAGGAAGGAACCCGAACGAAACGTACATGCGAACTCCGAGCCGCGTAGTACGATGCAATGCGTGGAAAACCAGACCGGGTCGCACGGAGACCAAGCCGCACGACCGACACGCATACAAAACCCTGCCGAAGCAACCCAACACACCGCGACCGACGCGTACGCCGCACAATAAACATAGCAGAAACACAGCGTGAACGACTCGGAGAAGCTGGCACGAGACAACTGCAGCGTCCTACTCGGTCAGAAGAACGTCTCCTACATGCACAAAAAAACAAATGGAAAAATACAAAAAAAGGGCCAAACATGCAATGACAAAGTCAATAAATACAGGGGAAAAAAACAGGGAACAAGGACACACCCCCAACTCCACCTATATAAAGGCCACAAATCCCTACCATGATCCTTTGCAAATTCAACTGACCTGCCAGCACAGAACACCATCACACAGCAACCACAGACACACTCACAGCTCATCCATCACACAAGCCACACACCATTAGCACCTCAACAAATAGCACCCTCACATACACCCAGCAAAACCTACACACACACACCCTCACTTGCACACACACACACACACACATCAATCACCACCACCACCCATCACCATGCCCCCAAAGAAGAATCATAAGTTCCTAGACAGTGAATTGGAAGTCCTGGTAGATGAGATCCTCAGGGTAGAGCCACACTTGTTTGGCACATTGGTCCAACAGACCCCCATGTCGCAGAAAACCAAGATGTGGGAGAGGATCGTCGACAGGGTCAACGCACAATCACCATGTTTGCGCATAAAGGAAGACATCCAGAACAGGTGGTATGATGTGCGCAGGAGGGTCAGGGACCTACTAAAGAAGGACTACATCGTGAGCCAGCGCACCGGCAGTGGCCCTCCTGCCAAACCACTATACCTCAGGCCTTGGGAGGAGAAGGTGCGGGCCATCCTACCACCAGTGAGCGTATATGGACTAACAAACATCCCAGAGCCTGGTGAGTACACAACTAATATACACAATATTGTGTGGCAATACACACACATCACTGTCAAGGGGATAGTCAAACCATGCACCCTTAGCAAATCCACAGCAACCAGAAGATAATCATACCAAAATGACTATGTTAGTCAGAGAAACACAATACCTGCCATCTCATAGTGATATGTAACAGTGTCATGACAGGTACAAACATAACAATAAATAGAGCAAGCCAGTGGCACAAATATAACAAACAAACAGTCACATATGTTGCCACCACCAGAACACCACCTCACAGGGAAGCTCACTGAAAGGAAGGAATTCTGGGTATGCTGGTGAAGTCAGTGTAGGCAATAGCATGATGGGAGTTGTAGTCACAGATATTGGTCAGCCTCATAATTGGCCCATCAACACCACTCTCAACCATGCACACATCACAGGGAGTAGAAAAGGACTGACAAGATGGCTGACACTGGATACTGCTGTGGGGAGCACAAGGCCCTGCTGGGAACTGGCCACCAACAAACAACAGGAACACACTGTCAGCCATCTTGCCATTGCTGTCACACTCACACACAGTGAAGTCCACTCAAAAGGAAGGAAGTATGGGCATGCTGGGAAGGGGGTGTAGGAAATAGCATGATGGGAGTTGTAGTCACAGATATTGGTCAGCCTCACAATTGGCCCATCAACACCACTCTGAACCATGCTCACATCACAGGGAGTGGGAAAGGACTGACAAGATGGCGGACACTGGGGACTGCTGTGGGGAGCACAAGGCCCTGCTGGGAACTGTGCACCAACCAACAGCAGGACACCACTGACTGACATCCTGAAAGCCAAATTGCACTCCCTGCAATGGAAGCACGTTCCATGGTGGGATATCTGGCTGGGTGGGAAGGATGACTGACAGCTCTGACCATAGTTACAAGCAGCTTCTCCCACACACCCCCTTAACACAAACTCCACACAACTCACCTGGGAGAATGCAATGCCTCACACTTCAATTTAATATCCCACAAAGAACCACCACACTGGGTTATGCTGTGTGAAGCACAGGGACACTTTTGGGACTTGTAGCCAAACAAACGCCAGGACAACACCGTCAGCCATCCTGCCAGCACAGGCACACTACCCCACAGGGAAGCAGAGTCAAAAGGAAGGAAGTATGGGCATGCTGGAAAGGGGGGTGTAGGCAATAGCATGATGGGAGTGGTAGTCACAGCTCAACATCCCCCACCCACATGGCCCAGCAAGCCAGCACTGAAGCATGCACACTTCACAGGGAGTGAAAAGCCACTTCAAAGATGTCTGACACTGGCCTCAGCTGTGGGGAGCCCAAGGCCATGCTGGGAACTGGGCACCAACAAACAACAGGACCACACTGTCAGCCATCTTGCCATTGCTGTCACACACACACACAGTGAAGTCCACTCAAAAGGAAGGAAGAATGGGCATGCTGGGAAGGGGGGTGTAGGCAATAGCATGATGGGAGTTGTAGTCGCAGATATTGCTCACCCTCACAATTGGCCCATCAACACCACTCTGAACAATGCTCACATCACAGGGAGTGGAAACCAACTGACAAGATGGCTGACAATGGTGCTCTGTTGTGGGGAGTACCAGGCCCTGCTGGGGCCTGGGCACCAACCAACAGCAGGACACCACTGACTGACATCCTGAGAGTCAACCTGAACCCACTGCAAGGGTGGCATGCTTCATGGTGGGATAACTTGGCTGGGTGGAGAAGGAGGGCCAGATGTCCACCAAATACAACCAATGCTGGCCATGCACACACCTCAACATTCACATTTAAATGCCTCAGGTTTGCAGGACAATGTGCTACACCAATATCAACCTCTTACTGTGACACCTTAGGTCAATGCAATGTACAGGGCCGCATCCAGAGGTACAGTCACAACTGTCAGGTGTGTGAACCATGCCACTGGAGTCAAGCTATCCTGGCTGATGAGGGCTGAAAGCCCGAAACCGGTCCTAGGATGCTTGTTTCCAGTCCAGGGAGGACCTGGCCTGGCAGTTCGGGCTGGACTGTTCCCATTGGGCGCAGGGTCAAGACTGATTTGCATATGGCTGGGTCCAAACTGGAATGGCATGGTGAGCAAAAAAACGATGGATTTAGGCCCAGATCTCTGTACTGGGGTGAATGTACGACATTGTTCTGCATTCTGTCCATCAATTGTTGTTTTTGCGTGTGAACCATTGATGCCTGTAGAAACATAACATACATTGTGTATCTCTTCCAAAAACAGGTGATGATGGGGACACAGCAGCAGACGATGAGGAGTCCCAGTCCCAGGCTCCGGGGGACACTGAGCTCACTGGTGTGGAACAGCCTCTGCCCTCCTCGGATGGCGAAGACCTACCTGGCACCTCCGGTGTGAGTCGTCTTGCAGCACCAGCAGGACCAACATCTGCACCCCCTGCACCCACTCCTCCAACAACTGCCAACACACAGACCACCCCCGCCGACACGGACAGACCAAGGACCACCAATGACAGCAGCACAGGGACCCTGGCCCAACGTCGAGCTACGGACAACGACCCCAGTAACAACCCCCAAGGGGGCCCAGGGACACCTGTGCGTGACACCGCAGGTCCCGCACGTGTCGCCAGGGGTGGTGGGAGGGGTGGTAGACATAGGTCGCTGTTTGCAGAGGGGTCTGGACTGCATGATGACCCACAACTGGTACGCATTGCTGATGCGTACCAGAATAGCAACGGAGAGGTCTCCCAGGTAGTGGGGATCCTCAAGGACATTCAACATCAGCAGGCTGCCCATCATGCCCGCTTGGACTCACACATGTCCCGTGTGGAGACACACATGGCCCGTGTGGAGACACACATGTCTGGCATGGAGTCCAAGTGGGACGCATTGCAAGAACTGACAGCGGTGCATAGGGACATATTGACATGCCTCCGCCAGATTAGCACCAACATGGCAACACCTCCCTGTGTGCCCACAACATCTGGTGCTGCAACACCTGCAACTGCCACAGGGAGGGAGGAGGACTCTGGCGGAGAGTCCCCTGCACCGCAGCAGCCTGCACGTGAGGGTCCCCCCCCAAAGAAGAGGGGTCGTCCGAGGAAGGAAAACTGAGAGGTCGATGGCCATGTACATCCCCCAGGAAGCCAACACCTGTTCTGGAAATTCTCCTTTGTGTGCAAACTGTTCACCCTGTCGAATGCAACACAACTCACCCACATGACATGGGGAGTTCAAGTTGGACCAATGTATCAGATCACTGTTGACTTTACCCTGGACATTTCTGCTACCAAGACTTCCAACTCACCTGGGAACTTTGGATCCCAATCCCAATGTACAGCACCCACCATCCTGTGCACTAACCTCACACATGTATATAATAAACTCACCAATACACCATACTTGCCTCTGTTGTGATTCCAACGTTATCGTCACGGAGATGATGATCTGCTAAATGACACCGTGCATGCTAACTGCCACAGCAAGTTCAACACCGTCATGTGACTCATGGTGATGTGACACATATGAGGGAGAAACACCACTAGGGCTACACAACACATAGACACCAGGGCCATCGGACTCATCGCCTACACTGATGTTGCCAGGAAATATTGCGGAATGCACAGACACCACACCTATTCAGAGTCTGTGTTAACTAGCCCACAGGTGCAGTAAGCAAATGTCAGTCAGAAGTGTGAACACAGACAACGCACATCCCAAAGTGAAGCACAGGTTTATTACACATTTGCAACATGTTGTTTCCACCACAGATGCAAGGTAATCCCACGTGGCAGTGGCCACACAGCCAACAAGTGTAGAAGAAAGAAAGTCCAGGGGTGTGGGGCACATCACCTGTAGGGAAACGACTGCTTCCACCCTGGAAGTTGAATCATGGTGTCGGGGGATCCGAGTTGACCAAACAACTCTGAGAGCGCCCTGTGAGGGACAGACATGACACACAGTCAAAAGCACTGAAGAACAGGACAGAACTGCAATACTCATGCCCAATACATGTCACAAGATACCTACACAAAAACAAGTTAGCATGTCAACACTGTTGGGGAGTACAGACTACCTGTAAGGACACATCGCTGCACGCATCCAGTCAAGTAGCACATGGCCACACTCAAACAGCAACAGAGCACCACCAACACATATCATGCAAACTCAAATCATTGACATGACATCTCTGGATACTCACATTCAGCTGAAGAAGCTGGTGATGAGCTGTGTGCGGACATCACCATCATCATCATCATCATCACTGGCATCGTGGCCCAGGCCAGGATCCTCCACAGGTGGCGGATGTTGGTCATCGTCATCCAGGATGAGAGGCAATTCCTTCCGCACTGCCAGGTTGTGTAGCATGCAGCAGACGATGACAATCTTGCACACCTTTGCTGGGGCATATGGGAGGGCCCCTCCTGTCTTGTCCAGGCAGCGGAAGCGGCTCTTCAGGAGACCAAATGTCCGCTCGATCACTCTCCTGGTCCGACCATGTTCCTCATTGTAGCGCATCTGGGCTGGTGTCACAGGGTTCCTGAGGGGTGTCAGCAACCACGGCATGTTGGGGTAACCGGAGTCACCTACAGACAGACAATTGCACATTAGCTTAGTTGGAGAAGAGTGTGGAACACAACATAGCAGAACACACACAATGGTACAAAGTCAGTACACACCGGCAAGCCAGGCACGCTGGTTCCGCATCTGTGACATCATCCTCGGGATGCGACTACTCCTCATCACGAAGGCATCGTGTGCCGAACCAGGGAAACGGGCACACACATGTGAGATGCTCATATCTGCAAGACATACCACCAGAGCATTGATCGAATGATAATGTTTACGGTTCCTGTATGCCTGCTCATGTGCCTGTGGTGGTACCAAAGCCACATGTGTCCCATCAATGGAGCCAATGACATGTGGCATCCTCCCCAGGGCATAGAAGTCACTCTTGACGTCAGTGAGTTGGTGACGTTTAGGGAAATAGATGTACTGGTTCAGACATCTCAACATTGCCTCCAAAATATCGCGTAGCACACGGCTGAACATAGTCTGTGACATCCCACCAGCAGTCGCCACAGTGTGTTGAAAGGTAACGGTGGCAAAGAAGTGTAGGACTGCCATCACCTTCACCTTGGGGGTCAGCGCTGTAGGGTACAGCCGGCCAGGTTGCAAATGTGGTGCCAAGTGCACTGCCAAATCCTCAATCAGCTGCCTGGTGAAGCGGTACCGTCGGATGCAGTCACGTTCCACCATCGTTGCAAGGTCAGGGAATGGTCTATGGACAGCTGGTGCCCTGCAGTGCATAGGTGAGGAAAGAAAGATTGTCAGTCACCCCACATATGTGGCATAGACCAGACTCAACATCACATGATACAACATTACGAGACACAAGTACATGATGTGTGTGCCGTTCCGTAAGGACATGTATGGCACCGAAATGGACAACATCTAACATCACAGTTCAACATGTGTCCTCAACAAGTCCCAGGTTGTGCTATGGGATATCATTAGGCTGTGTCACAGTACCCATGTACTGCTGTCATGTTCCAAACACCCACCACAGTGACATGTGAGGACAGATGTGCCCCAGGCATCACAGCTCATTGACAGGTAGATTCCCAGGGACCCTGTATTGCCACATGGACACTGGCATGACATGGTGCATCATGATTACACCACAGCAAAACAACCATGACCCCCACAGGTAGTGCTCCCTGTTGCCTCGGCAGGACAGACATGGACGTCTGTGACACACACACGCACAACATCAAAGGCCATGCACAAACAACGTGGATGTGGAGACTGTCTCCCATTGTGCACATGGAATCAGAGACATTGTATACACAACATGCACACAGACTGTGGAGGGCCATCACTATTGTGGCAATGGGTCACCCTGTGATGTACATACCGTCCCACATGGGACTGAGGGGGTATGTGACATGACATACACATACACAACCGTGAAATGTGACCATGCCACATGCTCTGAAATGAACAGTTGCACATCACAGTGGTCATGTGCACAACACACAAAGGAACCTGTCCCCATTAACACGTGCACAGCCTGGGTGTGGCTGCCCCCAAGTGCCACCCCAAAAACCACATGTTGACCCCCATACACAGAAAAGGTAATGCAGCCTTACATGCCTTAGGATACAGTGTGGACAGGCTGTGGTGTTGTAGGTGTGCCCCTGAGTCCCTGGCAAGTATATGTTACTGGCATACGTTCACCAGTGACAAGCATGGTGACATATGCGAGAGACCTGTACAGGGAAGCGTCGTACAGCAATGGACCGATCGGTGTGCACGCACTGGCCATTGAATCTGACATGTGCGGGTACGCGTTGTACATCAATGGACCGATCGGTGTGCACGCACTGGCCATTGAATCTGTCATGTGCGGGTACGCGTTGTACCCGGAATACGCGTTGTACAGCAATGGACCGATCGGTGTGCACGCACTGGCCATTGAATCTGTCATGTGCGGGTGCAGCGTTGTACCCGGAATACGCGTTGTACAGCAATGGACCGATCGGTGTGCACGCACTGGCCATTGAATCTGTCATGTGCGGAGTGCAGCGTTGTACCCGGAATACGGCGTTGTACAGCAATGGACCGATCGGTGTGCACGCACTGGCCATTGAATCTGACATGTGCGGGTGCAGCGTTGTATCCGGAATACGCGTTGTACATCAATGGACCGATCGGTGTGCACGCACTGGCCATTGAATCTGACATGTGCGGGTGCGCGTTGTACATCAATGGACCGATCGGTGTGCACGCACTGGCCATTGAATCTGTCATGTCGCGGTGCAGCGTTGTACCCGGAATCACGCGTTGTACAGCAATGGACCGATCGGTGTGCACGCACTGGCCATTGAATCTGACATGTCGCGGGTACGCATTGTACATCAATGGACCGATCGGTGTGCACGCACTGGCCATTGAATCTGTCATGTGCGGGTACGCGTTGTACCCAGAATACGCGTTGTACAGCAATGGACCGATCAGTGTGCACGCACTGGCCATTGAATCTGTCATGTGCGGGTACGCGTTGTACCCGGAATACACATTGTACTGCAATGGACTGATCGGTGTGCACGCACTGGCCATTGAATCTGACATGTGCGGGTACGCGTTGTACATCAATGGACCGATCGGTGTGCACGCACTGGCCATTGAATCTGTCATGTGCGGGTACGCGTTGTACCCGGAATACGCGTTGTACAGCAATGGACCGATCGGTGTGCACGCACTGGCCATTGAATCTGACATGTGCGGGTACGCGTTGTACATCAATGGACCGATCGGTGTGCACGCACTGGCCATTGAATCTGACATGTGCGGGTGCAGCGTTGTACCCGGAATACGCGTTGTACAGCAATGGACCGATCGGTGCGCACGCATTGGCTATGGCCTGGCATGGCAACGGACGCGTTTTCAAATGTTTAACGAGTCTGATGCTGTGAATTCAGTTGGCCACCCACAACAATGTTGCAAATTCATGGGTGTCATGAAGTTGAACTTTTGAAGGATGCTGTGGGCGTGTGTAAGTGGTGCAATTCCATGGTTTGGCCAGATTCAGAAGATGCAAACGACTTGGACCTATCACTTTGGACACATGGAACAGTATCTGCCTCAGCAGCACACATATAATGCTGGCTGTTCCCCTGAGAGCTCACTTGCCTGCACTACATGCTCCAGGACGACATCTGCCACCACCACTGCTGCTGTCTCTGCACCCTCTGGAACCTGCAATGGCACGTACTGTGGAGAGAGCCCCAGCCTTCAGCACTGAGGAGAACCAGGCCCTGCTGGACAGCCTCCTTCCACAGTACAGCAAGCTGTATGGGAAAGCAGGGGAGCAGGTGAGTGTGCTGTCCACTGCCTTACAAATGTGCATGTTGTCTGACTAGCCAGACTTACAGTCTGCATTCCACTGGCTAGCATGCTCACTGAGTAGTTGTCACCCCCCATAGTGTGTAGTTACATGCACTGAACAGGTATAGTGCAGTAACAGTGCATTCCAACAAGGTTTTACTTCCCAGGCAATGATACCATGTAGTAACTGCTGGCAAACTGTTCATAGCCATCCTTGCACTGCCCGTGTACATCATGTGCCCCTGTGATTGAGACATGTATATCCAAATGTGTGATGCACGGATTTGTTGCATGTGTAGTAATGGCCTTTACACTTTGTCATCCTCACAGGTTGATGCCCACCAGAAGCAGGAAATATGGCTGGACATCGCCCGGGCAGTAAGGTCTGTGGGGGTCTACAAGCGCCGGATCCGCAACTGCCAGAAGAGGTGGCAGGACCTTCGGGGCTGGACCCGGAGGATCGCAAGGGTCCAGCTGAAGCTGTCGCCTCCTCGCAGGAGGGGCGGACACCGGACCCTGACCCCCCACATGCTCAGGATCCTGGCGGTGGTCTTCCCTGATCTGGATGGGCAGCTGAAGGGCAGACAGCAGCAAGGAGGGGTGAGTCCATGACTGCACTGTGAGCTTTGTCTGACATGCTATGTGCCCTCCTCTGGCCTGTTTAAACTCCAACAGTACATCAGTGATGTGGTACAGGACCCATGTCCCTCAATTGTGCACTGCCCACTCCTCATCTGATGCCCAGGTGTGGCCCTTACAGTCAGGAAATTGTGTCATTTGGGTACTGTGTCCTTGCATTTTGCTTAGCTCAAGGTGGGAGACAGCATTTGTTCACGTAACTCTGTGGTGGGCTTCATGGGTGGGTCCATTGCTTACACAATGCCTGAGTTCTCACATGTAATCTGCGTGTTACTTTGATATGTGGTCCAATTGCTGATCTGATTCACCACATGTGCCTGGGGTATTTGGCACACACCCATGCTGCGGGTGGGAACAATGTCTGGGCCTCAGGAGTATGTATATCAAGTGTGTCACACATGCTTAGCCACCTGCCTACTGTCCTGGGCTCATCCCTCTTTCACGTGGAGCAGGACAGTCATGCCTACTCCAGGCCATGCAATACACTCTGTACTCCCACTCCTGTGTATCAGCTGACACGTTGTGCTCAGTGAAATGTTCCCTCAGGTGTCTGCCTCTGTGTCATTGTGCTGTGGCTTCGTTGTCTGGACTACTGGGGTGTTCATCGGTTAGGGCTCAGCATGCCACCCGAGATGTGACCATAGGAGACGATACTTGTGTGACATATAGGTGTTTGACCACTTGACCGTGCATACTGGGGTGTGCGACTGTGTAGTTCAGGCAGCTGTTTCCCATTCACAGCAGATTGTGAGGTGCTCAGGTTCCGAGGGTTGTGTTTCATGTCTCCCATATGTCCAATTGGTATGACGTGGACAAATGAGAGTTCAGATGATGTGGTTTGTGGGGGATGGACATGTGCACTTGTCGGCTACAGGACTTGCATTCCCCATGACCTAGAATTGTGACACAGTGCAGACTGTTGTTGTCTGGCAGCCCTGCCCATGTGACTGGAGACAGTGATGTATGACTTTGCAGGCATGCCTGTGCCATGGCATTAAACTCCCTAAGAGTGATCCTGCAGGTGAGTGACATGTGCTACATGCACCCCATTGTGGCATTGACTATCAGGACATGGGTGCATCATGGTGTCTGGTGCTGGTATGCATCCCATGCATTTCAAATATAGACTCTGGCCATCCCTTTATCCGGACACCTGTACTGACTCAGTGGCAAGAGTTGTGATGTGTGCATGTTTACATACTTCACCGTGTCCTCTGCACTGTCCAACTACTGTGTAGGTGGTGCATGTGTCCACACTTTGCACAACATCGTTCGTCTTAGGCATCGCGAACAGTCACCTGGCACTTTTAAACCGTTTGGGATATACGGCATGTATACCTGGCTCTAACACGTTGTTTTTTGGGGGTTCTTTGGAATATTTGCGCACTGTCTGTTGCATGATCGTTTGTTCATGAGATTTCATGAACCTTTTTTCTATCATCCATTATACACATTTAGTAGATACCACATCATTTTGAATGGCATGCATCGTTCACTGATTTCGTTTGTAGTTTTCTTTAGTCTCCGTATCCGGTTTCTCATCATGTCAAATATGGGATGTGGTATATTCGCGTAACGTATATATCACGTCGACACTGTTGCATCGACTGCTTAGTCTCATGCATTACTTTATGAGGCACGTTTTGACACACGATATGCCCGTACTTGATACAGTTCACCTTTGCTTGCTCACCATTTAGAGATTAGACCGTTAACAAGACATGTAGTCTTTATAGAGTATTGTGACGCTCTGTTTATTTTCTGCATTTGATTTTAGATTTTTTCCCCTGAAGAAGGGCTTGTATGCCCGAAATGCATCGGGAAATTCAATACAATACATTTGGCACTTATATCAATCAATTGAATCACACGCATTCATGAATGAATTAAATTCATGTATTCAACAAACTTGAACAAGAGTGTTTGAACTTTTTGCAACCATCAAGGTGTTTATCATTATGATTTGGAACATTTGTTACCTGCATAGTCAGGGATTCAGCTGTGCCTAGAGGGATACCACTCATGAAGAGTGGCACTACCCAATACACACTGGGGTATTGCCATCCGACAGACACCAGACCGATGGGTGCAAGGCCAGGAGGGATGTGAGTGCCATGGTTGACCATCAGACTGACAATTGGCTTCTCCTACTCTGTTTGGGCACTTTTGGCAATGTTCAACTAACGATGCCAGGGCTTGCTCTGTAATGTGCTGTACTTACTGTGGTTTTGTGCAGTTAGTGCAGGTGACTGATGTCTGTCTGTTTCCCTAATTGTTTGCAGATACATCCACGGCCACAGGAGGGGACAGCTCCACGGACCAGGAGGAGCCGCAGAGCCAGACTGGGTCAACAGCCGAGGAGTGGTCGGAGGGACCCAGTGGCACGGAGGGCGAGGGGAGCCACACCGAGGAGTCCTCAGGACCATCCACCTCAGCTGAGGACCACAGCAGCTCGGAGGATGACTCCCTTGTGGAGGCGGGTGTCAGCAGCCACCACACCCCAGCTACTACTTTTTTTTTTTTTTTTTTTTACTATTGCTGTCCCCGCCACCACCACCACCACCGCCCTCCCATCGGCTCCCATTCCAGAGGTCCGTGGAGGCTCCCGTGTTCGGGAGCATGTCTCCTTCGTGCCAGGCACCGCAGCCCCTGCCCCTGTGTCCCCTGCTGCCCTGAGTGAGGAGTCTGTGTACCTACTTCGCCAGCTCCATGTAGGGCAGACAGCAATGCTGAGTGTCCTCCATGCCCACACCACTCTGTTGACTCAGCTGGTGTCGTTCATGGAGGGCATCTCATCGGGCATGTCTGCCCTACAGAGGAGCAATAGGTCCATGGACTCCTCCCTGACGGCAGCAGTGTCCTCCTCCAACAGTCCCTCACCCCTCCTACCTCTGCCCCATCCACACTTCCTGGCACCCTACCTGTCCCAAGCACATGCACACCTGCACATTCACCCAAACACACAGACACGAGCAGCACAGACACACCCACTACAAAAACAAGACGTGCACGCAGGCATCCTCAGGGGACTGATACCACACCCACAGGGGAAGGGGTACATACACACACACAGGCATCCACAGTCACTCCGCAGTCCTCCGATACCTCTCCCTCAAGGCCCCTTCCCTTGCCTCACCTGCAACCCCACCTACACAGCAGCTCTTCCTCTGTGACCTCGGCCTCTTCCCCTCCAATCCAGCTGATCCAGCATACAGGGGGAAGAGGAAGTCCACCCACACAGAGGGAGTGCCCCTCACCCCGGACACCCTCCCCCAGGCGCAGACAGACTGAGGCCCCCATCCACAAGTACCCCCGGACCCGGAAGAGCAAGACCCCGCCACCACCCTGCAGCTCAACCACCAAGTCTCCTTCCTCCATCCCTCAGGCCCCCACTCCACAGGTTCCCCCACCACACCCTGCCCCAGGTTCCCCCACCCACAGATACACCATCCCCAGAAAGATCCGGCCTTCTCCCCCTACCACTTGCTCTTCCAGCTCCACACCCCCCGCTGCGCTTGTTTGTGCCACTGGTGTGGAGAGCGTGTCCTCCCCCTCTGTCCTGCCCACCTTACCTGAACCCCATTCTACTCCCTTGGGGATAGGCACTGCAGTGGAGTCCACTACCACCCTGTCTGACTTGGGCACTGCAGTGGGGAACCTGTCCACTCCATCTGCACAGCCCACTGCAGTCGTGCCGGCACCCACACCATCTGAATCATGCCCCCCAGTTGTGCCGGCACACACCATGTCAGACGCCTCCACTGCAGTCGTCAGTGACTCTCCAGCACCCACCACCCCTTCCCTGCCTCCTTCTGGTGAGCCCTGATCCTGTCCCTGCGGTGCCTGGCCTGCCCCCCCGTATGCCCCTCCGAGGGGAATGTCCCGAAGTGGCAGGCATGCAAAGGGTGACATCTGGCACTGTCACCCTGTTTGGACTATTGTTTTGGACTGGCCATTGGCCTTTGTTATATTTCTGGACTTTCACTTCTATACACATGAATGCTGAATAAAGCTACTTTCTGTTCTCTAGTGGTTTTGCTTCTGATGTACATGATGTTGATGATGCTAACCGTGCCCTTGCTGCACTGATGGTGATTTTTGATATCAGGGAAATGAAGTGTTACTGTGCAGGACCCCATGTGGTCCAGGGGAATGTGTCCTATCCTGGTGTGTATCCATGTCATCCTTTGCAGCAATAAGAGGGTGTCATGTTTTCAATATTTGGCAATGGGATTTCCTACATTTATTTGCAATGTCACATCTGTGGCTTACACCCTGCACATCTGTTGTGCTTGCCATTGTTTAATTTGTCTATTTCCCTGACCGTGTGACCATCTCCACTGGACATGCAAGTTTGGGCATCAATGGGGAAGGACTCATCTGTGTGATCAGTGCAACTTGCTATACATGTGTGTTGGATCTGTGCAGATGGTGTCGGTGACACTGCCATGACCAGGCTGATGTGACGAGGGCCTTCATTTTGTGCTAATTGATGACTGAGTGACCAAGTGTACTGCTGATATGATAGAGCCCTGCAGAGACAACGTATGGCACAGCTTTCCTTACACAGGGGTGGAGTGCCCTCATGGCAGTGTGTAATTCTGTGACATTGCCTGAGCCCAAGGTGTGTGTTGTGTGAGCATGTCTGTGTGTGTTCACTTCCGTTTTGCAACACAGGCTGGGATCCCTAGTGATGTTCCTGTTTGTGATGCTTGCTGAGTTGACCTATGTTCCACCATAATCTTCGCCCTGGGTTCTCTGGGATGTGGGGGCATGGCACATTACTGGTCATCAGGGTGTCATCCATAGGTGTGTTTGCTGTCAGGGCTGAGTTTGTGGGCAGACGCAGGTGAGACACAGTCAGGATTCCCCTTGGCACTTGTTGGTTACACAAGTCATGTAATTTCCAGTTTGTGTTAGCTTTCAGTGATTGTGACACGTTGTGTGTGTGACTGCTGCCACTCCTCTGGGTCAGAGCTGCAATGTTGGAAGTTGTCTATGTGTGTTCTTTGTGGGTGAGTTTGACTTCTTCATTGGTGTGTGACTGTGTCCGGGATCACATTGATTGTGGTGGATTTCACATCATGCCCATGTACAGCGTACTGTGCAGTGTGTCAGATATTCACGAGTCTTGTATACTGGCCATGTGTGATGGGTTTCTGCACCTTAGTTCCCAACACCACCCCTGGGATTGTCATGGGTGCATGTGCAATGTCACCAGTCCATGTGAGCTTCACTGCTGCACATTGTTGGAGATCAAGGTGTGTGGTTTTGAGTGTGTGCAAATGAGAGTTGTTGCACGGCTAGACCCCTGCCTCCATGTTGGCCTTGGCTGACAGGCCGTGCTGATTGATTTGTGCTTGTGTAGGTGTGATTGTAGTTTGTTACTCAGGACACATGACTGTGGTTCACAGTGTGAACGACATCTAGCTTTGTCATCACAGTGGGATCATCATGCAGGCCACGGTCACCACGATGTGCGGTCCCTGGGGGTAGTGCTGTGGTGGGTCTGTCTCTTGCTGTGTTATTTGCTGTTCCTACAAGCTTGTGTGACATGTGTAATTTGAGCTCCTTCTCATCTAACAATGCCTGTTTGCCCACATAGGGGGCTCCGATCCATGAGTGACTTTTGTGTGGCACTGTATACACATCTGTGTAATTGTGATTCAGGCCTCTTCATGTGTTGTGTGGTTGCCTGGGGACACTGGCACACCCCCATCACCTGTTGTGTTTGATCTGCAGTGTGAGGCTGCCTGTTTGTGTTTGTGCATCTGCACCACTGCATTGGCATGTCTTTAGTGTGCCATTGGCTGTATGTTGTTTGTTGGCTTTCCCCTGCTGTCCCTGGGACTCCTAGGTCATCAGTCAGCACAATGATCATGGTTTGTATGTCCCATTGCTGCCATGGTATGGTATTTGTTCACCTGACATCTACAGTCTCCAAAGGATATCTACATTTGTGTGTCCATTGGTGCAGATATGTGGGGCCGCATTATGATGGTCACTTCTGTCATTGTGTTATTGAGGGATGTTGACAATGTCAGCCCCCATGGGTGATGTTTGTCTGCACATGGCCAAAGGTATATCTTATTTGCACTGCACTGTTTGCCTCACCAAATATGTGTTGCTATGGGACACAAGCACTACTATGCCACAGATGTGTTTGTTGTTCTGTGACCAGGAATCTTCCATGCAGTTTGGCATTTGCAGCTTTTACCATTACTATACTTACCTTTTGGTCACTGTGGTGATGGGTGTTTAGACCCCATTGCCACAATGTTCAGAATGTGCTTCAGCTATGGACCCCAGACTTCCCATTTGGTCACTGTGGTGATGGGTGTTTAGACCCCATTGCCACACTGTTCAATTGGGCTTCAGCTATGGACCCCAGACTTACCTTTTGGTCACTGTGGTGATGGGGTGTTATACCCCATTGCCACAGTGGTCATGTTCTGCTTGCATTATGGAGGCCACACAAATTTATGTGTGACACATGTGATTGGGGGTCACATTGTATGCTCAATGACATGTTCAGTGTTGTGGGCATTTGACACAGACTACACACGCTTGTCATGGTGTTGGTGGGATGTATTTCCAGGCATTCCTTATGTTGGAGTATGCTGGTTGTGTCATGCATTTCCCATCCTATGTTTAGGGGTGGTGGTAGTGGTAGGCATCCAGCCCCCTATGAGTGGGGATGGTAGTAGTGAGAGGCATCCAGCCCCCTATGAGTGGGGATGGTAGTAGTGACAGGCATCCAGGCCCCCCTGAGTAGGGGTGGTGGTAGCATCCAGCCCCCCCTGAGTAGGGGTGGTGGTAGTGGTAGGCATCCAGGCCCCCCTGAGTAGGGGTGGTGGTAGTGGTAGGCATCCAGCCCCCCATGAGTAGGGGTGGTGGTAGTGGTAGGCATCCAGCCCCCTATGAGTGGGGATGGTAGTAGTGACAGGCATCCAGCCCCCTATGAGTGGGGATGGTAGTAGTGACAGGCATCCAGCCCCCCCTGAGTAGGGGTGGTGGTAGTGGTAGGCATCCAGGCCCCCCTGAGTAGGGGTGGTGTTAGTGGTAGGCATCCAGCCCCCCCTGAGTAGGGGTGGTGTTGGTGGTAGGCATCCATCCCCCTATGGGTGGGGTTGGTAGGAGTGGTAGGCATCCAGCCCCCCCTGAGTAGGGGTGGTGGTAGTGGTAGGCATCCAGGCCCCCTGAGTAGGGGTGGTGTTAGTGGTAGGCATCCAGGCCCCCTGAGTAGGGGTGGTGGTAGTGGTAGGCATCCAGCCCTCCCTGAGTAGGGGTGGTGGTAGTGGTAGGCATCCAGGCCCCCTGAGTAGGGGTGGTGTTAGTGGTAGGCATCCAGGCCCCCTGAGTAGGGGTGGTGGTAGTGGTAGGCATCCAGCCCCCTGAGTAGGGGTGGTGGTAGTGGTAGGCATCCAGGCCCCCTGAGTAGGGGTGGTGGAAGTGATAGGCATCCAGCCCCCCCTGAGTAGGTGTGGTGGTAGTGGTAGGCATCCAGGCCCCCCTGAGTAGGGGTGGTGGTAGTGGTAGGCATCCAGGCCCCCTGAGTAGGGGTGGTGTTAGTGGTAGGCATCCAGCCCCCTGAGTAGGGGTGGTGGTAGTGGTAGGCATCCAGCCCCCCCTGAGTAGGGGTGGTGGTAGTGGTAGGCATCCAGGCCCCCCTGAGTAGGGGTGGTGTTAGTGGTAGGCATCCAGGCCCCTATGAGTGGGGATGGTAGTAGTGACAGGCATCCAGCCCCCCCTGAGTAGGGGTGGTGGTAGTGGTAGGAATCCATCCCCTAGTGGGGATGGTAGTAGTGACAGGCATCCAGCCCCTCCTGAGTAGGGGTGGTGGTAGTGGTAGGAATCCATCCCCCTATGAGTGGGGATGGTAGTAGTGACAGGCATCCAGCCCCCTGAGTAGGGGTGGTGGTAGTGGTAGGCATCCATCCCCCTATGAGTGGGGTTGGTAGTAGTGGCAGGCATCCAGCCCCCCCTGAGTAGGGGTGGTGTTGGTGGTAGGCATCCATCCCCCTATGGGTGGGGTTGGTAGTAGTAGTAGGCATCCATCCCCCCTGAGTAGGGGTGGTGGTAGTGGTAGGCATCCAGGCCCCCCTGAGTAGGGGTGGTGGTAGTGGTAGGCATCCAGGCCCCCCTGAGTAGGGGTGGTGTTAGTGGTAGGCATCCAGGCCCCCCTGAGTACGGGTGGTGGTAGTGGTAGGCATCCAGCCCCCCTGAGTAGGGGTGGTGGTAGTGGTAGGCATCCAGGCCCCCCTGAGTAGGGGTGGTGGTAGTGGTAGGCATCCATCCCCCTATGAGTGTGTATGGCATTGGTGGTAGCCATCCCACCCCTATGGTTCTGCTGTTGCTGGTGTACGTCATTTCTGCATCCCTATGTGTGTGTGACATATGTTGGGTACGTGTGGTTTGTTTGTGTAGTGGGTGTTTGACTTACCATCTTCGCCGTACGCGTCCGTACCGGTCCCGGTAATAGATGTAGAGTATTGGTAGGACCTGCGCGATGGGATTCATGGTTTGTTCGTCTCGTTCGGGTTTCTCGTGGCTTCGACTCGTACTCGTCGCTGGCTTGTTCGTCTCGTAGCCGTGGATCATCTTGTGGCGCGAATCGGAGCTTATGTGCAGCTCTCCCGGATGCTCTGACGTGCCGGACGTAGTGACGGGTTCGGCGCGTACAGAAGACGCATCGTACTAGTCCGGCCGGAAGGTGCTGTGTATTTGCTTCCGTGAGACTAGATTGGACGTTTACGGATCCGGCTCGGGCGGGGAACAGAAGCTGTAATGGGTGAGTATGGCTCGCTCGGAATCTGGGCTGTTATGCGCATCGTACTTGTTCGTTCGGACGGCTGTTCGAATCGGTCGCGAAACACGCGTTCGGCTTGGTTTTTTTCCAGACAAATACTGTTAGGTGCGCTTCCGGCCGAGATCGGAATCGACCCCTTAGTGTCCAGCACCTTTCCTGACTTTTTCTAGTTTGGAGTGGGAATAGTAAATTAAATAGGTTTAATGTCCAGCACCTTCCCTGAGTTAATATAGTTTGGAGTAGGAATAGTAAATTATATATGTTTGGTGTCCAGCACCTTCCCTGAGTTAATACAGTTTGGAGTGAGAATAGTAAATTATATATGTTTAGTGTGTAGCACCTTCCCTTACTTTTTTCTAGTTTTGGAGTGGGAATAGTAAATTAAATAGGTTTAGTGTCCAGCACCTTCCCTGAGTTAATATACTTTGGAGTGGGAATAGTAAATTATATATGTTTAGTGTCCAGCACCTTTCCTGACTTTTTCTAGTTTGGAGTGGGAATAGTAAATTATATATGTTTAGTGTCCAGCACCTTCCCTGAGTTGGTATAGTGTAGAGTGGGAATAGTAAAAAATTAGGGGGTCATTATGATGGCGGAAGGCCCGCCATCGGGCAGCAATTTTCCCCCTGCCAAATTAGGATGGCGGGGGAATCGGACCGCGACCGTGGCGGGCGCAAAGACCGCCCGCCACGGATCCGCCACAGGCAATCGTTCCGATTGCCTGGTGGAGCAGTCTGCAGCTGTAAAATGGTGGCGGTGCTTAGCAGGCACCGTCCGCCAAATTACGATGCTGGCCTCAGCCAGCCTTTCCATGGCGGTAGAACCGCCATTGAAAGGCTGGCGGGGATTGGTTTCGGGGGCCCGTTGCGGGCCCCCCTTGTGTTGGGGGGAGGTTGTGGTGCACTGCGGTGGTACCCATGGTACCTCCCTGTATTTCCCTGCACTACGTGGCAGGCACCGCGTGGTGCCTGGCACGTAGTGCAGGGAAACACACTACATGCATTTTTGTCATTGCGGCGGGTGCTGCAGCTAGCAGCACCCACCGCAATGGTGAAGATGCAAGATGCGACCGCCACTGCGTGATTCTACGTGCAGGACCGCCGCCATACAGGCGGGCGGTCCCAAGTACCACCACGATGGAGGGCGGACTCAAGTCCGCCCGCCATCGTAATGACCCCAATAGTTCTTATTTTGGAGTAAGGTTAATGATAAAAATGTATGTTTAAGTGGTAATAGTATTTTATATATGTGTATTAAAAAAAATTAGTTTATGTCTGACTATTAATTTAAGATAAACATTTTATTGTAAATACAGAAAATAAAATTAATATAGGAATTAAATACAAAACAATATTTATATTTTATTTATGTCTTTATTTTCATTTAAAGACTCAAGTAAATAAATAATATGCATTTTTTTACTAACATAGGGGCCTATTACGATGGCGGTCGGATGTCGACCGCCCGGCCGGCGGCGGTGCCTGCCGGAACGGCGGTGGAGATCCGCCCGCACCGCAAGCCAGAAAACCGCTGGGCCGATTAGGATGGCGGTGGGAAATTCCGACCGCCGCTTTTCCGCCGGTCGCCATCCGCACTCCTGCCTGGCGGGCGGAAAAGGACCGGGATAATGGTGGCGGTGCAGAGCAGGCTCCGCCGGCAGGATTATGATGCCGGCGGTAGCCAGCCTTTCCTCAGCGGTCAGACCGCCATGGAAAGGCATGCGGAGATTGTCTTCCGGGGGCCCGTTGCGGGCCCCCGATGTTTGGGGGTGTGGGTGCACTGGGGGGGTACCCATGGTCCCCCCTACATTCCCCTGTACCAGGTGGCAGGCACTGTGCAGTGCCTGCCACGTAGTGCAGGGAAATGCAGGACATGCTCCTTTCGGCATCGCGGCGGTGCTGCGGGTGGCAGCAACCGCCGCAATATTAAGGCCCGCGATCCGACCGCCGCGGTCGGATTTTGGCGGGTCATTGTAATTCGACCAGCGGTGATGCCGCGGTCCATGCGGGCGGTCTTTTCCCGCTACCATGGCGGTCGGGGAGGTTTTCTGACCGCTATGGATCCAGCCCTTCAAGCCTTACTGCTGCTGTACCTCATCCACCAGCAGCAAATAATACACCGTCGTGGACAACGCCGCAGGTACGCAAATACACAACTCCGCATACAACCACAACACACAACTCCTGTGCTGACAAACGGTTCCTGTCCACATCAGACACTCTGGTGTGGACAGGAACATATCCCCCAGTGTACCCACACATGTCCTACCTGTCAGAAACCCACACCTCCGCATCCGGGTCACCCATCAACCGTGAAATCACTGCAATGTCCCGGGAAAGTCACTGCAGCGGTAAAGACGCAGGAAAACATGCGCACAATGTAGTAGGCAGGGCTGGCGCCAGGCATGGGCAGTCCGGCCAGATTCACAGGGCTACACCTTCACCCTTCCCACAGTACGCATCACACACCCATTTGAGCACATGCTGTGTGCCCCTCCTGTGCCCCCCTGCACAATTAATCAGCCAGGTGTAGCCAGACCTCGCACCTCACACATCAAAGGACAAGGGAGATTGACTGGGAAGGTGGGAGTGAAGAGGAACACCCTGCACAGAAGCACAGGGGCTGGACAACCCTCCTCCTCACACCTACCTTCCACTCATGTGAATCAAACTGAGTATAATTACAAAGTGAATACTCACACTGCATATGAACAACCACTGAACTGTCCACACTGCCTGTCAAGTCACTCAGAAACACCCCACACTGACACCCAGACACATACTCATACCATAGGTCAGCAGCAATGGAGGACAATAAATGGGCCAGCCAAAAGTGAAGTGGACAGTGCTGGAAAACCATGGAGCAAGCCACATAGCATGTGTACATCACATGCAAGAGAACATATCACACCACCCTTAGGCCCTCAAATCAGACATGGGTGGCACAGTGAGTGAAATTAAACCAAAGTGACCTCTGTGCAACAACTCAGGGATACATCAAGGCAAGACATGCATAGGCACAGGAATGACAGGAAGTGTCTGAAGTCATACAGTGACCAGCCACACATATGTGTCAACTTACTTGCCATGTGTATGCCATCAGCACAACACACATGGCTCATTGTCACACTCCCTGACTGTCAAACACAAGTAGGACCTTCACACATGCCACACATCTACCCATCTCACACCTGCAACACCCAACACCTGTGAGAAACACACAGAATGGTGCAAATGATGTCCTGTGAGGTCACTGACAACCAATCACACACCCTGTGGTGCATCCACAAATATCAGACTCACACTCAGGGATACCTAAACCAATGCTGACACAAAAACAATAGCCAAACACAAATCTCACAAACAACATCCACAGAAGTCCAACAAGCCCAGACATGTGCAGCCAAACAGTGGAAAGGCAATGTGACCCTAGACAGAACAGGAATACACAACATTGTCACTCTGGACCAATGCACAGACACCATACCCCAACACAAACAAGAATTTCATCTTCAAAAGCCAATCATGAACACTAACTGGAATCAATGTGACAAATCAGCTAACACACACATACACACCACACCAGTCATCAAGTGAACATGGTGTCATAGTGTACCACAAGCATGCACATGCACAATCCTGACAAGTGAGAGGTCAAAAATAGGAGGACAAACCACCATTGTGCACTCAAAACAAGCTCATGAACAAGAATCCACATTGCTGCATGTGACAGACACACAAGTAATGCACACTACACACACAACACACATCTGAATGTATCACAATGCGCAAACTACTCACACACAATGTCATGCAAATAGAACATCACACACACATTGTACCTGTCAGTAGAAAGAGCCAACACAGGCCAAACACTGCATACATCTACAACAAAAACACAACAGATGCACATACCAATCCATCACATAGCAAACTCAGCTGGACATCAGGGGATGCACACCAGGCAAGTACAAGGCAACATACACTGACAGCACTGCATGCACACCAAGCAGTGTGTGCACACCAACCAAACCAGTAGCACACATATCTGAGTGCCACACCATGAACTCCCACAACACAAATCATCACAGCACAAACATAACATCACACCCAGGAAGGGTAGCAGTACCTCAGCAACCACACATACAGCTTACCCATCACCCATAGATGCACAACTCAGGGAAACCCAGATGCAAACAACATGACTAGAGAACTGTGCTGCTCAAACATATGCACTGCACATGAGCAACCATGACTGCAAAATAGTAGAAGAAAACAACACATAAATAATTGTGAAACTGTCCTGAGTGGCACATTGGTCCTGTACACAGATCATCCGCCCACAGTATAGTGTCACACTATGAAGTGCTGGGGAGGCTCACACACTGGCAAGCCATGGGGTGGAAGACATGAGATTGAAGTGGTGTGTGCCTCAGTAGTGGACAGGTGAGGAGTGTACAGTACACAAACACATAGAGGAGTTACTCACAATGTGTAGGCATCAGAAGCACATATAGGGGATGGCATGACTCCACATACCACATACCATACTGGAGCCAAAAATGGGTCAAGTGACAGCAATGCATGAGAAAACTCACAAATAATGTCAGTGTGGCTGAGCAGGTCTGCACAGTGAGCACAAACAGTAACAAGACACATGGCTGAGCAACAAAACACAACACAGACTTGGCAGTCACACACTCTGCATACTCACAACAGGAAGCGACAACAAGTAGGTGTCCCCCAGGAGTGCAAGGACACAACAACACACTGCACAGTGCCCAACCTACAACTCCTACATGTGCCCACAATCTGAAGCACATGGCTGACAATTTAAACAAACAGGCACTCATTACCTGGATCATACATGTGTGCAGTTGGCATTGCAGGGGCACACACACATCAGCACTACTGACAATGACAGCCCATTCACACTGTATGACCACTCAAGTTCACATATTCAAATGTACCCATGTGACTGGGAAGACAGGCCTACACATGATGACCACACATCAACACTGCTGTTCACACATCAAGAAAGATCACACAGATATGATGGACCCTGGCCAGCCCGCAAGTAATCCTGTGGATAGAATTCACCTCTGTTGTGGTATTGCATCCTAACATGACATGTGTACAATTTAGCAAACCTGACCATAGAATGATTAGGATAACAGTAGATCATCACAAGCAACCATCATTGCACCCTCAAGCCTCAGAGTCAAGAAGAACTAAAGTGCCTGTCACCTCTGGCAAACTCTGAAAAAGTAAAACAAGCAATTGGCAATGTTAAAGTGGCATACAGAGCATGTGTCACATGAAACCATACCCATACATAAAACCTTTAATTTAGCAAGGACATTGACAAAGCAGACAACAGGAGTAACTGTCTTTATTACATTATACACAGATAGGCATCAAAAGTAGGAAACAGCAAGGCCATTGGCCAGTACAAAATCAAAGTATGTACATGTGTGCATGAGAAACTGCACAGGGAATGGGCATTCAAAGTGACAAACAGCAAGGCCATTGGCCAGTCCATAGTTCAAAGTATGTACATGTGTGCATGAGAAACTGCACAGGGAATGGGCATCCAAAGTGACAAACAGCAAGGCCATTGGCCAGTCCATAGTTCAAAGTATGTACATGTGTGCATGAGAAACTGCACAGGGAATGGGTAACACCGTACACTGCCATGGGAATCAACACAGCTCCGGGGATACAAATGGGCAATCCAGGCACCGCTGTGGGAGAGATGGGTTTGGGAGGGGGACTTTGCCTCAGACTTGGCTATCAGTTGAACTGGGAGGTGGCTGATTGTCGGGGCCAGTTGGAGGACTGAACCTGGGAGAGAGAGGACCAGCTGAGGTAGAGGCATCAGTGGCTGTCTGAGCCTGAGGGCTGGCTGGACCGGGTGGCATGGTGGAACGGGGAGGTGGAGACAAGCTGCTGTGAGACACAGTGTGTGAGGGTGAATGTGGAGGGCTGGGTCTCCACTTCTTGGGGATTCGATAGGTAAGAATTGTCTTGGCAGGAGTGGGAAGTGGTGTGGGCACAACAGCCTCACTCTCCACCAAAGGTGTATCAGGTGCAGGTGCCCCTCCCTGTGGGGATATGCTGGATCTGGTGGTATGCTTGGGCTGGCCTTGCCTTTTCCCCTCCATCCCCTGTTGTCCAGGTAAACCCCCCACTTTGCTCTCCTGTCCCAGCTTCACAGGGGTGTGGGTGGGAGTTGATGTTGTGGGTGAATCTGCCTGAGAGAGCTGTTTGTGCTGACTCTTTGCAGGCACCAGCTTCATAGCAGACAGGGCAACTGTTTTTAGGTCTTTGGGAGGAGGTGTGGGGATGGGAGTGTCCTTGGATGGGGGTGATTTGGATGAATGTGAGCCTGAGGCCTGCTTCTTGGCCTGATGCCCTGGATGTCACGTGAAGGGCTTTTGCCTTTGCGCTCCTGTGTGTCTGTTTTATTTTTTGGGGATGGTGTCTGTGCTCTTGGCCGTTTGGACTGCTGCTGTTGTGTGCTGCGTGTGGAGTACTTGGCACCTGAGAGCTGTGGTGTGTGGGCACTCTCGTCAGGTGGTGCCACTGGCAGGGTGTTTGCTGAAGGGACTGGAGCTGTACTGGGAGCCTGTGACAGCTGAATGGCTGACGTCACTGTGGAGGACAAAGACTGGACAGTTCTGTGTAGCCCACCCACGTCAGAATGAATGCCCTTCATGAAGGCAACTACCTGTGCCAGCTTCTTGTCATGATCCTGGAAGGCATTCAGAAGAGTAGTCTGACCCACACACAGCTGGCGCAAAAGGTCCACCGCCTCAACACTGGGGGCAGCAGGGGAGACAGGGGCAGGGGCAGCGGTGCCTGGGGGGAAGGACACTCTACCCTTCCTAGGGCTGCGGGCATGGAGGGTGGGCACTGGACGATGTGCGGTAGAAGAAGAGGCAGATTCCAAACTCCCTGTTCCCGCCAACATCGAGGAGTCACCGCTGGAGTCAGATGATGCTGAGGTTGGTGTTTCCGGGCGTGATTCGTCCAGGGCACTCCTGTCCCCCTCTGAGGCGCTGGTCACATCAGTGTCAGTGAGCTCATGTGTAGCAGTCGTGCCAGAAGCTTCACCACTGGTGTCCGTCCCCTGTCCTTCCGTGCCCTCGGTAGATGCTGCAATAGACAGAGACGTAGGTTCAGTATAGTGCCAAACTCACAAACATCATATGCAAGCAAAGCACAAGACTAGAATATGATACCCCCATGTTGCCCACCACCCTGTGCAGTCTGCATGTGCAACCTTAATGCAAAACTCAGAAGATGCATGGAAACATGCATAGTTGACATTAATGACCCATGTGACGTTGACACAGCCAAATAGCTGGCCCGTGCCTCCTTGTAACCTAACATACTGATCTCTGTAAGCATACCTACGTGCCTGTGGGTGAGATAGATATACATCTCAGCATGTTGTCTCAGTCACACATGGAGTCACTTTAAGGGAACAACACAGATACTGACTCCAAAATGTCCTTTTACAATGGCCATGAGCTACTGATATCCACCATGTCATGCTTTGAAGCACAACGACCGTTGCACATTGATGTCAGATGTGTAGCTCTCACAATTTCCAAGTCAGGCACTGCACACATCTACGAAAGCACACTAAGATGATGCACACTGCTGTTCACTGCCCGGTGGTGTCTATGACACCCATAATGCAGAAGATGTCATAAGGCCACATCTCATCTTGCAATGTCAAGGGCCATTGTATTGAACACATGAGAAAGTACACGTAGCGAAAATGCATGACAGCTGCGCTTAACACAGACGCCACTTAGAAGCCATTGCATCACACTAGAAACATCACAGAGCTCCGCACTGGCTCAGGGTTGGGATACATGCAGTCACTCACACCCAAAGTCACCCTTCGCAGAATACTCACCCCCAACTTGCTGTTGATGGGCCCTCAAACGTCCATCCAGCTCTGGCTGTGTCACTGCCATGATGCGGGCCATTAGTGGTGTCATGCTCCTGCACTCAAACCTTCCAGTCCGAGGGAGCATCCCCAGCGTCATCTCTGCCACGTTTTTGCTCAGCCGGCAGATGTCATCCCACCTCTTGTGACAGTGTGTGTGCCGTCGGTTGGAGACACCCAGAGCCCGCACCTTGCGTGCAATGGCCCTCCATAAGGCCTTACGCTGGCGGACTTTAGGCTGCAGGCATGGGAGACAAGAAGAGGAAGTTTCAGTGACACTGTGTTATGTACCACTGTGTGTCAGTACAGGAGCATGCAAAAACATAGCACACCAATACAGAAATGTTGAGCACAGGCCATACAGCATGACACGTAGTACATTTGCAACAGATTATCACATAGAAATGTATGCAGGTATGATGATGGACACAGTACATGGCCATCTCATACACATGCAGAATGCCAGCACAGAATGCAATGTGAAGAAGGCCCTCTTCTGTGATGCAGTATGTGGGTGAGCAAGACATACAATACATTGGAAATGATGTGTCGGGCAGACTCACTGTGTCCAACACTACACACCCCTCAATGTCCTTGGCCTGTGAATGGCTACCGGTGTCATGGAGGTCACATTTAGGGACATGATCTTACATACTCACACTCTTCTCACAAGGTCTGTCTTGTGCATTCCTCAGGCCTAAGATTGCTCGTGGAGAAATAGGGTGGCAGACAACACATATGTTTCACTCTGTCCATTTACTGATGGGTCCTTGTCAAATTGGGCAGTATCTGTGCAGGCCAGGGGGACTCACACTGAGGTTAAACGTTTGCCATCCGAACATTCACATGCATGTACAATATGAGAGGGCAAACAGTGCCTTCACATGCGAGTCAGAGCACATAATGAAAACAATGGAAGGATGATATCTCTGAAGTACATTAATCTGATGTGTCATAGGTGAATTTCTACCAAGAGTGTTACACTCAGGCATTTCAATCTTGTGCATAATGCATACATATCCATGGGGGCAATATGAAAATTGTACAAACATCCCCCACAACCCTCCGGACGAAACACATTTGTAATGTCACAAATGAGCATGTGAAAACATCATGGACTCTGACATCCATTAGCACAGGCAATGTTTGTTCAGACTTCCACTGCCCAAACCAGCAGTGTTACTGTATGTCTGCAAAAACACTGCATGTCCCTCCCGTCCTTAAATGCAGCCTTGGATCTGTGTAAATAAGGCTACGCACCCCATTTACAAGAAGTCAGCATGCTAGGCAGTGTATCACACAATTACATTCCCCAGGCTAAGACCAACGTTTGTATTGTCATTGCTGAAGAAGGGCTGTAGAAATGTACATGTTGCCATCCTCCCCAAATACTCAAGTGCAATATGTACTAGGCCATGTATGGAGCATGGTGTTTCAAAAATGAGGATGCATCCACATTAACTTGCACTCACAGGCACATACTACAGCAGAGCAACATCATGTGTGCACTCTTTGCACTCTCAAACTTTCACTCTGAAACACTTACCAGTACATCAGGAGCACCATATAGCCTCCCATACTGTGAAAGCACCTCGTCCACCAGGACCTCCAGCTCCTCTGTGGTGAAGGGACGGGCCCTGATGTTCTCAGTTCTCTCCATCACTGGGTCCAGGAGACAGGAACAGCAGCAGTTGGGGATGAAGAATGGCAGGCAGCAGTGTCTGGATGCAGTGGAAATGTGTGGCTCACTCACAGACATATATAGCCCCCTGGGGTTGTTCCAGTGGTACTCAGCTGCTGCAATTGGTGTTCCAGGTCAGCTTTTTCCAAATGTAACCAATGACCGGGCCCGCGGTGGCGGTGCACGCCTACCGCGGGTTTCAAAAGTGTATTTCACTACCGCGATCGCGGTTCCCATTGGCTGAAAGGGCATGGGCATTGGCGGTGTCACACCGCGGGGCCCAGGCGGTCGCTACCACAATCGTGCATCTTTCAATTGCACCCAATGACCGGGCCCGCGGTAGCGGTGCACGCCTACCGCGGGTTTCAAAAGTGTATTTCACTACCACGATCGCGATTCCCATTGGCTGAAAGGGCATGGGCATTGGTGGTGTCACACCGCGGGACCCAGGCGGTCGCAACCGCAATCGTGCATCTTTCAATTGCACCCAATGACCGGGCCCTTGGTAGCGGTGCACGCCTACCACGGGTTTCAAAAGTGTATTTCACTATCGCGGTTCCCATTGGCTGAAAGGGCATGGGCATTGGCGGTGTCACACCGTGGGGCCCAGGCCATCGCCACCGCGAATTGGCATTTTTAGATTGGTGCCAATGACCGTGATTGCGGTGGCGGTGCACGCTTACGGCACCTATGGACACATCTTGCTGTAGCAATGGCAATGGCCAGTTCTCATCATTGAACAGTAGACACTTACTATGAATCATGCCACCAGATAGTTATATCCAATGCTAGTGTGACATTTAACTCACTGATGACTACACATGCCATGTCAGTGCACATGATTGCAAACATTGGCATGTACTCCCTCACATGTCACTTATGATGTTGTTGTGCATGTATACAGATCTGTTGTGTGATGGACTCTCAAATATGTAAACATGTCAATGTGTGAAATGGCTAAGCAACCCACAGTAATGATGGACTGACTACATATTGTGCCTATTTCACTGTGTAGAATTCTGAACTCATGTTGATACTTGATCTTCATGCACACACTGTGCTCATTGTGTTGTTAATGTGTGCCCTGTCCGACTCACGCAAGAAGGTGTGGCAGGTACAGCAGCTACGTAGAAGCCAGCAGTGTTGCTGTTTCAGACATGTGCTGTGTCAACTACTCTCAGGGCTGGTGAGACAAGATGTTGTAATGTACCATTTTACATTCACATAGTCTGAATCTGTTTGGGGGTACTCACTATGTACATACTGAACACGTGTACAACTACTTTAGATCAAGGTGTCTCTGCATGTGCCTTGTGCTGTAAGCTGTTGTTTCAGGCCAGTCATTGTTGGCGCTGTGTCAGTCAAGACGTAAGATGTTGGAAACATCTCAGAGGGGAATTGAATTGACATGTGTCCCCTTTTATCTTATGTAGGAGGCGACCAAATGTGCATCGTCCATTCACATTGCTGGTGGACATGGAGGATGAGGACATCATACGTAAATTCAGTTTGGATCGACCTACCCTTCAGGAGCTATGTGGTCAGTTGGAGCCCCATCTGAGGCCTCGCAGGACCTATCCTACTGCTTTGACACCAACATGTAAGGTGATGGCGGCCCTGCATTTCTTTGCTACTGGTTCGTTCCAGTACACGGTGTCCAGCGCAGGTGGGATGTCTCAACCAACATTCAGCATGGTGCTACGTGATGTCCTGTCCGCCATGATGACATACAAGGACCGCTACATCCATTTTCCCAGGAGACAAGAATTGGCAGCTGTGAAGGGTGATTTTTATGACCTTGCCCACATCCCTAATGTTGTTGGCGCCATTGACTGCACACATGTTGGCTTGGTTCCACCACAGGCACGTGAGCACATCTACAGGAACAGGAAGCATTTCCATTCCATTAATGTGCAAGTGGTATGCCAGGCGGATATGATAATCTCCCATGTCTGTGCCAGATTTCCAGGATCAGCCCACGACTCCTACATACTACGTAACAGCATCGTACCACAGCTGATGGCAAATCTGCTTCCGGAACGTGCGTGGATTGTGGGTGAGTACGGAGAGTCAAGTAGTGTGCTGTATGTGTGACATGCTATCCTCAGCCACAGTTATATTACAAAATTGGTCTGTGTATCTCACACCTAGGTGACTCTGCATATCCCAACCAGCCTTGGCTGCTGAGCCCACTGCAGAATCCCAGGACCCCGGGTGAAGTCCGCTACAATGAGGCCCATGGGAGGACACGTCGTGTGGTGGAGCGTACTTTTGGTCTTCTTAAGTCTAGATTCTGGTATCTGGACAAGAGCGGAGGTGCACTACTCTACTCTCCCCAAAAGGTGTGTCAGATCGTAGTTGCATGCTGCATGCTCCACAACCTGGCCTTGCACAAGGAGATCTCCCTGCTCCTGGACGATGATGAGCAGCAGATGCCCCCCCTGATAACCCACACATGTCCAGTGACGAGGATGGTGGAGAGGAGGAAGGTGTCGACCTATGTCAACAGCTCATCAACCACTACTTACCTTGAGTGTGAGTGACATTGTACAACAGTGCCATTGTCTGCTGTCTTTGATGGTAGTGTAAAGGCCTAGAGGAGCTTTTTGACTGCTGCCTGTTGTTGGCTCTGTGCTGATGGCTGATGTTTGTGGCACAGGCTAGTCATGGCCAGCCACATGATGTCTATGTTGATATTGTTTCTCATTGTAATATATGCTGGTTTGTGTACCTTGATAACTAGTGTTGTGTACTGGCTGTGATGCCATCACCTGACAAGTAAATGTTGTTCTCTTGTGTCTTTCTAGATCCCTTTGGCCTCTCAATGCCTCATCACAATCAGAGCTTCTGGTACATTGGAATCAGAGTCAACATTGTACATACTGTGATAAACATGGAGCTGACACAAAGACATAGGTGTGTAAAGAGTGTTTATTTACAATGAGTGTTTGAGACAGACAAGTGATGTTTTCCAAAACAGGTGCTAAGTTGACAGTGACGGTAAATGGACAATGGAGTAGTCACCACATTGATGTAGTGACCCAGTCCAACAGACACCTGCCCTCGACATGGCAGTGTGGGTAAGGATAGTCAACAAAGTCAATGTGAAGGGGAACAAAGGTGCCATCATGGCTGGCTGTGCGACTGGCGTTTGGATGGTGCTTTGCCACGTGTTCCTCCAGCGGTGTTTCTCGTACGGCCCCTTTTGCATTTTGCAGGGGGGGCCACTGCTGCGGGCTCAGCGGTGTCTGAGGAGTCATCCTGTTGCAGCTCACCCCTCTCTGTGGCCGCAGCTGAGGTGGTTGGAGTATCATCCTGCTATCCACTGGAGGGGGGTTGAGCTGTCCTTTGGGCCGCATGACTGTCCCTCAGAACACCCACGAGCTGGCCCATGAGGTCCACGATTTGGCCCATACGTGTGTCCATGGACCTTACCAGCAGGCGGAGCTCACGCACTTCTTCCACGACCTGGCCCATCTGTCCCTGGCTTTGTTCGTATGCCCCAAGGACTCTGGCGATGTTGGCCAGGGCTTCGGTCCCAGTGTCCTCACGAATTTGGCCACCAGTTTGTTGTATTCCTCTTAGGGTGTCCATAAACGGGCTTTCCAGTATCATGTCCTTTTATAGGCACAATTCGCCCTGCCCTTATATAGGCATAAAATCCCAGCCCGTATTTAGGCATTAAACCGTGCACTCCAAATACAGGCATGGTCTCCGACATTCGTCCACCCTAACGTCACAACGAGTTCATGAAGAACAGACCCTTAGGCTGCGGGAGTTTCCCTAGCCCAGGACTATTGATTTCTTCAAGGACTCATATATTATGCATGAACCATTATTCCTTAGGGGTTCATTCATGACGTCTTCCGCTGTCCGACTCACGTCAATACTAACATTCTTAGGTACTTCTCAGGTATAAATATACCTTCCCTAGCCCCTGAAAATCAGAGGAGACCTCGACTTCAGAGGAGCCCGTTTCCCGGCCTGACGCACTGAGAAGACGCTGTCATCCCTGCACGCAGAGAGTCCAGCTTCCAGTGATCTGACTTCCCTTGCGGGGTGTTGGAGTTCGAGTCTGGCAAAGAGATTCCTACCTCTCTCATTCTTCAGGTATGGAGCTGACAAGAACCTAGAGGGACTCTTGGCATACTAGGCATACTAGGCATACTAGGCATACTAGGCTTAACATACTCTTAGTATACCATAGTAAGGAATACTTCACCTACTTCATACCTCTCCCTACACCTAGGTTAGGTACATTGGGGTAGAACTAGATTAGAAACGCATCGTATGAGTACTCGCATTTTTAGTCTGTGTTATTTATGTAAAGGCATATGTACTAAAAGATAATGCTATCGCAGTATTATTTATTTCTACTGCTCACACTGTACATTATTTATCTCGCATACTGTCTTGTGATCGTAACATCACATTTTACTTACACCAGAAACAAGACTGTTCAATAAATCTTTTATTGAAACGCCCGTCTGTTCTTTCTGTGTAACTTGGAGAAAACTAAGCATGCACGATTGAGCTGAGTGAAATAGTTATCTATTGTTTCCACGACTCTGGGACACGTTCTGATTCTAAAGGAAAACACAGTGGTCATGTTTTGCGGCTGCCAGAAACTACTCCCTTCTTGTTCGTCAAGAAGTTTCTAGTGGCCTCTGAGCTAGCTGGCACAAGTAATTAAGTTTAATATACTCGATAGGGACATACTGACCTTAGTCCTATGTCAAACCTATAGGATATATTATTCCAATGCGCAGAGCCTATTAGGGAAATAGGAGCTACACTACATGGCGCCCAACGGTTTGGTAAGGCAGTAATTCAACGTTAGATACTGAGTAACTCAGCCGTGCTTTTTCTCTCAGAGACCCCTACCCATATACTCCAAAAGACGTCTGGAGTGGGCAGGGTTAAGTATCCACCACGGCTACATAGGGAAACACCCTATATATTAGCTGTTTGGTTTGCTCAACGTTGAAGGATACAGTGTTCCAAAATATTGTGCACCTCATCTTTGTTTCCTTGAAACTTGTTCTACATTTTTCAAACAACAAAATGCCTGGCTCCGACACTGAGACCGGAAACGGTGGAGCTGCGGCTGATCCAGCCCAAGCAGCTTTTAGCATTACAGGTTTAAATGAAACCGAGGAGGGTGTTATAGACATCCATCCAAACTTAAGAAGAGCCATCACTCTAAAACTCATAAAACATGGCCTACCACCAAGAGGAGGTAGAGCAGTTTTCGTGATAGAGGCACATGAATCCTTTCAGACAGAGGTATTCTATTCATGGGTAATATTTCCTGAATCCAATCCAGTAACACACATGTTTCACTTCTACAAAGAAGATGATCCACCAGAGGAATACATTCCTTTCGAGGATATTGAAATTCCATTAACATACCAGGAGCATCAGCTCTGGTTTAAAGGCGCCCTAAAACATCACAAAAACATTACCAGGCTCGGTCCACTAGGTAGACCAGGAGCAACATGGCCGATTCTAGCCGGCTACACACCTCATCCTGACATTGAAGAAATGTCAAACGAGGAACTACTTACTCAAATCACAGAGTTAATAAAAATTTACAGACAATTGGTCCAATATGTCATGCGGACTTTTACAGTCCAGCAACCATTAACAATTCCAAATCCAACTCCCCAACAGGGGAATACACTAAAGATTACACCACAGACTCTATACGCAGTCATGGGTAAAATGCCCACAAAACGTGAGCAAATTCCATTCTGGATAGCTCAAAAAATTACTCAAATCGAAGCAGTATTTCCAAATACTAGCCCGTATGAGAAACACAGAATACTAACAATCAGTTTACCAATGGGGATCACACCACAACTGGAAGACTGCACCACATGGGGCTCAGTCTTTGCTGCCATCTATACTAAAACACATGGCATTCCGTCAATTGCGGTAATACCTGATGTCCTGAAACAAATTCAAAACGAATACGGGGCAGAGCCTGCTCTAAATTTAGGTATGAAGTTACTGAAAAATTTCAACCAGGTCTCAACAATAATATTATCTAACATTAAAGGGGAGGCAGCAGCAGTGGCGATCCGCCCAAAATTAAGGGAATTTGATGTTACAGAACATCAAACTGAGCTACCCAGAATAATTGAACAATCTTATGCAGAATTAGGCAGAGATAGTTTGGGTGGAAGACCAGTGAAGCCGAAGCTATCTGAAAGTCCTGAGAAGGACTCTATTAAACAAACTCCTACATCTTCTAAAAAGAAGTGGGAGACTAATAAACAAAATTCAAATGAGAAACGTTCTCAATACCGAGGTAGGTCTCCTCAAAAGGAGCCCTCTGAAAGGAGGTATAACCTCAGGAATAGGGATAATTTGAGAAAGCCTGACAGGTATCAAGATACTGATACACGTTCCTCTCGTCCCTTTCAGATCTCATCACAGACTTCGGAAAGAAGAGGACGATCGGAACATAGAGAAGAACGTGTGAAATCGAAAGACGACAAACACGCTCCAAAAACTAAAGCAAAACCTTAATTCTCCAAAAAGAAAGTAGCAGGTCTAAAGATCAGACATGCCGAGAATACTGAGAACACAACTCAAGAACGGAGAATGGGCTCAGACAATGCTGGTTAGTGCAGCAGAAGTCACAATAGCTCGCCAGAACCTGAAGGAACTTCTGGAGATAGTGGACTTGAATGAGTACATTAAAGTAGAGACTGTAGACACCAGGGTTAGTACTCCCCAAAAGATATATGAAATAACTCTCCGGATGGAGGGAGACAAACCTAGACAGGTGAAAGCACTTTTTTGGGAAAGACTATCAAAGGGCTATGACATACTTCTAGCAGAAAAAGACTGGCCACCACAATTTGTCAGGGAGTGCCCACATGGCGAGGACATTATTATGCCTGCCTTCTCCAACCATATTCCAATTCACCTAAGATATACATATGCCAGGAAATGGGCAGTGGCCCAGGCCCCAGCATTATATAAGAATCATGTAGGATGGGATGAGGACTCACCTCACCATAAAATACATCTGAAACATGAACCAACTGCACAACGGCAGTACCCAATAAAGCAAGAAGCTAAAAAACAGGTCAGGGAGATCTTAGATCAACTTGAATATCAAGGGGTGATTGAAACATGCACCTCCTCAATGAACAATCCTTTGTTTCCTGTCTCCAAACCAGACAATACATATCGTCTAGTTTTGGACTACAGACACCTAAACACTTGTTCTAAAACTTTTGCAGTGCAAAATGCACATAGCACAGCATTAATGAATAACATTGTGCGTAAAAAATATAAAACAACATTAGACATCTCAAATGGTTTCTTTTGTCAAAACATAGCACCTGAAAGCAGGTACTTAACAGCATTCTCCATAATGGGGACCCAGCGTCAATTTTGTCGACTCCCACAAGGGTTCAAGAACAGCCCAGGTTTATTCTCAGCGAGGGTAACAGAGTTACTACAAACTTATGACAATGAGGCATTGTCCTATGTCGATGACATTTATCTGACAGACGATGACCTGGACAAACACTTGAACAGGGTAAGCACCATTATACTGGGCTTCGCCTCTGAGGGCTACAAATTCAACTTTAAAAAGTCCAGAATTGCCCATCTCAATGTCCTGTTTCTAGGATATGAGCTTTCAAGTGAAGGCAAGAGCTTGGCAGCTAACTTTTAGAAAAGTGTGCGCTGCTCCAACCTCCAAAAACGCTAAAAAACTTACAATCCATCCTGGGTTTCCTAAACTTTGGAAGAACATACATTCTAAATTACGCAGAAAGGGTTAAACCTCTCTACGCATTAATCAAACCTGATTTTTCTATCAGAAACTGGACACAGGAACACACAGAAATCTTGCGTTCACTACAGGCTAACATGTTAGCAACAAATCACTTACAAACACGCGTAAGTCAACGCAACCTGGTGATCCGAATAATTTCGGGTCAATGCGGATTCACATACTTAACCTTCAATGAGGGTGAGAAAATACCAATCGCATACAAATCTCATTTGTACACACAAGCGGAAATGCGCTTCAGTTCAACTGAAAAAATTCTAACAGCAGTTCAAACCGCTGTAGCAAAAGAAAGAGCCTTAGCCCAAGGGAAACGCATTATTGTCGTAACCCCGGTACCAGCTTTAGAAGCGGTCACAAAAGCAAGCATTCCAAATGCTAAAGCATTACATCCAAGATGGATACAATGGGTTAATTCTCTTGCTGCAACAGATGTTGAATATGTTTTTGATCCAGATTTAAAAACACATGCATTCCTGAAACATGAACAAGAATGTCCTCTGCCTACTGAAATTCTGCCTCCCGATCAGTACGAATTCATAATTTACACTGACGGATCGGCACAACCCGCAATAGGGAGTAAGCAAGCTTACAGTGCAGCGTGTGCAATCGTTAAAGGTCGCATACGAAATGGCATCTTCAGACCTATGGTCACAAAAACTCAGTCTCTAGGAGATTGTACAGCTCAGCGAGCTGAACTACAAGCATTCAAACTGGCACTTGAAAGTACAGATCGAGAATTCCCCACACTAATAGTGTGCGATTCCTTTTACTGTGTTCAGTCGTATAATGAATATATACAAAACTGGCTTGAAAATGGTTTCAAAGATGCGAAAGGTGGCACAATAAAGCACAAAACGCTTTGGGAACAAGTAGTTCAGTTGAAAAACGAACTACCAAAGGCTCACGTGATCCACACACTGAGTCATCAACGTGATGGCGTTCACGTTGCAGGGAATTCATTGGCTGATGAAGCCGCAAAGGGGGCTGTGCAGACGGCTTCCGTAGCTGCGATCACTCGTTCAAAAACAAAAATAGACGGTGAGATAATGTTGGCTGTCAATGCTTCAAGCAAAGGCAGCAGTGCAGCGTTACCAAAAAGTTTCCACTCAAGTACTCTTATGTAATTGATGCGAACAACGTTCCTTTTGCTCGAATCCCTGGAGTGGGGGATAGGGTAATCCCAAACATGGAACGTAGAGCAGCCTTGATTTATGAAACACATTTAGGGGAGGGTCTGTCACATCAAGGGATATCTAAAACAATTTTGACGTTAAAAGAGATGTACTGGTGGCCTGGAATGAATACAGAAATTCACATATTCATCAACAACTGCTTAGACTGTAAATTACAGCGAGAGAGCCACCAGACACCATGCTGCGAATGCGGTAACCCAGTACAGACACCATTGTTAGACAGCATTAGACTATCTACGCACCTGCGTCCTACTGGACAAAGGCATTCCCACAAATAATGAATCTAGGTTCCTATGGATATGGCCTCAGCGCTCGGCTGACGCTCGAACTGTTATAAAAGATTTGCGAGTCTTTATCGGCAAATACGCAATAGGCACGCTACATTCTGACCAGGGTCCTGCGTTTAGCTCTCGGGCTTACAAAGAAGCCATGGCCAGTCTGGGCGTTGCATTGCGGTACTCCTCTCCATTCCATCCTGAGGGAAATTCGGTTGTGGAAAGGAAAAACCGGGACATAAAGCAGTCTATAACAGCTAGGGTATTAGGTTCGGGTGATGGGTGGGTCAAACACCTTAATGGGGTCCAACGCTCATTGAACAATCTGCCAAGAAGTTCTCTAGGGGGGTCACTCCATATGAGGTCCTATTTGGGACAAGAATGTGGGTACCAGACCTTGAACACGTAGGCACAGTGGTGGAAAATAAACCGTTTGATATCAAAGATCGTTTGGCTGTTTTACAGGAACTGAATGAGTTAAGAACGAAACAAAGCAACGTATTCCTACAGCCAACCACCACTGGGGAAAAATCGGCGGTCCCAGCAAGGCCTGTCTGGATTCCAAAAGTTGGGGATCTAGTCAGAGAAAAGATTGCGGACAAGAAGGAATTTGGACCTTATTACAGACAACCAGTACCTGTCCTAGCAGTTCAAGGAACAAGAACAGTACTTCTGCCGCCCCTTGCTGGAAGAAAGGAGAAAAGATTTGTGTCCATCGACCTGATCAAACCACAGTATGTGGCCAATACTAAATAGTAGGCCTCGTGGACTCCGACCTAGTAGCAGACGCACTCCTCTCGCTACTATCCAAGAGGTTCAGACTGAAAGACTGATAACAATCGAGAATTCAGCTGTAACAGATGGAGGACTAAGCAACAACGCGATGGAACTCATCCCTCTTGAACACCAAGTAACAGTTCGTCCAAATACACCTGTCTACACCAATGTAGCAAGTGATGAACTGGTTCCAGTGATTTCTACAAATCCTGATGCAATTCCAACAATTGATAGAACTGCTTCTGGCTATTTCATTAACTTTGATATGTTCTCAGAAGATCCGAGTGAACCTGAAACGACGCCAGCATCATTCAAATTCAAGCAGCAAGTACAAGACTTTCTTCACTTTCTGAAAAAGACTTATTTGGTTTCTCCATGGATTGAACTCTGGATTACATCTGGACTTTTTGTTTTCCTGCTCTGGCTAGCTTTGGTTACAACTGTGAGCGTGCTTATAAGTGGCAGATACATCCATGTGAATACTGAAAGAAAAGGCGTGAACGTACTTTTGAAACCTCATAATTCTTCCCATCGTGAAGCAAGAGACTTGTCATCAGTGAACATCACAGCTGTTCCTATACAGGATGGTATAGTGTGGGACAAAACAGATTTTGACATCTTCGGCCCGACGGAACAATTGAACATTCCACATTTGTTTAAAATTTCACTAAGTGATCTAATTTCGTCCAGTACCTATTCTGATGATTGGGACTTTGAGACTTTTAACGACATAATGTATGACCTAGAAAAATCTGCTGCATTTTCTAAAAATGAATATTTAGAGGGTTCATCAGACTATGAACAACTGTATTGTTATAACCACTATGGTCATCATTATTTGCATAAATCTGCATATCCAAGAAATGTGTTTATGTTTAACCAATGGGAACATTGTCCTACACCACCTAAAGGTAGTTCAAAAACATTTGCTAGTAAATTTCCATATTTTTCAGGTTACAATACATTTGACCCAGAAACATTTTACTTTAGAAATGTAAACAATACAGGACTGAAAATTATGTTAACTAATACAAAACAGATTTACTCTGCAGCCTTTATTGCCCAACTGTCTAGACAGGGTTTCGACTTATGGAAAGATACAATAGACACAAAAACTGTCTGGGGTACTAAAGATTGGCAAGTGCAGGGGATAGAAGCTTTATTTAGAGCCTGTATCATCCCTGAACAAATAATGTTTTTGAATGAAACCATACAACAAACATCTTGTCTTGGATTAGCCAAGATCAAGGAGATGAACACACCTTCTGTACCAGCACCTGCAAGTGATAACGATACACAGGCAGTGGTGACAGTTGACAATATACTACAACTCAACAGATCTAATCCTGATTGGAAAAAATGGTTGATCTGGCCCACAGACACGAATAACTGTCAGGAAAGATTCCTGAATAAAACTCAGGGCTTTACTATTAATAGGCCAGACCCAAGATACGTCCAAAGAAAACATCCGGGGGTAGTAACAACATACAGTGTAGGAAAATTATGCCTCGATTGGCTGCATAAGTCTACACTACAGGATGTGAAACAACACTTAACCTTACTTAAAAAGGACGCAGACCTTAGGGAATTCTTGCTTGGACCAAGAAAACCGCGTCAAAAACGTTTCATATATGCCGGCGTTTATGCTACCTATAATGAAGCATGGAAAGTATCACAGATGGAGGCCGCAGAACGAATACGTGAACTTGATCGTATTAATTTAGAGAAAACACTCTCTGTGGTCGACAATGGGTTAACAACTTTATCCTCCAGAATATATTCATTGGATGGCATTGTATCCTCTGCTATCGACATACTAGAATAAGATTTGGTGATGTTACAACACGGTCAGTCTCAATTACGTTCTATTGTGTTATTAAGCTGGACGCTGCAATCTTTGCGAGCGGGCTATGTGCTTTGGCGTTTTATCAACACGTCAGCTCTGTTTGAAGAATACAATCTGAATGATAAACAGATTGAATTGGCACAAAGAGGAGCAAGGTATAGTGCTGAGCATTGAAAAACTGGAAAAATTACCATTCACAGTGGCAGAAAAATCAGCTACAGAATGGCTTATTCATGGCAAAATAACATTACCTGTGACTACTTTTCAGTTTCAGTATTGCCTCAGACAAATGCAAGCAGGCAAATATGAAAGGTTGGGTAATGAATACATTAAGACATCTTGGGATTTACCGTATACATATAGATGTTGGAGTGGGGATCGTGAAGTGTTTTTGAGCGGTACACACTGTAAGCGTGCACTGAGCGGTTCGCTTATATGTCTGGACATTTCTTTACACGGGGCTTGTAATGGTTCTGTGGCAAATTTGTCTTGCCATCAGCAGGGTACACCAGCTGCTGTGATTAATCCAACGTTTGGAAAACTTTCTAATGGGAGTTACCTCATGTTGAATGATCAGAGTTGCTGCGGCATGCTGCCAGGCATCCCATATCTAGTAACGGTCAACTCCAGGGTCACTTGCTGTATGCAAGTATTGTTTGCCCCAATAGACACAGTCAGGGAGTCGCCTCTATGGCCTTCGCTGAACGTCTCTTTTATAAGATTTGATACTTTGAGCAGAATGAAAGCCATGCTTTTACAGCAAACAGTGCCTTTGACCTCGGCCAAAGAAACCTATGATCTACAAGTAGCAAGGACTTTGGCTGAGATACAGACTTTAATACGTACAAACTGCCCTATACATTTCGTAGAAATGATAGGACGTATCTTCAATATGTCTGATACAACCGGAATTGTACATGTATTTAAGAGCATCTGCTCCGGTCTGTTAGCACCTTTCCAGGCAATACTCGGAATCATCCCGAACTTTGCACATTCGGTGTTTGGTGGCATACCATTAATTCTAGCATTTGTTGCCGGAATTCTATTTTTCTTCCTGCTATTGCGCTATGGCCAGCCTATTCGCAAACATCACTCCGAGCGAAATGAAGAAAGCTGTCCTTGAACGAAAGTGTCATGAGCGAATAGTACAGCTATTGGGCATGACTCGTCTACGGGACTTGAATACCACGTGGTTCCTGTCATTCAGACCAATCTGGCAAGATTGCATCTTACCTGTTCTTCGATGCCTGCTATGCGGTGAAGAATGCGTGTTGGACACCTGTCTAACATTTCCATCAGCTACGCCAACGGATGTCAATACTCTGCTGGTCCCGATAACGGCCCATGCTCTGTGTTGTCCCAAGAGGCTACCAATCCTGATGTCAGCATTCATTGAGATCTCACAGACGCTTCCGGCTCCTGCTGAGGTACGAGAAAGATCTACAGGCACACAGGTAACAACGGACGCGAACATTGCTGCGGCAACCTAAGCTGGAAGCGATGCTTCTCATCTCTGTGCAATTAATCTACTACACGAGGTGTTCCAACTGACACCAACTTCAGTGGATGATGTTTTGTCTATAGAAATAGATGATCTCATGTTTACACCAGACCCGTAAACTGACTCTGATTCAGCATACAGTGTTCCAGAGATGCAGTAACAATTTGGCCTTCATTTAAAAAGAAAAAAAAAAAAACTTGGAACTCTACCAAAATTGAACTTTTTTCCATTTTTCGAACGAAAATGGCACTTTAATCTGCTTAAAGTAGAACTAGCCTTATAGTACAGACTTCACGGTACTTCCACGGACACTTAGTCATCTTGTGTGTCTAAAACAGTTAATTAATTTTCATGACATGAAATGACTTTGATTTTTGAACAACTTATCGATCATTTTCTGTCACATGTAAATATTACTGCTTATTTCATTCCAATTGCATTTATTTTCGAACTTTATGCCTGAAATGAAAAGCATTTGCTTCAAATGTACAGTACCTTTTGCATTTTTTACTATGTTTTTTAATGCTTTTAAGAAATATTTTTAAATGTGCGGTACTCCATTTAATGTTTAGCATTTTAAATGTTTAGCATTTTAGTATTATCATACACACGAAAGTGGAGTGGGTGTTGTATTCCTCTTAGGGTGTCCATAAACGGGCTTTCCAGTATCATGTCCTTATATAGGTACAATTCGCCCTGCCCTTATATAGGCATAAAATCCCAGCCCTTATTTAGGCATTAAACCGTGCACTCCAAATACAGGCATGGTCTCCGACATCCGTCCTCCCTAACGTCACAACGAGTTCATGAAGAACAGACCCTTAGGCTGCGGGAGTTTCCCTAGCCCAGGACTATTGATTTCTTCAAGGACTCATATATTACGCATGAACCATTATTCCTTAGGGGTTCATTCATGACGTCTTCCGCTGTCCGACTCACGTCAATACTAACATTCTAAGGTACTTCTCAGGTATAAATATACCTTCCCTAGCCCCTGTAAATCAGAGGAGACCTCGACTTCAGAGTAGCCCGTTTCCCGGCCTGACGCACTGAGAAGGCGCTGTCATCCCTGCACGCAGAGAGTCCAGCTTCCAGTGATCTGACTTCCCTTGCGGGGTGTTGGAGTTCGAGTCTGTCAAAGAGATTCCTACCTCTCTCATTCTTCAGGTATGGAGCTGACAAGAACCTAGAGGGACTCTTGGCATACTAGGCATACTAGGCTTAACATACTCTTAGTATACCATAGTAAGGAATACTTCACCTACTTCATACCTCTCCCTACACCTAGGTTAGGTTAGGTACATTGGAGTAGAACTAGATTAGAAACGCATCGTATGAGTACTCGCATTTTTAGTCTGTGTTATTTATGTAAAGGCATATGTACTAAAAGATAATGCTATCGCAGTATTATTTATTTCTACTGCTCACACTGTACATTATTTATCTCGCATACTGTCTTGTGATCGTAACAGCACATTTTACTTACACCAGAAACAAGACTGTTCAATAAATCTTTTATTGAAACGCCCGTCTGTTCTTTCTGTGTAACTTGGAGAAAACTAAGCATGCACGATTGAGCTGAGTGAAATAGTTATCTATTGTTTCCACGACTCTGGGACACGTTCTGATTCTAAAGGGAAACACAGTGGTCATGTTTTGCGGCTGCCAGAAACTACTCCCTTCTTGTCGTCAAGACGTTTCTAGTGGCCTCTGAGCTAGCTGGCACAAGTAATTAAGTTTAATATACTCGATAGGGACATACTGACCTTAGTCCTATGTCAAACCTATAGGATATATTATTCCAATGCGCAGAGCCTATTAGGGAAATAGGAGCTACACTACAAGTTGCCCTCCCACCTGCCCTGCTGTCCCGGACCTGTGGCGTTGCCACTCGACGCACCCGCAGACTCGCCCTGCCCTCCTCTGATTGTGTGATGGTGTTGGTAACCACTGAAGCAGGGAGAATGTTTCAGGCAGCACTGGTGGTGGTGGTGGTTGAGGCCGCACAGGTCGTTGCAGCAGGGGTCAGTGCGGTTGTTGTTGCTGAGGTGGTGGTGGTGGGGACAGTGGGGGCCTGGGACGTGGTGCGACCTGGCAGTCTGGATGGGCCAGGTTCGGGCTCCTCATCCGAGAAACGTAGGGAGTCTGCATCCGAGAGTCCATGTTCCGGGGAGGGAGACTGGCTCTGCAGGTCGGTGTTGTCTTCTGCAGCAGTCAAATGTTGATCTCCTGTTGAACAGAGGTGAAATTGTCATTGAAGTGCACCCCACAAGCTTGGTGTTATACGTTTGGATGTTACATGTGATACACCACACAGTTTACATTGATATCACTTTGTATGGCTGCAAGGTACTGCACATCATGACATGATGTGGAGGTACCTACATTACTTGTCCATGGTGTGACATGTAAATAGATACCATGTTCCATGTACAGATTGTGTGATTACAAGGACATGTCGTCGTCTAACGACTTGCAGCACATCAACTTTATGTGATGCGTCTTTTTGGTTTGCTCTGCATGGAAGACGTTAGATCTGAGCAAGAACTGGCCATTGTAATCTTATGCATGCCCTTGTCATGTCATGTACTTTGCTTACTTTTAACAACTAACCATGCATGTTTTGTGTTCATATGGGCCTTCATGCTCTGCCACCATGGCACTTACACATAGCATTCAGTGCTGTGCATGATTGTGCCCTGACTTTCTTCAACATGTGACTTGGTGGTTCAAACTTTTATTTCTGTGATAGTTACATACGCTTGGCTGTCTGCACACTGGAAGTGGCTATTGGATCTATGCCAAGTTGGGTAACATGTGAGGGCTGGTGTGGTCATATGGCTCCATGCTTTTTGGAAGGAATGGCAGGGTGCATGCACTGTCTACCTCCCTATCCTGTGACACAGTTGAGAGGAATTGCTGCCACATGGTTGTGGGTGTGGGGGGTGTACCATCCTGCAGAGCTGTGGGACAAGGGTGCCTGGTGGGAGTTGTAGTGCTGGCTTCCCACCCACAAACACCACCTCCCTGTTCAGATGGCTACCTTCCTGTGAAGTGGAGCAGAGGAAGGGAATAGGCTACACATGGCTCTTGGATGGGGGAGTGTTCCATCCTGCTCAGGGGTAGGACAAAAGAGCATAAGATGGCTACCTACCTGAAAGTTTAAGAGAGCAATGCAATGGCTGAAACATGGTTGTGGGTGTGGGGGGGAGTGTTCCATCCTGCTGAGCTGTGGGACAAGGGGGCCTGGTGGGAGTTGTAGTGCTGGCTTCCCACCCACCCACAAACACCACCTCCCTGTTAAGATGGCTACCTACCTGTGAGTTTGAAGAAAGCAATGCAATGGCAGATCAGTTGACTGGGGGTGAGTGTTTGATTTGCTCTAACGCTCAATCCATCATCCCCTTTGGTATCGCTTTGTTCGCCCTAAGTTGGCAGGGTATGCCCAGACATGGGTCCCTTGCTCACTTTGCCACTGGATTCAAGATAGCCTGGCTGATGAGGGTTTTGAACCCGAAACCGGTCCCAGGATGCTTGTTTCCGGTCCAGGGAAGACATGGCTTGGCAGTTCGGACTGGACTGTTCCCATGAGGCACAGGGTCAGACTGATTTGCATATGGCCATGTCTGAACTGGGGTGGTGGAGTGAGCTAAAGAATGATGATGGATTACACCCAGATCAGTTGACTGGGGGTGAGTGTTTGATTTGCTCTAACGCTCCGTCCATCATCCCCTTTGGTATCGCTTTGTTCGCCCTAAGTTGGCAGGGTATGCCCAGACGTGGGTCCCTTGCTCACTTTGCCACTGGATTCAAGATAGCCTGGCTGATGAGGGTTTTGAACCCGAAACCGGTCCCAGGATGCTTGTTTCCGGTCCAGGGAAGACATGGCTTGGCAGTTCGAACTGGACTGTTCCCATGAGGCACAGGGTCAGACTGATTTGCATATGGCCATGTCTGAACTGGGGTGGTGGAGTGAGCTAAAGAATGATGATGGATTAAACCCAGATCAGTTGACTGGGGGTGAGTGTTTGATTTGCTCTAACGCTCCGTCCATCATCCCCTTTGGTATCGCTGAGTGCTCCATCCTGCTCAGGGGTGGGACAAGGGTGCCTGGTGGGAGTTGTAGTGCTGGCTTCCCACCCACAAACACCACCTCCCTGTTCAGATGGCTACCTACCTGTGAAGTGGAGCAAGGGAAGGGAATAGGCTACATATGGCTCTTGGATGGGGGAGTGTTCCATCCTGCTCAGGGGTGGGACAAGAGAGCATAAGATGGCTACCTACCTGTAAGTTTAAGAGAGCAATGCAATGGCTGAAACATGGTTGTGGGTGTGGGGGGAGTGTTCCATCCTGCTGAGCTGTGGGACAAAGGGGCCTGGTGGGAGTTGTAGTGCTGGCTTCCCACCCACAAACAACACCTCCCTGTTAAGATGGCTACCTACCTGCGAGTTTGAAGAGAGCAATGCAATGGCTGACACATGGTTGTGGGTGTGGGGGGAGTGTTCCATCCTGTTGAGCTGTGGGACAAAGGGGCCTGGTGGGAGTTGTAGTGCTGGCTTCCCACCCACAAACACCACCTCCCTGTTAAGATGGCTACCTACCTGTGAGTTTGAAGAGAGCAATGCAATGGCTGACACATGGTTGTGGGTGTGGGGGGGAGTGTTCCATCCTGCTGAGCTGTGGGGCAAGGGGGCCTGGTGGGAGTTGTAGTGCTGGCTTCCCACCCACAAACACCACCTCCCTGTTAAGATGGCTACCTACCTGTGAGTTTGAAGAGAGCAATGCAATGGCTGACACATGGTTGTGGGTGTGGGGAGTGCTCCATCCTGCTCAGGGGTGGGACAAGGGTGCCTGGTGGGAGTTGTAGTGCTGGCTTCCCAACCACAAACACCCCTCCCTGTTAAGATGGCTACCTACCTGTTAGGTGAAGGTGAGCAATGCAATGTCTGCCACATGCTTCTGGCTGGGGGGGAGTGTTCCATCCTGCTGAGCTGTGGGACAAGGGTGCCTGGTGGGAGTTGTAGTGCTGGCTTCCCACCCACACAAACCACCTCCCTGTTAAGATGGCTACCTACCTGTGAGTTTGAAAAGAGCAATGCAATGGCTGCCACATGGTTGTGGGTGGGGGGAGTGCTCCATCCTGCTCAGGGGTGGGACTAGGGTACCTGGTGGGAGTTGTAGTGCTGGCTGCCTGTACACATGCCCCCGTGGAAATGTTGCTACCTACCTTTGGGGTGAATCAGAGGTAGTAAATGTTAGATCTGTGAGACATGTGTTGGGGAGAGTGTGGTGCACATGGGTGCATTTGGGCTTAGGAGTTGTTGCTTTGTAGTTGTGCAAGACAGTACATAGCAGTGTAATGATAGCCATTTGTTGGTACTTACCAGCCTCCACTCCCCCGGGTATTCCTGTGAGACTCTCTGGATGCAGTATGGCAAGCACCTTCTCCTCCCATACGGTGAATGTTCGTAGTGGAATGGGAGCGCCACCGCCAGTCCTCTGAGCCAGCTTCCGGTTCTTGTTGTTACGCTCTTTCACCTTGGTCTTGAGGTCATTCCACCTCTTCCTGATCTCCTTCTGGGTGCGCGGGATGGTCCCTACTGCATTGACCTTGTTGACTATCCTTGCCCACATTTGATTTCTGGTGGCTAATGGTGTCTGTTGGACCAGGTTTCCAAACAAATGTGGTTCGACTCTGATTACCTCATCTACCATCACTGACAACTCATTGTCAGTGAATTTGAGCATTTTCTTCTATGCCATGGTGTGTGATGTGCAAATGGGTTAAAGGTGCAGGTGTGAAGGTGGTGGTGGTGATGTGTGTGGTGTGTGTGTGGTTGTGATGGTGTGATGTGTGCAGATTTGCCTCTCCTTTGTGCTGTGGGTTTGGGCCCTTCAGTTGTGGAGTTGTGCAAAGGATTCTGGTCAGGGAAGGGGCTGGTTTTATACTCAGCTATATGGGTGGGTCAAAATGGAGTATTCATGTCAGGTGTGTTGTGTGGGTTGACTTGGTATTTGTATTTTTTACTTGCCATGGGAATGTGTAATTGGGGTATGTTAGGTGTTTTTTGTGGCTGAGCCAGATTACTGGCCATACTTGGTGGCCTTGTTGTGTGGTTGTTTTTGACCGCCATTACTCTTCCGGAGCGACCGCGGCGGTCGGAATACAACAGCCCTTCCGCCGGCACTCTCATTCATCGATGCTTGCGATCGGGGCGGTCGGAAACAACTGATCGTTACGCTGTCACCGCAATAGTATCATAATTTCACGTGCGGTCAATCCGCTGGCCGTGCGGCAGTTTTGGGTCTTTCCGCATCAAATTCCACCGCCGCGGATGGATTTTCACCTGCTCCGCACGCTCCCGGCAGACTTTCGTGGAATCCACCTGCCGCGGTAGGATTACTCTGGCGGTTCATCCTAATCTGACCGCCGGTTTTCCCGCGGTACATGCGGACGGTTAATTTCCGCTACCACGGCGGTCGGAATGCTTTTCCGACCGCCATCGTAATCGGCCCCTTAGTTTATGTTAATTTGTTTGGTAGTAGGGACTTTCTATTAATAGATTGTAGTGTTCTGCTACATCAGTTATTGGGACGTATGCTAGTGCAATTAGCTTTTTAATTTTATATGCAAAATTGCTATTAGTTGCATATTCTACGCTAAGGGCCCAATTCCGATCTCGTAAGGAAGGCCTCCAAACGGGATTTGCTATACTATTGTACAACCTCCCACTTGACCTCTATTTCTTTAACATGTGGGCTGAACCTGCTCCTTAGGGCTTATCTAAGAAAGACCAAATCCGATTCGGAGCCTATCGTTCCGCCCGAATCGTCCCCCGTTCCTAACGAGCAAGTACGATGCGAGTATCCTGTACGCGCCGTGCGAATCGTTTACGAACCCGAACCTGTCCGTCCGACACGTTTGTAGTCGAATCGTGCCGCGTAATGGAGCAGTTTTTCGACCGAGCGAGTACGATGCACAAATCGGACAGCTGTATTGCCTCAGTCTCATTGAGACGAAACAGCTGTCGGATTTGGACTTCGGGGGGCCATAGCAGGCCCCCCTTTACCCGGAACCCTCCGATTCGGTCAAGGGGGGTGCGCATGGGTCCCCCCGATCCGAGCATGCACAGTGTGGCGGGCCACATGGGGTGCCCGCCACAGGGTGTACGCTTTTCACCACCCACCCCTTGTTTGCTATGGGAGCCTGCGTACGCGTCTGTACACGGGCTCCCATAGAGTTCAATGGGAGTCCGAGCGAGCCGGGTCTGTAAGCATAAGGCAGCATCATACTCGCTCGTTCGGAGTCCCGGAGCACGTCTCGCTCGGAAAGCCCTCCAGATCCGAGTCGTATGGAGGGCTTTCCTTACGAGATCGGTGTCGGGCCCTTAGTGTACATTTTTGAAGGTATCTCCATATGCATTGATTAAAGTGGTAATAGCAACCTTGTATTGCTGTGTGAGGGTAGTTTTTATGGATGGCTTGTATCATTGACTGTTCAAAGCCTATGATAATTTTTGGGGGATAGTAATTATTAGTTTCTTGCTTCACTTTTGTTAAGAGTTCTACATAGGTAGTGGTTTGTTTATTTGGTAACAGGACATATATAAAGGGGATGTTGCTATTGTGATACAGTCCATGGATTGTGTATAATTGGTAAAATGGTTTGGGACATATTTTAAATGTTCCGTCCATCATCCATGTCTCACAATTCTGTAGTTTAAGTAAGTTTGTGAGAGTTGCATATATTATAATCCTTTTGTCGTTAGATTTATTGTCAAAAAGTAGAAATTGCTCTTCATTATGAGTTACAGTGAGTTCAGGTGGTATTTGAATTTCACTGAAAGTTTTGGGGGTAGGCAGGATGGTAGCAGTTGATTTTTTTGTTCTAGCTATTAGCCTTTTTAACATTGAGACAGAGGATAATTGGCCAGTTACATGTTCTGGAACTCTGGGGAGTACGTCTTTTAGTATTTCAGTAGTAGGTTTTTGAGAGCTAGTGCTAGCTTCTTTCAGAGTCTCTAAAGCGTCTCTCACTTCTATTTTAGCTATGTTAGGGGGGTGGTTATGTTCCTTAACATTTAATACAGTAGTTTCTTTTGTTGTTGCCCTCCCATAACATACATTTGAATAATATTGTTGTATTTCCAATTAATTTTGTCGCCTGTCTGTTTTTCTTGGGTGTAGACATATCCCATATAGCATAATAAAAAATTTCCTTTCTGGGAAGTTATGAATTTTGCACCTTCAGTCATTCTGATGTTTCAAATGCAATAAGAAATGTATATAAAAAATATTAAATGTATTGTAATTGTGTTTATTGTAATACAGATTTTTATATACAAAATTATACTTACATGCTTGAATATGTTGAACTTTTTTTGACGCTGGGGTGTTTCTGTTGGTGCTTGGCTTAAGTGTTTCTTTTTGTTTCCTGCAGAAAAAAATGATCATTTTAATAAATGTGTTTAACAGCATTTTCTGTATTTTGGGGTTTGTCTGGTTAGTGAGCGTTTTGGGTTGAGATTTTTAGTTGTTTTAAAAGTTTAATTTAGATTTATACTTACTTTTTTGGCAAGGTGGTTTTTGATGATGTTTGTAGTTAGTTGACTGTCTTTTGGAGTTTCTGTAGTGGAGATATAATTTAAAAATATATATATATTAATTATTTAATTATTGTAAAAAGTGCTTTACGATTATTTTATACAGTTGAAATCAGAGGTTTCAATGAGGAAGTCCAATGTTGCAGAAGCAATCCGAAGAGATTCCCCTTATTCTTCGTTTTGTTGTTGGAGTATAAAATAATGTTAAATTTTCTTTAGTTTATATAGTGTTTGTTTAATTGTGCTTTCAATCTTATTGGGTTATTTAAGTTGTAGGTGTTTTTCATTGGTTGTTACTAATGTTTTCAATTAATTTGGCAGTTGTTTCCTTATATGGGAAACGCTAATTAATGTTCAGTTAAACTTTCTTTTATTCTTACTTTATTTAAAAGTATAATAGTTAATCATTTGTAATTTATATTGCATTGAATGTATAATAAAAATTATTTATTTTATATATTGTATTTGTAAGGAGTAATTAATTTGCTGAATTTAATTATGTTAAAGCTATTTTTTTGAATTATAATTTATTTAACTTTAATTTTATTTATTTAATATGTTATGTGTGTTTGTGATATTGTTTTATTTTTTTATATATATTGTGTTATTAAAAATATTTTTAAGGTGTCGATATTTTGTTTTTGGCGATAATTGTGTGGTCTATATTTTTGTTATCGATATTTGTGTAATTTTGTATGTTTATTTAATGTTTCCGATATTAGTTATAACAATATTTTTTTATCGATATTAGTGATATCGATATTTGTGTGTCGATATTTTTATAGGTCGATATTATGAGTGTCGATGTTATGTCAGTGATCCGTGAACCTGTCTAAGGTGTACCTCACTTGTCCCACTATCTAATTTCTCATTCTGTACATTTAGCAGTAGTATGGACCATGCCCCTGTTTCCACGCATAAGCCACATGGTCCCCCGGTTTTATCGTCCACCCATGCTGTTGAAGGCTTTAAGTTAAACTCCTATTGGCTCTTAGTTCCCAGGGATTATACCTCAAATTCCTACTTCAATCTTTCTCACCTGTTGTTGTGGTACCTTCACCAGCTGATACCCCCTTCTCTGATAATGAACCATCACAAATCAACGTCAGTATTGATTGTGTCAGTGCATTCTGACCCCTTCCTGTCATTCGATCAATGGCTGTGCTGTGTGCCAGTGAGCAGTTGTTTACCAGCAGTAGGGTCTGTTCCAACACTGTATGTACACATATATTTATAGGATCACAGCAGCCTATATCTTGGATAGCATTGTGTTTTGCCATAAATTCAGCCAGCTGAGCTGAGTGCCGAAACTCCTTTTTTTAAAATTTTTTTTATTTTATTTATTTATGAAGTTTTATATAGCGCGAACGTGACCCACGAGGGTATCAGAGCGCTTTACAGTATAAGAAGAAATATAGAATATATGAATAACAAACATAGAGGACCATGATAATGTAGGACGTTGTACAAAAGATAGTTAATGAACATTAGGTGATTGTGCTAGCAAACATAAATATTATAGCCTCTATTGATACACAGTGGATATAAAATGTATAGATGACCAAGGGGACCCACAGCCAACTAAGATTTTACAATACATACAATTATTGAGCAAAGAGGGTTGTGCTAAAAGTCATACATGCAGTCCATCTGAGATAGGCAATGGTATTCGGCTCTTAAAGATGACTCAGTGACCTCCAATAATTAAAACTTAGGGCATGAATTTGTTCATTAGTAGTCTTTTTACTTCCTTTTTGAATGCGGTAAAGGAAGTGATTCCACGCACTAGTGGAGGTAAGGAGTTCCAGATCTTTGGTGCAATCCCTGAGAAAGCTCTACAACCAGTTCTCCTTTTTTGGAAGGATTGAGGTTTCAGAAGGAAAGTGCTTGCACTTCGTAGTTGTCTGCAGCCTCCCGATCTTTCCAGCTTTAGAGCCAAGTAGCTGGGTGTATTGTTGTGAATTGCTTTGTGCGTCATGCAGGCCACTTTAAGGTGTATTCTTGCCTCGTAAGGCAACCAATTCAGTGCTTGTTCTAAGATTACCACTTCAGTAGCTGGATTATATGCCACTGCTTTCCACTTTCGACCGTTATGGTTGCTGACCCATCGGTGAATCAGGCATGATCTTGCTGCTCGCTGGTGAGATCTTTGTATTGCAGTGCTTCTTGTACCTGCAATGGTTCCAGTACCACAAAATGCATCATTCTTCTTCCGAGTGACCTGGTGTATTGGATGTAGAATCATTCCAAAATGGTATATGAAGACTCTCCAAAACCTCATTGTCCTGACAAAGGATATAGCTTCTTTCACTGTGATAGGTTTGGGGATCTGTTGGATGCTAAGTACCACTTGTTTGGGGATCTTCTTTTGAGACCAGCTCCATACCATACCGAGAAAGTGTACCTCTGGTGCTGGCCCCTGCACCTTTGTTGGGTTCACAGCCCATCCATGGTCTGTAATATGTTTGATCAGCCGACACAGTTTTACGATAACATCATCTTTGCTTCTAGGGATCATTATATCATCAATGTATTGGACCTTGATTAAAGGGTCTTAACTGTGTCCAGATCCATAGTCACTAGACTATGGCAGATAGTTAGAGAGTGCAAATACTCTTAGAGTAACACTTGCAATGTGTACTGCCTTCCTTCCAACATAAATGCAAATTGGTCCTGGGACTCCAAAGCAAATAGTATTGAAAAGAAAGCATTGGTTAGATTAATCACTGCAGGCCACTATCCTACCCTTTCCCTATATGCTCAACTATGGTCACCATGCCAGGTATAGCTGGTGCCAGTGGAGGGTACCTTTTATTCAATACTCTGCAATCTACAGTCATCCTACAGCTTACATTTGCTGTCTTCACGGGCCACTCTGGGGAGTTGAAAGGACTTACTGCTGGTCTAATCACCCCACATTCCAATGGGGTCCTCAATATCTTTCCTATCTCTTTGTGCCCCCCTAGTAAGCAATACTGCTTCAATGCCACTGGCTGTGGCAGTCTTGTTTTCTTCAATGGTGTCCAGTATGCCTGCCCAGTGACTATGGGCTTCTCTGCTCTTACAGAACAGGATTTCTGAGTAAATCAGAATGTGAACACTTCCCATGGGGTCTGAATATTCTGTCCCAATAGTACATCAATTCTTAAAATGTTTTCTGGCAGTGGGGACACCACCACCAAACAGGTAAACACTGGCTGTTTGTTTATGGACATTCTCACAGTGGCTTTGACTGCTACAGTAATGTCTGCTCCGTCCCTCAAATTGTTTAGTTGGGGTCTGTGGGGTAGTCCCGCAAGCTGTGAAATGCAAAATGGTAACTTCTGCCCCAGTATCTACTAATGCCATAGTCTGCTGCCCCCCTCCCCTTTCTTCTGCCACCTGGTGATAGCCACATAAGGACGGCAGCCCCCTGCTGACAGTGTGCACAACGTTACCACTGCAGGAGACCTGCCTTCACATCATAATGGAGAGGGGACTTTCTACCCCTTTCTTTCCTTCCAAAGTGTTAGATCCGGGTATAATTGAGGACGAGCATGCATTTCCCGAAGAAATCTGCCTCTTGGTGTTCCTTGTTCAAGTTCTTTTCCTCCCTATCTGTCTTACAAACCTGGGCAACCCCCCCCCCCATTCCTCGCCCCCTCCCCCTCTTCCTACCACCCCATTTGGTTAGCTTTTCCTCTGCCTTCTTTTGTTACCTTAGTCATCATGTCTGTCCATATTCTCAGCAATGTCCCCTTGGGTAATTCATCTACGTCATTGTATCCACCTCTACCTTAAAAAGGCTAACCTCATCTGCCTTGAGTAATCCTTACTCTTGCCTCCCCACCCAGGGCCCCCAGAATGGCACTGGTTGACTTTTTATCTCTATTTTTCTGAGTTGAGCTATCAATTCTGTTGCCTCATGCACTTTGTCAGATCTAGAAAAAGAAAACACAATGCACAGGGTATGAGGCAATGGGGACTGCACTTATCAATATAGTGAGGTCATGTGTGGCATTCACTGCTTTGGTGCATAGGACCTGAGGGTCAATACCCTTAAGCCTCCTAGGATTAAAGAAACCCCACAAATAGTACAACAACAATTTGGTCCAGCACTCCGAATTACAATTTCTCAGATTACATCATATGGTTTATACAAAACATTAATTCAGCAGGTGTTATTCCAATTTTCCTTTATTCATGAACTCTTCTTCATAACAAAATAAAACCGTAGTCAATGCGTTTCGTCCTCTCGGACTTCTTCAGGGCAGGGAAAAGTATGTTGGCCTTCTATTATGGATGCTGTCTATGACGTGTAATCCGTATTCCTCAAAGTAATACTGGAAAAGCCTTGTCAAGGCAGAGTCTCTTCCTAGATGAGTTACTATTATTTTGGTAACCAGTTTTCTGTATGGTTTTGTACCATTAGCCAAGGTCTGGCATAAGGTAATGGGTGTTATCCCATTTCAACTTTCAAAAATGGTAGCATGTGGTTCGCGTTATATTCCCGGATTGTCAGATCTGTTCATGCCCTCCAAAAGGGACAATAGTGGTCTCTCTAATACCGGGGATGCTATTTGTCTAGATCTCATTGTGAGCATAAAGGAAGTCCTATCTGTCCATCCCACTGGTTCTCTCTCAACCCTTGTTCTTCTGCCATGATTCTAAACCTCGCTGTACCCTCGGTAATATCTTGCACTGCGAGGTGGGAGCAAGTCATCCGAATGTGGATGCGCCCTAGCTATTCCACCCCGTATCATATCATCATAGAAAACTGTGCATTACCTTTAAATTGCTGCTCCTTTCACTTGCCATGTCTTAGTTTGAGGTCACTAGTCAGGGCTCCTAGCGCTACTGCCTCCCGAAGAGGAAGAAAGACATTTTCAGCCCCTTTATCCCAACGCACCACCGTTCATATGCTCTCTCACCTTTTGTTTGTGTGTTGTTTGCAAAGTGGTTACCTCTGTCTGAGTATAATCTTATTTCTCCTTATGCTGCCTTTCCAGTGCAATCTAGGGCGCGACATTGGCCCCTCTCTAAATCAATTTCTTCTTCTCCCACTATGTCTATGGGTGATACATGCACCCTTCTTTTGTCTTCCCTTCCACATGCAGTACTATCTCGGGACTCAGGGGATCTCGATCTTCCCTCATCTTGCCTTTCTTGAAGACATACATCAAAGTTCCTCAGTCAATCGCTCAATAACCGGATGGGTTTCCAAAGGACTTGCTCACTTTTCTGATTGTTTAGATTCTGACTCAACCTTTCTTAGTGATCTGGTTCCTTTATCCTGTGCATAGGGCGCCTGCAAAATTATCAAGTGTGTATATGTAGCCGCTCTGCGCTCTCCCATGTTATATCCTTTTAAGTCTACAAAAGCGTCCCCCCCCTCCCCTTGCAAAGGGACCTCAGTATATTTTACTAACTCTCTTACTACGTATTGCCATCGTCCTGTAGCCCACTCTGCAGTTTGGTATTTGTAAGTTCCCCCCGTTGTTTCAAAAAGGAAAACATTCTCCCTTTTGTTTTTTTAACTGAGAATTGGGCAGAAATCCTGCCGACTATGCCAAAATGAGTTATTAAATTAAATTTCGGACCGTCTCCTGATTAAGAAAGTATACACATAACACCATGAATGCTCAATGAAGAAGTTTTACTTAGCTTTGCCTACAGGCAACTTAAACACAGCAAATGCACAACTCTACCCAGAATGGCTCCTCTGATTTGGTTATGAGATCTCTCCAGCTCTCCAACAGCTAATGAGGGAAGTCCATGATAGGTCCACTGTTGTTGCTTAGTAGTCTCCCTATCTCCTTAGTTAAAGTTTAGCAACATGCCCTTGTCACATTCGTAGTCCCCTTCCTACACAATCACTTGCCCCATTAATATGTTAGCTTGGTTAGAGTTTTTGCCAAGTAGGCAACCCAATATATGCACAATCCATTATTCATTACAATTTACGCAGCGCATGACCGATCTCTATAACCTTAGTTGTTCGTAAATTTGATTAAATGGCTGTACAATATTGCATAAAACGATAATATATCTTATTATATGCACTTTGATAGATTAAATGGTAAACCAGGCAAAGCATTTGGTCTATAACTAATGTGGTTGGGTGCAAAAGAAAAATAAAATTGGAAAATAAAAAGGGGGTACAACCGTCCTTTGGCACACTCTTCGTCATTTCATTTCGGAAGGGCAGGAACAATCGTTTTTCCTTTTATACTGGAGACATGATTTGAACTTAGTTTATGTCTTCCCAAACTGTGATGGGTTCATGTAGTCTATGTGATATCCCGGGGTCTTTGCCATTGAAGAGGGGGCAATTGGAGGAGCATAAGTATGTTGGTGGTATTGACTCATTGTCTTTGGTTTGGCAACAGATGTTGAAGGAGATAGACATATACAATAGAACAGATCCTGTAGGTGTAGAGAATCCCATGAGAAAGACATGTCTTGTGCATCAACTCTTGTTATTATTGGTTATTCAAAAATCAAAGGTGTTGTTGGCTCGAACGCTGGAAGAAATGTTTGTCCATCATATCGCGCATATTTCACAACTGGCATTCCAGTACCTGGCAGTGGGCTTGGTGCATTTTTGTGGTGGTGGCAGTTATTTCACATTGATCGAGTGCATTGGAGACAGTTCTAATGGAACTTTTGCAAACACTTTATGCACCAGAAGGTAGGTCTTCCTTGCAAGGCATGCAATTTGTGGAAGGATAGAGTCCAATACTCGCTAAGGGCTGCCAACCATTCATACCCAAGATAGAATGCTAGGGTTTCTAGGTACTGCTTCTTTGCATGATATTCATACACAAAATTCATACTGGAGATTGGTCCGGTTTTATTTTCAAATCAGATGAACAATGGGAATGCCACAACCTATGATCATGATTGTCAGAAATCCTGCAAACAGACTGGAGAACAAAGAATGAAAAAACAGAAGGAATTAGTTCAAAACAGTCTTAATTTCTGGTAGTCATGAAAATGAAAGGTAGTCAGAGGCAGTAAAAGTACTCAATGTATGAGTAATGTGATATGTGAGTCTTTTGATACAGAAAATGGGGCACCTTCCATTTCTTCAATACTTAGCTAGATATAGGTGGCTTCTTTTTTTAGCCATGATTCTCTGTGTAGTGTTCAGATTATATGGTTCGAATATGGCACACTTGTTAGTTAGCTGAGTAAAACCTGTCTATGTTACAGGAGATTTAAATCTAATGTTAGAAGATCAATGGCGATTGACATTATAGTGCTTATAGAATACACTCATAGAGAAAGAGTTTGCATGCCATTAACAAGAACTTTAAGTGTGGTTTCAATAATTTCTCTGTCAATTTCTTACATTTTTTCACATGCCTTTTTTTCTGAATATCTTTGCATTTCATTATAAATTGCATAATCTGCTACACATGAAGCTGTGTGTGGACCCAGAAGGAACTCATTGAAATCCATAGTTTCACTAATTGTGGACAGGTGCTCCTTCGCAGCTGTAAGGCTGGTAAGTGGTAGCCATCCTTGGCACAGCTTACCCAAAATGTCTGTGGCGACAATTACAAGTGCCTTTTTATTATATCTGAGGAACTCTGCAATGCTTCCACTGTGCATCATTATGTATTTCTCGGGGTGTGCTGGTTCTGCGTATGTAGTGATGTCTGAACTAGTGAAAACAATACACTTCTTTATGCTTGCCAGTATTTAGATTAGGATCCTCGTTGTCTAAGTTGGTATATTCTGGAAGGTCTTCTAACATTCGTTTAACAGTGTTTATGGTGATTGATCTGTAAGGGAACTAGCTAATATGATATCATCAAGAGCAATTTTCAATACATATGGAATTTGTAATAGTTCACCAGGTCCCATGATTTGATAAGAAACCTTTCCCACACGACCCCATCTAGCAGAGGATATGCAGTGATGCCCACAGTATGATGATCCTGACGTGCTGTGTGAGAAGAAGAATATGGTTGCAATTCTTGAACTAAATTAAATGGCACAGTTTTATTAGGAATGTAATGTCCGTTTATTAACTGCAACACTGTGATCAGCATGGTGATCTACATTAAGAGAAACAACACTTCAGTAGCAATCTAAAAACAGGACCACAGTAGCAAAGGACACCTGTCATGAAACCAGTAACAAAAAGAGAGCGAGTGGTAACCAATTGTGGAGTGTGTCTGCACTTCATCTAATTCAGAGTCTTACTCAAAATTCATAAAGTCTTATTTCTTGCAAAGGCATAATTTTATTTGGAGTTTTTATTTGGTGGTTCATGGTAAAACACAATAGTAGTTGAAACTGTTGGGACTGTTGAAATCGCAGTGTCTGACTCTTCTGTGGCAGCTGAAACTTGGTGCAATGCTCAAGACACAGTATCCTCGATAGCTCCTGGATTGGACCGGGAGATTTCAGCGTGACTGCTCTATTCTTGAGGTAGACCCTGCAGAGTAGCAAGAGATGGAGAGGTGTAAGGCTCTACTCCAAAGGCACTTCGGTGTGAAAGGGAGGGTTTGCTAAAGAGAATCAGCCACATAATGTTTTTTATTATGATCAAGACACCTTCCTGTTTTACTTTGAACCAAGCAATAGAGGCAGAATTACAGTTTGTGTGCCTTTTACCCCAAGAACTGGAATGGGTGGTCTGTAAGATAGCCCAAATACTTATTTATCGGGGATTTCTTCTTGAACTAGCTCACCCACTCCGGAGGAACTCCCCTGTCAGCAGCTTTAAGAACCATACATTTGTTGGTAACAGAGTCGGAAAGCTTCAAATTAGATCGCTTGTCTCGGACCTCTTGCATGCTCTGCAAAACATTCTAATGTTGGCCCAGCTCAATGTCATGACACTATACACACAGAGATATCCGGCTCATTACAACTCACCCTGTGGGCAGCGTTATACATTCCCGTATGTTACATACACTGTGTGCATGAAGGGCCACTCACCTCTGCCAGGGACTTGTATATGGTAGAACCAAATTACCCGCAGCCCAGAGCTACAGTAACCAGAAGAACCTGCGTGAGGAGCGGCGCCAGTGGGGAGCACTGGGATACCCTGGCAGCCATCTTTGTTTCCTGTATATAAGAACACGCCCCTAGAGTGCTCCATCACTTGCTATTCTTCCAAGTTCCTGATGGCAGGAAGGCTCCAGCCCCTTGAGGGGCATTTTCCCTGCCATGTGTATCCTGACCCAGAAATACCTGCTCCTCGCTGGTCGAGTGAGGGGTGTGCCGCTGCTTGTGGTCAATCTGCCTTGTTCCATTTGGCGGTGGCAGCGCCTCGCTGTTCACAGCGTGCTTGATCCCGGGGCCCAGCTGGGCCATATTTCAACTGCATGGAGTAGACGGCAAGTGCTCCATGACTGCGCTAGCTTGCCTAGACAAGTGGATAGCCATTGAACTATGCATTGAGGCAAAAGCTAAGTGTACTGGCAGCATCAATGCACGTGCATAGCTATTAACAATTCAGTATTCATTTTGTGAATTTTGTAGTACAGGGAGAGTGTTTATCTCTGTGTTCTTTGTATAAATTGATGCTGCAATTTCATCACAGATTTCCTATGCTTTAAAGACAAAGTTTATTACCAGAAAGCATTGCGATGTATCATTGCTTTCTTAAGCTATGAACCTGGAGTGACGATTATTAACTCCTTCCTGGCTCTGCAATTCAGTTACCAGTCTTACAGTGCATTTGAGTGATTCCTTATGGATGAGTGAATGTATGTTTAACATAGTACGATTGGCTGGGGGAACAATTTGTTAATCTGTCCTCTATCTTGCCTTTTCTTAACTTCAGGTTTCACACTGGTATTGGCTCCTTGCATACGCTGTTCCCAGGACAGAACCCAGAGGAGACAGAAAGGGAGGCTCCTCCTGGTTGCAGATTGTTCCTAGACTGTTGTTTATTGTTCTATCCACTCCCCCCTTCCCTTGGGCATACTTCTTGGGTAGCAGTGCTATCTGTTCTCTGATCAGAACACCAATGGGAGCAGTCAGACTGCCTTCACGCCATCGTCCCCGCCAGCAGGACGTCAGGTTAGTGTTTTAGTTATTCTGTACTAACTGATCTGACACGCAAATTCTTTTCTTCTGCCACCTTTCTAGTACTATCTAGATCAGGCACATCCATATATACTCCGAAGAGCATATCATATGGAGTGCAACCACCTAGTACTCTAGGCAAATTATTTAATGCACTTTGTAGTCCATATAGATTATGTAGCTAACTTCAGTCTTATACTTAATAGTGGTCAATGCTTACTTTATGGACATTTGGCGCACGTTATCAAACTATTGCTTTCTGAGTGAAATGTGTGCAAGTAATGCTGACATACTCCTAGAGCTGACATAGCATCTCGTGATTGGCCTGATATGAACGTGGAAAATTACTTAAAACCCGCAACTGAAGTTAATAAGGGGAGTTTGTGCCTATCTTGAAACAGTAGAATGTTTTATTTCTTGGCAGATGGTACATTGCCACACATTGTTTTTAGTTTATTTAGGTAGATAAGGATAACATTATCTTTGCTAGAGTATGGCTACTGTGGCACTCATGCCAGCATGGGTAAACGGTAATCCCTTATGTGCTGCTTTAATTAGGTCTAATCTAACCTACTTATTAGGAATTTTTCTATCTCTCACTTCAGGTAAAGAAACCATTGGAGTGTTATCTTGATTGAGGGTGTAGAAGTATTTGCAGGGAAAACTGTCATGAGGCTTTTCACCCTTAGATATGGCTTGTATTGCTGCTAAAATATCTGTGTTGATCTTGGTTTGAGGTGTGGTTACCATTGATACTTTAAAGGTATGAACCGCTGCCTTTGTGGCTAGATTGGCAGCACAATTGCGTTAATGTGAATTCCCTCATTTTTATGGGCTATGGTATGTTGAACATGGACCAAATGAAGCTAGTATTGGAAGACAAGACAGCCACTTTTCCCCAGAGCTGTTTATTTTTAATCCATTTCCCTTTGGAATCTCTGAATATGTTCAATTGCCAATGTGCAAAGTCGACCTTCCACACAGAAGGATGATTCTAACATTATTAGTATGGGAACTGATGGATCAGCCTTCTTGTAGTGCAAGCAACAAGTATGAATTGATGCAAACTGTGCAGTACAATCACCTAGTGATAGCCGCAGAGTTTTTTTGTTTAGTAACAACTGCAGACTGTGCAGAACTGTCCGTATAAGTTCTCAATGGGTGTTTTCTGTTTTGTGTGCCCTGTAGAAATTCTTGCATGTGGAAAGTTGGCTCACACTCAAATTTTATATCAACCGCACTTAGACGCGTCCCCCTGTACTCAATAAGGTGAAGAGTGTGAGCATTAGCAATGCTTGCTTTTGTTGCTGCTTCTAGTGTAGGAATAGGAGAAACTATAGTTATTAGTTCCCCCTGTTTTTAAAACAGTTGTCCATGAAGACACTAGAAAATCTTTGGGAAGTATTGGAAATGTGAACATTTGGTTAAATTTTGAATATAAAGAACTTATAAAGAATATGCGACAAGCAAGTGATGAAGATTATAGAAATATTCTTAAAGATATAAGAATTGGTGTCTTGACGAAACATGGTAAACAAACTTTAGAAAGTCGGCTACTAAGGAACTTGTTTACAACTGAAAACACAGCGGCTGAAGTTATGTACAAGAAGATTGGAGAAAAGAAGTCTAATGCCTACACTGCAAGAGTTTTCTACATTCAATCAAGAGCTTTTGAAACTGGAAAAACAAGTTGAAATTGAAGCTATTGATAAAATTGAACACTAGGGAGTGACTATTCTTCTTTCAGAGAAACTACAGACTAACTTGCACTCTTTGGAAAAGTCTGAATCTAAAACTGCAGGCTTAGAAAAACTTTACATGTATGTATAAACTGTCAAGTAATTTTACGGCGTAATTTGAATGTAAAAGAAGGTTTAGTAAATGGAGCAATGGGAAAAGTTGTTGATTTAGTAAAATTTCAGAATAGAGATGGAATAGAATTTTTGAAAATAAAATTTGATCAGATTAAAGAGGTAAAACAGATTGGGCATGGTGTTGTACGTTTTTTGCTTGTAAAAGACTTTTATGTTCTCAGTAAACAGTTTCCTCTGTCTTTAGCATATGCAGTAACTATTCATAAATCTCAAGGTTTAAGTATAGACAGTGCTTTGGTAAATATTGGAAATACAGTATTCAAAGAGGGAATGGCATACGTTGCATTATCTCGAGTAAGAACATTGTCTGGTTTGTATTTGATTGATTTGGATGAGAAAAAGGTTAGTGCTGATGTAAATTGTGTAAGAGAGTATAATCGTTTAACAAGACTTTATGCACCGGATTTAGATGAATATCCCATATATGAGAAACGTGTAGTGTGTCCAAAATGGAAATATGTAAAAGATTCAAGTGAGATTGAAAAAAACAAAAAAATTGAAGAGAAAGTTGACGGTGTAAAGAAACAGAAAATGGAAACTATTGATGACATTGTAGGATAACAGTTGGAAAATAGTTCAGGTATCAACTGTTATGCTAATGTGATTCTGAATGTTGTGTTTTATCTACAAGATCTTCATCACAAAATCATGGGAAATCATGAAAAAAGATTCTGTTCTTTACTACGTCATGTATTTCAACAGTTGGTAACTGACAGAAGTAAAATCCATACTGCTTCTGGCATTCGGCATCTTTTGGATATTTGTACTGGTTCTTTGACATTTACTATTAATATACAACAAGATGCACAAGAATTTCTAATCGTTATGCTTGGTGTATTAGAACATGAAGGAATACAGATTGAAAACTTATTTGGAGTAAGTTACAGATGGGATCATAAATGTGAACAGTGTTCATTTACTTCCAGCACTGAAATAGACACAGAACGATTCATATACTTAACGATACCAGACTGCAAATCAGTACCTTTTAACAAATTTGTAAAAAGAGCCAATCATGATATGAAATGTTTGCATTGTAAATCAGAGATGTTGTCTACATTACATATAGAAAGATATGGAAAATATGTCATTTTAATGCTACAACGTTGTAGAGCAAATGAAAGAAAACTGGAAAGCAAAATTAAACATTTTGTTGCAAGTCAAATATCTATTTCTGGAAGAACTTTTACAACAGTGGCTATTATTTTCCATGCTGGACCTACTACCACATCTGGACACTGTACTGTGTATTTAAAGTGTAATAAAGGATAGACACATTGCAATGATGCCCACTTGGAATTTAAACCTAGATTGCCAAATTCATATTTGATATTTTTTAAGCCAAAGTTTTGAATACATCATTCGGCCTATTAAGAAGATGTGAACACGAATTAACGAATTCAAGTTAGATATTTTGAAAGCCAAAGTTTTGAATACATCATTTGGCCTATTGAGAAGATGTGAATAGAAAGTAGACAGCACTGCAAACAATTACTAATTATAATTAGTGTTTGGATTAATATTTGTGTTAATTGGTATTGCATTTGGAAAATTGTGTTGAAAAGCATATAGTTTATATATTTGTTGTGTATATTGTATCAGATGTAAATGAGAGTGTACATTTCAGCAAATGTCCTTCAGATAAATAATAGACGTAATGTACAAGAAGGATGTAATTAAGAAACTGTAGTTAGGAAAACACATAGCTACACATATTGAAAATAATGTCTACGCTGATTTTTTTTTCTTCTATAATCTAGTTGATTGTTTTTTTCCCTGCTGTTCCATGATGATACTACGTTGAAATTACTGTGTATGGTGAAGTTAAGTGGAATCTGAGAACAGTAAAAAAAGGGAAAAAAGGGAAACTGAAAATGTTATGTAATTCTAAAATGATGTTGTCCTCTTAAAAATGTAATAGTATAATTTCTGTAATACATTACATTACAAAACAGTTCTCTTCTTCTCTATAGTGGGTAGTGGTGAACTTTGAAAAGAGTTTAAATCCTGTTTAGGACAATGCTACTCTAAATATACTCTAAAATAGTTCAAAAGAGTCATGTTTCTAAATTACTTAAAAAGGTAAGAATACATAACATAATATGTATGATAACGCGAAACAATGTTTGAAGTTCATTTATATGTTATTTATTTGTAATAAAAATTATTCTTGATCCTTTATACTATTTGAAAACTTTTTTGTGTTGCTGATGTCATCAGCCAGGTTGTCATTCTTTTACACAAACACTACCTATGCTCTCATCTAATCTCTGTAGTACAACTTTAGCATTATTAGGATAACATAGGCATTATCCTTTCATTTTTCCTTTCACACAGGCACAACCTATGCACTCATACTATCACCCAGATACTACCCCTGCACTTATGCAATCACCAACGGACTACCCATGTACTCATACAATCACCCAGGCACTACTCATACACTCACCCATTCACTCAGGCACTACCCATGCACTCATCTATTCCCTCATGCACTAACCATGCACTTATCCAATCACCCAGGCACTACTCCTGGACTCATGGAATCACCCAGACAGTATGTATGTACTCATGCAATCACTGAGGCACTTGTGTTGCACTCAACTATTCACTCAGGCACTACCCATGCACTCATCCATTCTCTGAGGTACTACCCATGCACTCATACAATCATCCAGGGATTACTCTTGCAGTTATCTTTAAACTTTGGTACTACCTATGTAGTGATCTAAGCACCCAGACATTACTCTTGCGCTCATGAATTCACTCATTGGAAGCGTAACAGTGGCTCCTGTGAACTAGTAAAAATAGTAATAATAAAGATGCACACAATGGCAATGTACAGAGTCACGTTGATGTCAGAGAGAGAAGCTAACCACAGACACAGAAGTGTAGGTGTATAACTGCTTTTATAAATTTTTGGTATGTAAAATACAAAGTATATAAACTAAAAATACAAAAATGTTTATGTTAGGAAAACAATAGTTTACCAGGTAGTGAATGCGTGTCCCAGTGAAAAAAACATAATAAACCTAGACAGATAGTGACGTAATGCGTGACTTATGTACAAGGTTTTAAAACAATAGGGCGACCATTTGTAGTTTTTACAATATAAACAACACTAAATACAATCATCAATGTTGGATCAAGGTTCGCCCTGTTTAACAGTCGACGGCGTTTAGACCCTGTTTTGAATTGTAGGGTCTCTTCAGGACCTGGAAATGTGGGACACCTGAAGGGCGGTAGATCCTGCCTAACGTGAAGAACAGTGCCACCATGTGATAGGGGAGAAGGGGGAGAGAAGGAAAAGGCTACTCACAGGGAACCCGTCACTCAGGCACTATCAATGCACTAATATAATCAACCAGGCATTAGTCTTGCACTCAACCATTCACTCAGGCACTACCCATGGAGTAATCCATTCACTCAGGCTGTTGCAGGGATTCTGCCTAAGATCACAACTATGGGTACGATTATGGGACCTTAGTAGGTAGGGACTGAGTCATCCTACCACCTGAGTGCCCATAATCTCCGGACCAACTTGCTATATTGTCTCATTTGCTCTCCTAATCCCTTACAGAGAAAGAAGTGATTAGACAACCCAGAACACAACACTCCCACATCTTTCAGGAGCCACTGTAACAAGACACACCCTTTCACTGTCACTCTTGTACTTGTAAGATCTGACACAGACATGACATTTTTTAAAATATTTATTTTAAGTAACATGGAGTAACGTGCAGTATATGTGCCACAACAAGAACAAAAGTGTATGATACAAATATAATCAGTATTGCATATCTCATAAAGGGAGATGTCATCATAAAAAGAAAATGGAGAAAAGACTATACTCCCTAACCTCCCTCCCCTTGCTAAGAAGAAGTATTATTATATAATAGAAGATCTCTGAGCTATGTCCGCAGACCACATAACTTTGCATATAGATGGTAAATATAAATTATAGGTGCTGTTTTGCTGTTCTCCCTGGAAACGTTTCTCTCCAAGTGTGTGTGCCACCTATTCCTGTATCCCAATTGTATCACAGTATGAGTGTTCAACAACAACTGCATTGGTATGTTTTGTACAGGTGCTAGGGCCTGACCAGAGCAGATTAACAAGGGACATTGTTTATCGACTTTGCCCACAATGTTGAATTTAAAGTCCCGAAAGATGCTGAGAACAAACACAGCAGACAGTTCTCATGTGAAAAGTGTGAACGAGGTATTTTGCAAAAATAAAGCCTTGTGTTATCGTGCGCAAAAGCTGGATAATGGCTGCAGGGCTCATGCTAAGGGGCTCATTACGATGGCGGTCGGTGGCACCACCGCGGAGCTGGCGGTGGCGGAAAATGCAATTTTCCGCACGCCAGCAGCGGTCCTCACGGCCGCCATATTACAATGGGCATACATAGCCCATTTCCCATCCGCCGCGGTGCGACGTGAACCGCCATAAAAATGCGCACGCCGCCACGGCGGTGGGAGCCAATCGAGACCCACCGCCGTGCGGAATGACGTCCCGACCGCCGTACAAATCAGGATGCCCCAAACAGCCAGTCACACCGCTGCGGAGAAACCACCCAACCAGAGATGGCGGAAGCACGACAGCGGAGCGCGAAACCAGACTCCCGGTCCCCTCCACACGGTCTCGACTGCAATGGATCCAGCTCTACACGCCTTTCCGGTGCTGTACCTGCTCCACCACCAGCAAATAATGGCCCGTCGCAGACAACGCCGCAGGTACGCAATCACACAACTCCGCACACAACTACAACACAGAACTTCTGGGCTGACATATGGTTCCTGTCCACATCAGACACACTGGTGGGGGACAGGAACACATCCCCAAGTGTACCCACACATGTCCTACCTGTCACTAAATCACCCCTCCGCATCCAGGTCACCCACCAACCGCGAAATCAATGCAATGTCCCGGTCACGTCACCGCAGCGGTGAAGACCCGGGAAACATGCGCACAATGTAGTAGGCAGGGCCAGCGCCAGGCATGGGTAGTCCACAAAGATCATAGGGCCACACCTCCACCCTCCACACACTAGGCCCCCCCACACATTAGGGGACATGCTGTGTGCTCTTAATGTGCACCCCCCTGCACAATAACCAGCCAGGTGAACCCAGACCCTGCACCACACACACCAAACAACCAGGGAGACAGTCTCAGCAGGTGGGGCTGAAGAGGAACACACAGCACAGAAGCACAGGGGCAGGGCAAACCTCCTCCCCACACACACACTCCACTCATGTCAAGCAAACTGAGTCCAATCACAAAATGAACACTCACACGGAATATGACCAATACCCTAACTGTACACAATGCTTGTCAAGACACCCAGACACACCCCACACTGACACACAGCCACATACACAAACCAGATGGCAGCAGCAATGGAGGACAAGAAATGGGCAAGACAAAAGTGAGGTGGACAGTGATGGGAACACAAGGAGCCAGCCACAAAGCATCTGTACATCACATGCAAGAGAAGGAACAGATCACAACACCCTTAGGCCAACCAATAACACATGGCTGGCACAGTGAGTGAAATTAAACCACAGTGATCTCTGTGCAACAACTCAGGGAGACAGCAATGCAAGCCATGCATAGGCACAGGGATGATAGGAAGTGTCTGAAGTCAAATAGTGATCAGCCACACATCTGTACCTACTTACTTGACATGTGTATGTCATCAGCACAACACACAGGGCCCAGTGACACACTCCATGACTGCCAACCACAACTTGGACCCTACACACATACCCTTCCTCCACCCACCTCACACCTGCACCACCCAACACTAGTGTCAAACACACAGAATGGTGCAAATAATGTCCTGTGAATACACTGACAAAGAATCACACTCCCTGGGGTGCATCCACAAACATCACACACACTCATTGATGCCTGAAGCAATGCTGGCACAAATACAATAGCCAAACACAAACTTCACAAACAACAGACACAGAAGTACAACAAGCCCAGACATGTGCAGACAAACAGTGGAAAGGCAATGGGATCACAGACAGAACAGGAGTACACAACACCATCACTCAGGACCAATGCACAGACACCATACCCCAACACAGACAAGAAGTGCATCATCTCAAAACAATCATGGACACAAACTGGGAGCAATGGTCCAATAAGAAAAGACAGACAGACATACAACACCACCCATCAAGTCAACATGGTGCAATAGTGTACCACATGCATGCACATGCACAATACTGACAAGTGACAGGTCAAATATGAGAGGAGAAAACACCAAGGTGCACTTAAAACAAGCTCAGGAACAAGAATACTCCGAAGTGCATGTGCCAGACACACAAGTAATGCACACTACACTTGCAACACACATATGAATGTATCACAATGCACAAACAACTCACACACAATGACATGCAAAGAGAACATCACACACAGAGCATCTGTCAGCTGAAATAGACAACCCAGGCCAAACACGGCACACATCAACAGCAAACACACAACAGATGCACATGCCAATCCTTCACATTGCAAACACAGCTGTACATCAGGGGCTGCACACCAGGCAATTACAAGGCAACATAGACTCACAGCACTGCATGCACAACAAGCAGTGTGTGCACACCAACCAAACCAGTAGCACACATATCTGAGTGCCACAACATGAACCCCCACAACACAAATCACCACAGCACACAGACAACATCAGACTCAGGAAGGGTAGCAATACCACAGCAAACACACATACAGCTTACCCATCACCCACAGATGCACAAGTCTGGGACACCCAGGTGCAAACAACATGACCAGAGGACTGTGCAGCACAAACAGTTGCAATGCACATGACCAACCATGACTGCAAAGCAGTACAAGAAAATCACACATAACCAATTGGGAAACTGTCCTGAATGGCACATTGGTCCTGTGCACAGATCAGCACCACAAAGCATAGTGTAACAAATGAAGTGGTGGGGAGGGACACACACTGGCAACCCAAGGGGATAGCTGACATGAGAGTGAAGTGGTGTGCACGTCAGTAGTGGACATGGCAGGAGTGCACCATACACAAATAGATGGAGTGCCCACTCACAATGGGTAGTTAACATAAGCACAGATAGGGGATGGAACAACTCCACATCCCACATGCCATACTGCAGCAAAAAATTGCTCAAGTGACAGCAATGCATGAGAAAACACACCCACAATGTCAGTGTGGCTGAGCAGGTCTGCACAGTGAGCACAAACAGTATCAAGACACATGGCTGATCAACAAAACACAACACTGACTTGCCAGTCACACACTCTGCCCACTCACAATTGGCAACAACAAGTAGGTGTCCCCCAGAAGTGCAAGGACACACCAACACACTGCACAGTGCACAACCTACAACTCCCACATGTGCACACAATCACAAGCACAGCGCTGACCAATCCAACCAACAGGCACTCAAATCCAGGTTGACACATGTGTGCAGTTGCCATCGCAGGGGCACACACACATCAACACTACTGACAAAGTCACCCCTTCATACTGCATACTTCATGACCACCGAAGTGCACACATTGTAATTCACACATGTGACTAGGATGACTGGCCATCACAAGATGACCATACACCAACACTGCCTTTCACACATCAAGAAAGACCACACAGACATGATGGACCCTGGCCAGCCTGCCTGCAATCCTGTGGATAGAATCCCACTCTGTGCTGGCAGTGCATCCAGACATGACATGTGTACAATTTAGCTAACATCACCATAGATTGATCATGATAACAGTAGTTCATCGCAAACAACCATCATTGTACCCCCAAGCCTCAGAGTCAAGAATAACTGAAGTGCCTCTCACCACTGCAAAACCCAGAAAAAGTGAAATCAGCCATTGGCAATGTTAAAGTGGCATACAGAGCATGTTTCACATCAAAGCATAGCCACACATACAACCCTTTATTTAGCAAGGACAATGACAAAGCAGACAACTGGAGTAACTGTCTTTATTCACATATGACACAGATAGGCATCAAAAGTAGACAAGAGCAAGACCAGTGGCCAGTCCAAAGTGCAGAGTAGGTACATGAGAACCTGCACAGGGAATGGGCAAACACAGTGATGAACAGCAAGGCCAGTGGCCAGTCCAAAGTGAAAAGTAGGCACATGTGTGCATGAGAACCTGCACAGGGAATGGGCAAACACAGTGATGAACAGCAAGGCCAGTGGCCAGTCCAAAGTGCAGAGTAGGTACATGAGAACCTGCACAGGGAATGGACAAACACAGTGATGAACAGCAAGGCCAGTGGCCAGTCCAAAGAGAAAAGTAGGCACATGTGTGCATGAGAACCTGCACAGGGAATGGGCAAACACAGTGATGAACAGCAAGGCCAGTGGCCAGTCCAAAGTGCAGAGTAGGCACATGAGAACCTGCACAGGGAATGGGCAAACACAGTGATGAACAGCAAGGCCAGTGGCCAGTACAAAGTGCAGAGTAGGTACATGAGAACCTGCACAGGGAATGGGCAAACACAGTGATGAGCAGCAAGGCCAGTGTCCAGTCCAAAGTGCAGAGTAGGTACATGAGAACCTGCACAGGGAATGGGCAAACACAGTGATGAACAGCAAGGCCAGTGGCCAGTCCAAAGTAAAAAGTAGGCACATGTGTGCATGAGAACCTGCACAGGGAATGGGCAAACACAGTGATGAACAGCAAGGTCAGTGGCCAGTCCAAAGTGCAGAGTAGGTACATGAGATCCTGCACAGGGAATGGGCAAACACAGTGATGAACAGCAAGGCCAGTGGCCAGTCCAAAGTGCAGAGTAGGTACATGAGAACCTGCTCAGGGAATGGGCAAACACAGTGATGAACAGCAAGGCCAGTGGCCAGTCCAAAGTGAAAAGTAGGCACATGTGTGCATGAGAACCTGCACAGGGAATGGGTAAGACTGTACACTGCCATGGTCAGCAACACAGTTAGGGGGATAACAATGGGCAGTCCAGGCACCGCTGTGGGAGAGACAGGTGTGTGAGGGGGACTTTGGCTCAGACTTGGCTGTCAGTCTGACTGGGAGGTGGCTGAGTGTCGGGCCAGTTGGAGGACTGGACCTGGGAGAGAGAGGACCAGCTGAGGTAGAGGCATCAGTGGCTTCGTGAGCCGGAGGGCTGCTTGGACCGGGTGGCAGCGTTGCACGTGGAGGCGGAGACATGGTGCCGTGAGACACAGTGTGGGTGGGAGAATGTGGAGGGGTGCCTTTCTACTTCTTGGGGATTCGATATGGAAGTTTGGTCTTGGTAGGAGTGAGAGGTGGGGCGGACACAACAGGCACACTCTCCACCACAGCTGCATCAGGTGCAGCTGGTGGCCCTCCTTCTGGGGACCTGCTGGATCCAGCGGTACGCTTGGCCTGCCCTTGACTTTTCCCCTCCATCCCCTGTTGACCATGTGATCCCCCTATAGTGCCCTCCTTTCCCTGCTTCACAGGGCTGTGGATGGGAGTTGAGGTTGTGGGTGAATCTGCCTTAGAGCTCTTTTTATGTGGACTCTTAGCAGGCACCAGCTTCTCAGCAGGCACGGCAACTGTCTGCTTTACTTTGGGAGCCGTTTTGGGGACGGGAGTGTCCTTGGATGGGGATGCCTTTGAGGCATGTGAGCCTGAGGCCTGCTTCTTGGATTGATGCCCCTGAGTGTCACCTGAAGGGCCTTTGCCTTTGCGCTCTGTGGTGACTTTGGTTTGTTTGGGGGATGGTGCCTGCGCTCTGGCCGCTTGGGGTGCTGCTTTGAGCCTGAGGTCGGTGGTGTGTGGTCACTCTCGTCAGAAGTAGCCACTGGCAGGGGGGTGGCCAAAGGGACTGGAGCTGGACTCTGAGCCTGTGACAGCTGAATGGCAGCCGTCTGTGGAGGACAAGGACTGGACAGTCCGGTGTAGCCCACCCACGTCTGAATGAATGCCCTCCATGAAGGCAACTACCTGTGCCAACTTTTTGTCATGGTCTAGGAAGGCATTGAGGAGAGTTGTCTGACCCACACACAGCTGGCGCAAAAGGTCCACAGCCTCAACACTGAGGGCAGCAGGGGGGACAGGGGCAGGGGCAGCGGTGCCTGGGGTGAAGGACACTCTTCCCTTCTTACTGGTGCGAGCACGTGCAGCACTAGTGGAAGTAGTTGGGACGGTGGGCACCGGACGATGTGTGGTAGAAGAGGAGGCAGAGTACCTGCTCCCTGGGCCCGCCAACATAGATGTGTCACCGCTGGCGTCAGATGACGTTGAGGTTGGTGTCTCTGGCTGTGATTCCTCAAGCAAACTCCTGTCCCCCTCCAAGGCGCTGGTCACATCAATGTCAGTGTGCTCGTGGGTAGCAGTCATGCTTGATGCCTCACCACTGGTGTCCGTCCCCTGTCCATCTGTGCCCACGGTAGATGCTGCAAGAGACAGAGATGTAGTGTCAGTTCAGTGGCATTAACACAAACATAATATGCAAGCAAAGCACTAAACAAGATGATGATATCCCCATGTTGCACACCACCCTGTGCAGTGACATTGTGCAACCTCAATTCCAAACTCGGATTTTGCGTGTTGTCATGCAAACTTGGCATAAGTGACCCATGTGATGACCACACAGCCAAATAGACTGCCTGTGGCTCCGTGTAACCAGACATACAGATCCCTCTGAGCATACCCAGGGACCTGAGGAGGGAAAAGATGTACGTCCCAACATGTTGCCACAGTCACATCTGGAGGCAGCAGAAGGGGACAACACAGATGCAGACTCCTAAATATCAGTCCAAAATGCCCATGAGCTCATGCCATCCACCATGTCGTACTTTGGGGCACAACTACAGTTGCACATTGGTGTCAGATATGTAGTCCTCACAATACCGACGTCAGGCAATGCACACATTGATGTAAGCACACTCAGATGAGGCACACTGCCGTTCCCTTCCATGGGATGTACCTGACTTCCCCAATGCAGACGATGCCAGAAGGCCACAACTCAGAATGCAATGTCAAGGGCCATTACTTCAAGGACATGAGAAAGTACAGGTAGGGAAAATGCATGACAGCTGCACCCAACACAGAGGCCACTTACAGGCCATTGCATCACACTAGCAACATCACAGAGCTCAGCACTGGCTCAGGCTTGGAACACATGCAGTCACTCACAACCAAAGTCACCCTTCCCAGAATACTCACCCCAGCTTGCTGCTGATGTTCCTTCAAACGTGCATCCAGTTCAGGCTGTGTCACAGCTAAGATGCGGGCCATTAGTGGTGTCATGCTCCGGCGCGCCAACCTTCCAGTCCGAGGGAGCAGCCCCAGCGTCATCTCTGCCACGTGTTTGCTCAGCCGGCAGATGTCATCCCACCTCTTGTGACAGTGTGTGTGTCATCGGTTGGAGACACCCAGAGCCCGCACCTTGCGTGCAATGGCCCTCCACACGGCCTTATGCTGGTGGACTTTGAGCTGCAGGCATGGGAGACAAGAGGGGGAAATATCAGTGACACTGGGTTATGTACCACTACCTCTCAGTATAGGAGCATGATACTAACTCAGCACTACTTCACAGATATGTCGAGCAGAGACAATACAGCATCTCACAAAGTACATAAGCATGGGAGAATCATACAAAAACTGCATGCAGGTATGAGGGTGGACACAGTACCTGCCCATCTCATACACATGCAGGATGCCAGCACAGAAAGCTATGTGTAGGTGGCCCACATCTGCTATCCAGTTTGTGGGTGAGCAAGACATACATTACATTGGAAAATATGTTTCGGGGCAGACTCACTGTGTCCAACACTGCTCAGCCCTCAATGTACTTGCCCTGTGAATGGCTCACTGTGTCATGGAGGTCACATTTAGGGACATGATCTTACAATCTCACACCCTTCTCACAAGGTCTGTCGTGTGCGATCTACAGGGCTGAGATAGCTCTTTGATGGATAGTCTAGCAGACAACCCATATGTTTCACTCTGTACATTCAGTGATGTGTCCTTGTCAGATTGGGCAGTGGCTGTGCAGGACAGGTGGGCTCACACTGAGGTCCAATGTGGGGCTTCGAAAATGTCACATGCAGGGACAATGTGAGAGCGTAAACAGTGCCTACACATGCGAGTCAGTACACATGCTGATGAAAATGGGAGGGCACTGTACAAAAGTACAACATTCTGCTGTGTCATTTGTGAATTACAAAGTGTCACCCTCTGGCATTTAAGTCCTGTGCATAGTGCTGACCCATACCTGGTGGCAAATTTGAGTCAGACACACTTCCATCAGTACCCTCTGGACGTATACCCTTGGTAATGTCACAGATGAGCCTGTGAAGAACATCATGGACCCACACATCCATTCACACAGGCAATTTCAGTCATGACTCCCGCTTAACCAACTTGCTGTGTCACTGTATGGCAGAAGAAACAATGCATGTCCCTCCCATTCTGATGTGCAGCCAGGGAAACGTGAAAAATAGGCTACACACCCCTTTCCCCTAGAGTCAGCATGCTAGGCAGTGTATGACACAACCCCACACTCTCAGGCATATACTGCAGCAGATCAACTCCATGTGTGCACTCCCTGCACTCTCACTTCCACTCTGAAACACTTACCATGACATCTGGAGCACCATATAGCCTCTCATACTGTGAGCACCTCGTCCACCATGACCTCCAGCTCCTCGGTGGTGAAGGGACGGGCCCTGATCTTGTCAGTCCTCGCCATCACTGGGTCCAGGAGACAGGAGCAGCAGCAGTTGGTGGTGAGGGGTGGTGAGGGGTGTCAGGCAGCAGTGTCTGGAGACAGGAGCAGCAGCAGTTGGTGGTGAGGGGTGTCAGGCAGCAGTGTCTGGAAGCAGTGGAAATGTGAGGCTCCCTCCCACACATATATAGCCCACTGGGGTAGTTTCAGTGGGTCAAAGCTGCTGCAATTGGTGTTCCAGGTCTGCTTTTTTCAAATGCATCCAATGACCGGCTCCGCGGTGGCGGTTCCCATTGGCTGCAAGGGCTTTGGCATTGGCGGTGACACACCGCAGGGGCCAGGCGGTCGCTACCGCGGTTGTGCATCTTTCAATTGCATCCAATGACCGGCCCCGCGGTGGCGGAGCACGCCTACCGCGATTTTCAAAATTGCATTAGGCTACCGCGATTGCGGTTCCCATTGGCTGTAAGGGCTTTGGCATTGGCGGTGACACACCACAGGGGCCAGGCGGTCGCTACCGCGGTCGTGCATCTTTCAATTGCATCCAATGACCGGCCCCGCGGTGGCGGAGCACGCCTACCGCGATTTTCAAAATTGCATTAGGCTACCGCGATTGCGGTTCCCATTGGCTGTAAGGGCTTTGGCATTGGCGGTGACACACCACGGGGGCCAGGCGGGCACTACTGCGATATGGCTGCCATACATTGGAGCCAGTGACCGTGATTGGGGTGGCGGAGCATGCCAACCGCCATTTGACCATAACATATATGTATCACTACCGCGAGTGTGGCTTTGGCATTGCGGTGACACACCGCAGGGGCCAGGCGGGTGCTACCGCGATATGGCTGCCATACATTGGAGCCAGTGACCGTGATTGGGGTGGCGGAGCATGCCAACCACCATTTGACCATAAACATATATGCATCACTACCGCGAGTGTGGCTTTGGCATTGCGGTGACACACCGCAGGGGCCAGGCGGGCACTACCGCGATATGGCTGCCATACATTGGAGCCAGTGACCGTGATCGGGTGACGGAGCATGCCAACCACCATTTGACAATAAACATATATGTATCACTACCGCGAGTGTGGCTTTGGCATAGCGGTGACACACCGCAGGGGCCAGGCGGGCGCTACCGCGATATGGCTGCCATACATTGGAGCCAGTGACCGTGATCGGGGTGGCGGAGCATGCCAACCGCCATTTGACCATAAACATATATGTATCACTACCGCAAGTGTGGCTTTGGCATAGCGGTGACACACCGCAGGGGCCAGGCAGGCGCTACCGCGATATGGCTGCCATACATTGGAGCCAGTGACCGTGATTGGTGTGGCGGAGCACCTTGACAGCACCTATGGACACATCATGCTGTGTGAATGGCCAATGGCCAGTTCTCAACAGTGCACAGTAGACACATGAATCATGGCACAAGATTGGGCACACAATGCCAATGTAACATTTACCCCACTGCTGACTACACATGCCATGTTGGTGTATATGATTGAAACATTGGCATGTACTCCATCAGATGTCACTTGTGATATTGCTGGGCATGTACACAGAACAGTGTTGTGATGGACTCACCAATGGGTACACATGTCAATGTGTGATAGGGCTGAGCAACTCACAGTGATGAATGTCTGACTACACAATGTGCATATTACACTGTCTACTTTTCTTGGCTCATGCACATACTTGTTGTTTACGCACAGGCTGCGCTCATTGTGTTGTTGATGTGTGCCCTGTTCGACTTACGCAAGTAGGTGTGGCAGGTACAGCAGCTAGGTAGGAGACAGTAGTGTTGCTGTTTCACACATATGCTGTATGAACTACTCTCAGGGCTGCTCATGCAAGATGTGGCCATATCCCTTTGGGCATTCACATAGTCAGATTTGTTTTGGAGGTACTTGCTGTGTGAAAAGTGGACAAGTGTACGACTAGTGTAGCTGAAGGTGTCCCTACATGTAAGTTGGGCTGTAATCTGAACTGTGATGACAGTCATTGTTGGCGTTGTGTCAGTCAAAACGTAAGATGTCGGACACATCTCATGGTGGATTGCATTGACATGTGTCCCCTTTCATCTCACCTAGGAGGAGACCAAATGTGCATCGTCCCTTCACAGTGCTGGCAGACATGGAGGATGAGGAGGTCATACGGAAAGTCCGTCTGGATCGAGCCACCCTACAAGACCTATGTGCTATGTTGGAGCCACACCTGCGGCCTTGCAGAACATATCCGACTGCTGTCACACCAACGTCTAAGGTGATGGCGGCCCTGCATTTTTTGGCTACTGGATCATTCCAGTACACGGTGTCCAGAGCAGGTGGGATGTCGCAACCCATGTTCAGCATGGTGCTACGTGATGTCCTGTCCGCTATGATGACCTACAAGGACAGTTATATCCATTTCCCCAGGAGGCATGAGTTGGCGGCTGTGAAGGGTGATTTTTATGCCCTTGGGCACATCCCCAATGTTGTTGGTGCCATTGACTGCACACATGTTGGCCTGGTTCCACCACAGGCACGAGAGCACATCTACAGGAACAGGAAACATTTCCATTCCATCAATGTGCAGGTGGTGTGCCAGGCGAGTATGATCATCTCACACGTCTGTGCCAAATTTCCTGGCTCGTCCCATGACTCGTACATCATGCGTAACAGCATTGTGCCACAGCTGATGGATAATCTGCTTCCGGAGCGTGCATGGATTGTGGGTGAGTACGCAGAGTCAAGTAGCGTGCTGTGTGTGTGACATGCTGTACTCTGCCACAGTTATATTACAAAGTTGCTCTGTGTATCTCACACCTAGGTGATTCTGCATATCCCAACCGTACTTGGTTGCTGAGCCCACTGCAGAATCCCAGGACCCCAAGTGAAGTCCGCTACAATGATGCCCATGGGAGGACACGTCGTGTGGTGGAGCGGACTTTTGGTCTCCTGAAGTCAGGGTTTCGCTGCCTGGACAAGACCGGAGGTGCACTGATGTACTCGCCCAAAAAGGTATGTCAGATTGTAGTAGCATGCTGCATGCTCCACAACCTGGCCTTGCGCAAGGAGATCCCCCTGCTCCTGGACGCTGATGAGCAGCCGAGGCCCCCACCTGCAAACCAACCCATGTCCAGTGACGAGGATAGTGGAGAGGAGGAAGGTGTCGACCTGCGTCAGCAGCTCATCAACCGCTACTTCACTTGAAGGTGAGTGGCAATGTACAACGGGGCCATTGTCTGCTGATGTCGTTGTTGGTGAAAAGGTCTATGTGAGCTTTGTGACTGCAGCCTGTTGTTGACTCAGTGTTGGCTGCCAATGTTTCTGGGACAGGGTAGTTTGGCACAGATACAGGATGTCTATGTCGGTACTGTTACTCATTGTAATGTGTGCAGATTGGAGTACCCTGATGACAAGTGTTGTGTGATTGCTGTGATGCCACCGCCTGACTAGTGAATATTGTTATGTTGTGTTTTCCTAGGTCCCATCTGCCTCTCCTTGCCTACAAACAATCCATGCTCCTGGTACATTGTAATCATGGTGAACATCGCACATCCTGTGATTAAACACGGAGCAGACACAATGACATAGGTGTGTAAGGAGTGTTTATTTACAATGGGGACATGTGACAGGGGAGTGAATATTTACAAAAAGGTGAATAGTGAAGCAATGAGTTGTCAGAGATGTAAGATGAGACAATCGAGTAGTCACCACATTGATGTGGTGACCCAGTCCAACAGACGGATGCCATTAACATGGCAGTGTGGGGAAGGACAGTCAACAAAGTAAATGGCAAGGTGAAGAGGGGTGCCATCATGGCTGGCTCCTTGACTGGCGTTTGGCAGGTGCTTTGCCACGGGATCCTCCCTTGGATTTCTTTGGATGGCCCCTTGGTCGTTTGGCAGGGGTGGCCTCTGCTGCAGGGCCAGTGGGGTCTGAGGAGTCCCCCCTCTCCATGGCCGCAGGGGGGATGTGTAACTGTCATCCTGCGGGCCACCGGAGGGAGGTGGAGGTGTTGTTTGTGCCATAGGCCTATCCCTCTGAACCACCACTAGCTGGCCCAAGAGGTCCACGATTTGGCCCATGCGGGTGTCTATGGACCTCAGCAGCAGGCGGAGCTCACGGGAATCTTCCAGAGCCTGGCCCGTTTGTCCCTGGGCCCGTTCATAGGCCCCAAGGACTCTGGTGATGTTGTCCAGGGCTTCAGTCCCACTGTCCGGTTGGCTTAGACTCCCCCTTTCCCTCCCACCTGGCCTGCTGTCACGGACCTGTTGCCTCGCCACTGTACGCACCCGCCTACTCTCCCTGCCCTCCTCAGTTGGTGGGGTGGGGTGGTCATCCTCTGGGGCAGGGAGAGTGTTGCAGGCAGCACTGGTGGTGGTGGTGGAGGCCGCACAGGTCGTTCCAGCAGGGGTCAGCGTAGTTGTTGTTGTTGCTGATGTGGTGGCGGGGGGGACAGTGGGGTCCTGGGACCTGTTGCACCCTGGCATGCCAGATGGGCCGGCTTCTTGATCCGCATCCTCGAAATCCAGGGAGTCATCATCAGATAGTCCATGTTCCGGGGGTGGAGACTGGCTCTGCAGGTTGGTGTTGTCATCCTCTGCAGTCAGTTCTTGGTCACCTGTGGGACAGAGGGGAAATGGTCATTGACGTGCACCCCTCAGGCTTGGTGTTCGATGTATCTTATTTACAGGTTATGCAACACACAGTTTACTAGTTCTCACATTGTATCTCTGCACAGTAATGTGCATCATGACATGATGTGGAGGTACATACATTAATTTTCCTTGGTGTGACATGTCAATGGATACCATGCCCCACGTGCAGATTTCGTGATTACGAGGACATGTTGTCATCTGACAACTGGCGGCAATACGACTTGATGTGAAGCATCTTTGCTGATTACGCTGCCTGGCAGGCGTTACATCTGCACATGAGCTAGCCATTGTCATCTCATGCATACCTTTGTCATGTCGTGTGGTTTGATTTATTGGTTCTACAGACCATGCTTGCTTTGTTTTCATATGGTCCTTCAAGCTCAGCCCCCATGGAACTTACAGATGGCATTCAGTGCTGTGCATGTTTGTGCCCTGATTTGCTTCAACATGGGATTTGGTGAGTCACACTTTTCTTTCTGTGACCGTTACTTACGCTTAGCTGTCTGCACACTGTAATCTGATATTGTATCTGTGTCAATTTTGGTGGGATGTGAGGGCTGGTGTTGTCATATGGCTCCATGCTTTTTGAGGGGAATGGTGGGGTGCATGCACTGTCTACTTACCTGTTCTGTTGTCACATTGGGCTGGACTTTCTATCACATATCTCTGGGTGTGTGTTTAAGTGCTCCATCCTGCTCAGGGGTGGGACAGGGGTGCCTGGTGGGAGTTGTAGTGCAGGCCTCCCACCCCCAAACAGCCCTCCCTGGGAAGATGGCTACCTACCTGTTAGATGAAGGTGAACAATGCTATGGCTGCCACATGCTTCTGGGTGTGGGGGGAGTGCTCCATCCTGCTCAGGGGTGGGACAGGGGTGCCTGGTGGGAGTTGTAGTGCAGGCCTCCCACCCCCAAACAGCCCTCCCTGGGAAGATGGCTACCTACCTGTTGGATGAAGGTGAACAATGAAATGGCTGCCACATGCTTCTGGGTGTGGGGGGAGTGCTCCATCCTGCTCAGGAGTGGGACAGGGGTGCCTGGTGGGAGTTGTAGTGCAGGCCTCCTACCCCCAAACAGCCCTCCCTGGGAAGATGGCTACCTACCTGTTAGATGAAGGTGAACAATGCAATGGCTGCCACATGCTTTTGGGTGTGGGGGGAGTGCTCCATCCTGCTCAGGGGTGGGCCAGGGGTGCCTGGTGGGAGTTGTAGTGCAGGCCTCCCACACCCAAACAGCCCTCCCTGGGAAGATGGCTACCTACCTGTTAGATGAAGGTGAACAATGCAATGGCTGCCACGTGCTTCTGGGTGTGGGGGAGTGCTCCATCCTGCTCAGGGGTGGGACAGGGGTGCCTGGTGGGAGTTGTAGTGCAGGCCTCCCACCCCCAAACAGCCCTCCCCGGGAAGATGGCTACCTACCTGTTAGATGAAGGTGAACAATGCAATGGCTGCCACATGCTTCTGGGTGTGGGGGGAGTGCTCCATCCTGCTCAGGGGTAGGACAGGGGTGCCTGGTGGGAGTTGTAGTGCAGGCCTCCCACCCCCAAACAGCCCTCCCTGGGAAGATGGCTACCTACCTGTTAGATGAAGGTGAACAATGCAATGGCTGCCACGTGCTTCTGGGTGTGGGGGCAGTGCTCCATCCTGCTCAGGGGTGGGACAGGGGTGCCTGGTGGGAGTTGTAGTGCAGGCCTCCCACCCCCAAACTGCCCTCCCTGGGAAGATGGCTGCCTACCTGTTGGATGAAGGTGAACAATGCAATGGCTGCCATTCTGGGTATGGGGGGAATGCTCCATCCTGCATAGGGGTGGGACAGGGGTGCCTGGTGGGAGTTGTAGTGCAGGCCTCCCACCCCCAAACAGCCCTCCCGGGGAAGATGGCTGCCTACCTGTAAGTTTGGTTGGTGAGATGCAATGGCTGCCACATGCTTCTGGCTGGGTGGGGGAATGCTCCATCTTTCTGAGCTGTGGTACAAGGGGGCCTGGTGGGAGTTGTAGTGCTGGCTGCCTGGACACATGCAGCCCTGGGAATGTTGCTGGCTACCTTTGGGGTGAATCAGATGGGGTGCATGTTACATCTGTGAGACCTGTGTTGGTTATTGTGGTGCAGATGAATGAGATTGTGCCTAGGAGGTGTAGCTTTGTAGTTGTGCAAGACAGTACATAGCAGGGTAATGGTATACATTTGTTTGTACTTACCAGCCTGCACTCCACCGGGTATTCCTGTGAGACTCTCTGGATGCAGTATGGCACACACCTTCTCCTCCCATGCAGTGAATGTTCTTGGTGGAATGGGAGGGCCACCGCCAGTCATCTGAGCCAGCTGATGGTTCTTGTTGTTCTTCTGTTTCACCTTGCTCTTGAGGTCATGCCACCGCTTCACGATCTCCTTCTTGGAGCGTGGGATGGTCCCTACTGCATTGACCTTGCTGACTATCCTTGTCCACATTTGTGCTCTGGTGGCTAATGGTGTCTGTTGGACCAGGGTACCAAACAATTGTGGTTCTACTCTGATTATCTCATCTACCATGACTGACAACTCACTGTCTGTGAATTTGGGCATTTTTTTTTGTGCCATGGTGTGTGCTGTGCAAATGTTTTGAGGTGCAGTTGTGAGGGTGGTGTGGGGGTGTGTATGTGTGTTGTTGTGCTTGTGAGATGTGTGGTGTTTTGCCTATCCGATGTGCTGCAGGGTTTGCTTCTTTCGGGGCTGGAGTGGTGCAAAGGATTGTGGTCAGGGAAGGGGCTGGTTTTATACTCAGCTATGTGGGTGTGTCAAAATGGGGTATTGCTGTCAGGTGTGTTGTCTGGGATGTCCTGGGATTTGTATTTTTGAAGTTGCCATGGGGGTGTGTTATTGTGGTGTGTTAGGTGTTTTTGGGGGCAGAGCTAGTTTTATGTGTGCACTTGGTGGCCTTGTTGTGTGTTTTTTTTGCTGACCGCCATATTTATCACGGAGCGTCCGCAGCGGTGGCTATGCAACAGTCCTTCCGCCGGCTCTGCCATTCATCACTGTTTGCGTTCGCGGCGGTCGGAAACAGCGGAACGTCCCGCTGTCACATCGAGGGAATCCTAATTTTACGTGCGGTCACTCTGCTGGGCTCGCGGCAGTTTCGTGTGTTTCCGCAGCGAATCAGACCGCCGCGGATGGATTTTCAGCTGCTCCGCCCACTACCGGCATTCTTTCGTGGCGTCGTTCCACCGCGGTCGGGAATTTTTGGTGGTTCATCCTAATTGGACCGCCGGTTTTGCCGCGGTAGCAGCGGATGGTTGGTGTCCGCTACCATGGCAGTCGGGGTGGTTTTCCGGCTGCCATCGTAATCAGCCCCTAAGTTAGTGAAGTTGATAATGTCCCCAACGGCCAGGTCGCACCCTCCCCTTGGCCAGCTCTGTAGCACCCAGGCAAACAGAACGCAAAGATAAGCAGAGCCAAACCGAATCTGTAAAGGCAAAATCATAGAAAAAGTCAATATCTGAAAGTTCGCATGGAACGAAAAAGGAAATGACAAAAAGGAAAAAAAATAGTGTTTTTGAAGTGTAGAAATAACAGGTCAAATTGGGTTCCCATGCGCACTTATGGAGATCTATCGAAATGCAAGAATTCACAAGCACCGCAGAATGCAATCAGCTCCAAAAGGTCATCCGCACCTCTCCAAGCAAAGAGGGTCGCCATCCAATTAAGCAATCCGAAAGAACAGACATGGTCATCATAATCTCATTCAACCAGGAGCATGTCAGGGCAACCTGCGTGATATTCGATGATAGTCTGCTGCAAGAGGCGCTGTGCATGAGCGCACGTACTCCAGCTACCCCATATTGCATGATTAAACGCATCCATCAAGCGTGTGTCTCCGGAACAGTCGTGGTCATGAGCCAGCAAAGGACTCACTAACAGTTCATAATCCAGGTCAGCGCGTGAAGTAGTGGACATGCAGACATCCAGGTCGCACTCAAAGGGGCACCGGAGACAGTAGAACACAGGTTGCATGCAGGTGAAATAGATGTAGCGGAAGTTCAGCCTATAGCTGATGCCAAGAGTCGCCAATTGCAAGCATCCAAAAAGTTGCAGCAATCATTCACGGTACAGCCGCAATTGGCCTGGATGGGGCTCAACCACAGGATGGGCAGCCATTTTGTAGAAGAATGAGCACTGCGCAAACCAGCAAGAGCACCAGGGGAAACCCGCCAAAGGCACTAGGAAAATTAGAATGATTAAAAGCCAGTATTACTCCAAAAATAGTCTGAAAAGAGATAAAGAGGCCGGAGTCGACTAGTTTAAAAAAATGTGGTAGGCCTTCGGTTTCAGACGCATTAAATATTTGGTGTATTAATTCTGCAAAATGTAGTGGGAGATTGGTATTGAGCAGTGACTCAATGTCACTTGGTGTTTTAGCCACCTGCTATTTGAAGGTCTCACGAGCTGATGTGAGCGCCACTTCTTGTTGAAACAATAGCGCTTAGAGGCAGCGTACATTATTAAAATCTGTTTTCAAGGTGGGAATGGAAGGCCATAGCAAACTATCTACAATCCCATATGGGGGAGGACAAAAGACATTGCTGTAACATGTAACACATTGTGAAAGAGTTGCTATATACGGGATGCCTGCCTGTAAGCCACAGCAGTTGTGGTTATTTGGGATAAGATAACTGCCGTTCGAAAGCACAATGAGCGTGGGAATAACATCAGGCACTGGAGTTTCTTTGAAAAAACAGTAGAAATTATGGGCCGAAACGTTAAAATCTTTACTTTGTTTACAAACTAATGAATGTTCTACGGAACAATCACAGTCCTTCCCTGTTAGGAAAACGTATTTATCTTCATGCTGAGAGCGAAATGCAAAAGCAACAAATGCAATTAATGAATAAAAATGCTTCCAAGGGACTTAAATGTACTAACGGGGTAATGTTTCATGTAATCAAGGATGCACTACCTATACACACATCCAATCAATCAGACATAACCAATGCAATCATGCAATCACCCAGGTACTACTCTTGCACTTAATTATTCACTCAGGCACTACCCATGCAGTCATCCATTCCCTCAGGTACTACCCATGCACTCATAGAATGACCCAGGAATGACTCTTGAAGTCATCCTTTTACTGAGGCAGTGCCCATGCACTATTCGAAGCAGCTAGACATTAGTCTTGTACTCATACATTCACTTAGGCACTACCCATGCACTCATAGAATCAAGGAGGCACTACCTATACACACATCTAATCAATCATGCATTACCTATGCAGTCATGGAATCACCCAGGTACTACTCTTGCACTCAACCATTCACTCAGGTACTATCTATGCACTCATGCATTCCCTCAAGCACAATCTATGCACTTATCCATTCACAGAGGTACTACGCAAGCATTTATCCAATCATCGAGGCAATACACCAGCACTCATAGAAAATGCCAGCAAGTACTGTTGGACTCATTCTTTCACTTCAGCAGTACACATGCTTTTATGCAATCCCCCAGACAGTTGACATATACTCATACAATGACCCACGCAGTACAAATGCACTCATGCAATCATTCAAGCACTACTCTTACACTCAACCATTCACACAGGTATTATGGATACAGTCATCCATTCACTCTACTACTAATTATGCACATATGAAATCTCCCAAGCACTATTCTTTCAGTTATTCATTCATTTACATATTATGCATGCACTCATGCACTCAGTGAGACACTACTTATACACAACTGTAACATTGATCATACACAGATTCATAGAAGCAATCAATCACTTTGTCTCCATACAATTTTTCTATTTTAACCGGTGTAGGTAGTTCCATGAGAACTTTTTTTCTTTTTTTGGAACAAGTTTGTATTCTTTTAGTATTTTCTTAAATTCTTAATTTTTTGGGGTGTTTTTCAATTTTTTTAAAATTAAAATGAAAGTTGAACAGTCCAACTGTGGTGTTTCTTTTAAATGAAGAAACACAAGTAACTAAACTAAATACAAAAAATAATTAGACAGCTCTCCCGCGCAAAGAGTTGTGAAGCATTTCCTACAGTGGATGGCAGCATCCGCCAACGCTGGAACAATAAGAGGATGTGGAGTGGCCAAAACAACCCCTGCAGATGTAGATGGTTGTGTTACATCATCACTGGCTGCTTCTTCTCGTCTTTGGTGCTCTATCTCTCATGCAAGACGAACAGGCTGGATGGTTTCAAGGTGTTTCTTCATTGAAGAAGTACCACATGAGTACTTCTTCTGTGATCCTGTGGAGAGAACTTTCTGGCAGATTGTGCATGGTACCTTACAAGCATTCACCTTCTTCTCTCCCTCCGGGACAGTGAAAAAATCCCACACGATACACTCCTTCAGTTTTTTTACAGGCTCTTCCACCTGTTCCATCTCCTCCTCCTGCTCTTCAGGAAACGGTGATGCCATTTTATATTTTGAAATGTGAAGAACACAAAACAAAATATCAAATTTAGAGAGCCTACAAAAAGCTAGTCTTTAAGGCAGACACACCCATAAAGAAAGGACTGGACAGGTGTTGGTTCCACCCACCAAGAGAATGAAAAGCTCTTTAACCAATGAGAAGCTTTCTTTGTATGTCACATGGAGTCGCGTACGGGTTGCGTACCGTTCGCGTATGCGTAGCGTACTCGTAAAATATACTAAATGTAATATAAAACTGTAAATTAGTATTAGGATATTGTGTTTCAAATTATTTCAATGCAATTTGTTTATGCAAAACAGACATTTAAACTTGAAACATGCATATTTGAAACTTTTAAAAATTGAGCCGCAGTGGCGTCCCCTACGCGAACCCTGAAATACGTAATGGCAGAAATCGCGACCCCTACGATGATGGGGCAGCGTACATACAAATGTGCTTTAAAGATCTTAAAAATATTGCAGAAGAACACTAATAATTTTTTTTACTATTGATTAATAAACCTGTTTGTAAAAAACATATATTATTTCAGTGTAAGTATGTATTTTAGAATTACATTCGTGTAACGGTTTTGCGCATGCAACACGTAGATCCGCGACCGGTAGGCAATACCATCGCGTCCACAAAAATCTATTTAAAACATTTTAAAACAAAAGTATAAGTTCTTTATAAATATTTTTATGTACTCAGTAATAAAGCTCTACATCAAAAAAATATATTAATTCATTCTAAATATGTGCTTTGGAAAGATATTTCTATATAACGGATCTGCGCATCCACCGTGTAAGTTTGCGTACACTACGCAACCCTTTTATTTCAGTGGCGTAGCTAGAGGACGGGGGCGGGGGGTGAAAATGCTCTCCAGCACCCCCCAATAACGCCCCCCCAACTTTCATACTATTAAAAGTAATTATATAACGTTTAATTTATCAACAAATAGTTAAAAAAATAAGTTAAACATTTTTATATTTTCTTTTTCATTTCAAAATTCTGTAATATAATATCACACTGTACAAAATTGCAAACAAGAAAACAATGTTAATTCAAAGAAATAAGAATATAAATGTAGCTCAACTATATTATATGTTTTTTAAAACACTGCTTATAAATATTTGAAAACTTTTTTAAATATTTAAAAAATGATAGACGAAAAAAATAAAAAATAATAAACATCTTTTATTAAAACACTTTTTTATAAAAGAGTAGAAAATCATACATAAAACCATAGGTTTCAGGGACGTTACAGTTAGGAATTAGCATTTAAAAAACATTAGAAATTCACTGAAAAAACCATAGGTTTCAGGGATGTTATAGTTAGGAATTAGCATTTACAAAACCTTAGAAATTCACTGAAAAAAACCACAGGTTTCGGGGACGTTATAGTTAAGCTAACATTTTTCTCGTACAAAACTAGAGAAATTCGGATGGAGCTAACTATAACTTGCGCCCCTCAATGCACTGCTGATGACGTCACATATTACATCACTCATGACATGGTCAGTGACATCACTGATGACATCTCAAATGACATCACTGATGACATCATCCACTTAATATCTGATGCACCTCCTCACACCCTAATATAAACTTTGATACACCCATTCTAAAATACAGACTACCATTCTCGAAACCATAGACACACCAATACCAGTTAGTACATACCCGCTCACTAATTCATATGTCTACACACACATCCACTCACTAATCCATACAGTCACTCATACACGCAGTCAGTCATCAATACAGCCACTGATATATGTACTCATATACCCATACAGACACTCACACACCGCCACTCACCCATAGAGTTACTGAAACACCTAGTCAGTCACCCAAAGAATCAATCACACTACCATTTACTCACCTAAACAGTTATACACACACACCACCTCACTTATTCATACAGATAGTAACACATACTCTCTTCTACAATCACTGACACAAGCACAAACTCATCCATACAGCCACTCTCACAATCACTCACTCTCACATATAGTCACTTATATACTCCAACACTTACATATACTGCCTTTCACATATGTAGTTACTTACACATATACCACTGAGACATCCATTCACTCACCAACACAGCCATATGCACACTCACTCACCCATACAGCCCCTCGCATATGCACTCATGAACCCATACACCCAGTGTATCACCCACTCACACATCCATGCAGGGAGTCACACACACCCCCACCCACCCCCACAGACAGTCAGGCACCCAACCAATCATTAACCCATATAGACACTCATGTTGCTACTCACCAACCCATGAAGCCACTTACACACCAACTGACAGACATACAGACATTCACACAGATTAGTCATTCACCCATGCATTCACTAAGACACGTTTAATCACTCACTTATATAGTCAGTCACGCAGCCACTAAATTATCAATTCAGACACTCATACACCCACTCATTCTTCAATACACCTTGATGTATATATATATATATATATATTTTTTTTTTATTTTTATTATTTATTTTATTTTATAGTTTTATAGAGCGCGAACCAGACCCGTGAGGGCATCAGAGTGCTTTACATGATTAAGGGGGGGGGATACAACGCTTAAGGATGGGAGGGGTCAAATTGGGAAAGATAGGGCATACATTATACAAGAAGAGCACGCAGTTTAAAGTCCAGGCTACATGTGGGGAAGAAAAACAGAGACTTAAAGCAAGTGGATAGAATATACAAGCATGCAGTCTAGAGTCCAAGCTACATGTGGGGAAAAGAACAAAGTGGATATAGTATATAAGAAGGCTCACAGTCTCAGCTCTTGGGGGGATGCCCAGAGTGCATAAAGATGTATCATCCATAGAGGCCATGGATGCCGAGGTGGAGGGTGGAACATGTCGATGAGGTGATTGTAAAGTATTCCTTAGATGAGGTATTTTCCCATTAAGAATGTTTTGGTCTCCTTCTTAAAGTGTGCCAAGGACGGAAGTCTTCTGATGGCGGGTGGGAGAGAGTTCCAAATCCTTGGTGCGACCCCAGAGAAGGCCCGATTGTAGGTTTTTTTCTTCCGGAAGCATGCTGGTTGCAACAGCAGGTCTTTGGCAGATCGGGAGTTTCTGGCCCCTCCAGATACCACGAGTTTTTGTGCGAGAAAAGTAGGGGAATTGGAGTAAAGAGCTTTGTGAGTGATGCAGGCCACTTTAAATTGGATTCTGGCCTGAAGGGGAAGCCAGTTCAGAGCTTTGAGGTGAGGAGTGATGTGGTCGAATTTCTTTGTGCCCGTTAGGAGTCTGGCAGCGGTGTTGAGGCAGGCTTACAATGGGGCCAGAGAGCTCTTGGGTAGCCCTGCCAGAGTAGAGCATCCATATTCTAGTCTGGAAATGACTAGGGCCTGGGTTGCCGTTTTAAGGTCGGACGCATCGAGGAAGGGTTTTAGGTTTCTTAGGTAGCTCAGATGGAATCAGGCTGTTTTGGCCATTGAGTTTATATGGCCACGCATATTCAGGCTGCTGTCAAGGGTTATTCCAAGGGATTTCACCGAGTCAACAATGGTAGGAGGGCAGTTTAGTGCTGTGATGGTCTTGATCCATTCCTGGATGTCAGGATTGGGTTTGGGTGGGGAGATCAGAAGAAATTCAGTTTTATTTGCGTTGAGTTTAAGCTGGGTGGCGGTGAGCCAATGGACTGTCAGCTTCAGGGCCTCGTTCAGGGAGAAAATGTCCTCAGGGGAAGAGATTTTTATGTAGATCTGTGTATCGTCGGCGTACATGAGGTAGGAGATGTTGGCGGCACGAAGCACCTCGGTGAGAGGTTCAAGGTAAAGATTGAAGAGGGTAGGGGAGAGGGCTGATCCTTGAGGGACTCCAACCGAAACCGGAGAGGGGGCGGAAAGATCACTGTTGATGAGGACTCTCTGTGAGCGGTTTTGGAGGAAAGATCTAAACCATTCAAGGACGGTGCCATCCAACCCCATCCTGAGTTTGAGGCGTTCTAGGAGAATTTCGTGGTTAACCGTATCAAAGGCGGAGGACAGGTCTAGAAGGATTAGGAGACAGGTGTCGCCTAGGTCGAGGGCTTGGAGGGCGTCATCCACAATGTGGAGGAGGGTGGTTTCTGTGCTGTGTCCAGGTCTGAACCCTGATTGGAAGTCATCTAGTAGGTGAAAGTTGTTGATGTGTAGGCTTAGCTGCTGTTGCACACATTTTTCTAGAACTTTGGCAAGGAGTGGGATGTTGGATATAGGTCTGTAGTTCTCAGCGGAGGCAAGGTCCAGCGTGGGTTTTTTTAGGATGGGGACAACTTGGCCAGCCTTGAGCGAGTCAGGAATTGAGCCCTGTAGGAGGGAGGCATTGATTATTGAGGTCCAGGAAGGGATGATAGCCTGAGAGGCGGCAGCTAGGCAGTTAGAGGGGAGGGGATCATTAAAGTGATTGTTCGGTTTTAAGGAGGCAAGAATTCTCGAGATAGAGTATTCGTCGTAGATTCTAAAGTTGGACCAGTGCGCAAGGTTCTTGGGTGAAGTTTGGGAGGACAACGCAGAGAGAGGAGGTGGAGCTGGCAGAATTTGTTTTTGGTGGTGAGTTGCGGATTTAAGTTCATTTCCTAGGGCAGAGATTTTGTTGCAGAAGAAGGACGAGAATTCCTCGCTTGATATGAGGGGTTTAGGTGAGTCTTTGGAGGTTTTCGCTAGTTTGTTGGATTGGTGTTTGACCAAGCCGAACAGCTTGCAAGGTCGATTTTTGGTATTCTCCAGTTCAGTTCAGAAGAATTCTTTTTTAGTGTTGAGGATTTTCTTATTGTAGGCGTTTCTGGCCTGGCGGAGAAGTTTTAGATGTGCTGCTGATGGGTGTTGTTTCCAGATTCGTTCAGTCAGTCGAAGGGATCTCCTCTCCTTGTTGAGGGATCCGCTGAACCAGGGATTTCTGTCTTTAATCTGGGTTCTTTTTAATTTTAGTGGTGCCTGGTCATCGAGAATGTCGGATATGGTTGAGGAGTAATGATCCGCAAGGTTGTCGACCGAGGTGCACTGAGGGGGGGGGGGGGAGGTCAGACTCACAACGCGCTGCCAGTTTCTCGTGGTCGAGGTTCTTGGTGTCTCTAACCCATTGTTTGGGAATCGCGGGTTGAGGGGTCCATGATTTGTGGGTGCTGGGCAGGAGGAAGGTGATGGCGTGGTGGTCGGACCAATCACAAGGGTCAATAGAGATAATTTTGACCGCTGATTCCTTGGCAATGATCCAGTCTAGAGTGGCACCTTTCGAATGAGTAGGGAGGGAGCAAGCTTGGATAAGGGCTTGATCAGCCAAGAAGTCTCTGATGGCATTGACCTGAGGGTCCTTAGGATCATTCCAATGCAAGTTAAAGTCGCCAAGGAAAATGTCAGTAGAGTTTGGAGAAACCTTGGCTGTGATGATTTCCATGAGGAGGTCCGTAAAGCGTCGTTCTTGCCTGGGGGTGGTAAAAGATGTGAAGTTTGCACAGCTGTGAGGTGTTGTTGGAAATGGCGAGTGCGAGGTATTCGCAGGAATCTGTGGGGTCCACCGGCAGTTCCGTAACAAGGAGATTGGAACGGAAGATACAGGCAATGCCACCCCTTTTTCTTTGAGTGCCTGTCCATCCTTACGATGTTATAGTTGGGCGGGACTAAGAGGTCTAGGTAGGGGGATGAGGATTCCTTGAGCCACGATTCAGTCAGGATCGCTAGATCCGATTTATGACTCAGGATGAGGTCAGCGACATCAGATGCATGCTTAACAGCTGACCTGCAGTTTATTAGGAGGCCGGCTACGGAGGGGTATGAGAGGGTGTCGCAGGTAGAAGCAGAGGTGGGAACTTTAGCTAGGTTGCTATTGACCACCCCTCCCGCGAACCAGCCGGCTTTTCACTGGGCACCGTGAGGATATGAAATCAGAGGTGGGCGGAGGGAGCTCGACTGCGGCATCCAACTCCGGTGTCAGACGGCGTTGTAGGCGGGACTCGGCTCGGCATCAGCGGCGGGCGGATGGCAAGCTCGATGTCGGGATCGATGGCAGGCGGAATGGCAGGCTCCCGTACCTGCATGAGAGGCGGGTGGAGGGCAGGCTCATCAGATGCGGGTGTGAAAAGAGCAAAATACCGGCATCAGCACCGGCCTCAACTTTGGTAACGGCTGCAGGCGGAGAGGCGGGCTCAGCATCGGCAGAGAAGAGGGCTCAGCCTCGGCATCCTCTCCGACTGAGGGTGATTGCTGCCAGTGAGGTCGGCTCCTTACCAGGGCTACACGAGCCCGATTGATGTTTCGCTTGGCGATCCCTGGAAGGGCGAATCGAGGACCCGCTTCACAGCAAGGCACTGTGGTGTCTCCTCGAGAGGCGGTCAAGATGGTCGGCGTCGGAGGGAGTGCGGCGACCTTCTCCTGGAAAGTTTTCGGCGCAGGTAAGTCCTGAATAAAGGAACTTATGTGGTGTGCTGCAGCGAGAGGTGGATGGCAGGGTACTCCGGGGATAAATTCCAAATTTGGTGATCCCCAACCCGGGAGCTCTGAGGCAGAGCTCTACCTGGCGGCCATCTTGTCCACGCACATCTCTTCAATGTATATATATATATATATATTAGCATTCGTAAACTTTTAAAACACTCAGTTACTGGATGATGTCATCAGTGATGTCATTTGAGATGTCATCAGTGATGTCACTGACCATGTCATGAGTGATGTAATATGTGACATCATCAGCAGTACATTGCGGGGCGTGAGTTATAGTTAGCTCAGCTAATTACAACGTCTGAATTTCTTTTTTGTTTTGTATGAGTGAAATGTCCAACTAACTATAACGTCCCTGAAACCTGTGGTTTTTTCAGTGAATTTCAAAGGTTTTTTAAATGCTAATTTCTAACTATAACGTCCCTGAAACCTATGGTTTTTTCAGTGAATTTCAAAGGTTTTTTAAATGCTAATTTCTAACTATAACGTCCCTGAAACCTATGGTTTTTTTCAGTGAATTTCAAAGGTTTTTCAAATGCTAATTTCTAATTGTGATGTCCAAAAAATGCTTTTTCTAAATTTTTAAACTTTTATAAAAAATGTGATGTTTTCTCCTTTCTAAAATATGCATTTACATTTTTTTTTTAAAGTGGATTTGCGTACCGATCGTGTACCAATCACGGTGGGTGCGCAAATTCAAGAATTTTGCTGCCATATTGGTTAAGTCGTGTACGATGCGCGTTGCGTATGCGGAGGGTGCGCGGTTCTCAACCCCGCGCAACGTCACGTACGTATTTCCGGGGGTCGCGCCGGGAGCGCGAATCCATCGCAATTCTTTAAGTTTTAAAAGTATATGTATATAACTTTATTATATATATTATACCAAGAGATTATTTAACATAATTGTAAATATCATATATTTGTAACTGGAATAAAGATAAATTATTGTTAAATATATTTTTCCAGAACCGCGCCGGGTGCGCGCTGGTTGCGCGAACCCATGTGACTTCAAAAGAAAGCATTTCATTGGTTAAGAAGCTTTTTATTCTAGAACTTACAGCACCCCACCCAAATTTCTCATTCCTCCAACAACATTGTCAGGAGACACACCTTTTGTGTTTACTGCGCTTGTTGCATTTTTTGGGTGTTTTTTTTGTTAAAAACTAGTACAATGGCATCTTCAAATCCACCAGACGACATCCTTGGTGAAGAAGAGGACTTGGAGGAACCAAGAAAACAACGAAAGAGTATCGTCTGGGCCTTCTTTACCTTTCCACCTGGTGAAAAGAAGGTCAACGCGAGAAAGGTGACCTGCACTGTGTGTGATCGAATCATATCTCGGGGCTCCGAGAAAAAATACTCATGCGGTACTTCGTCGATGTTAAAGCACATGCAAACCATGCACCCTCGTCGGCTAGCACGAGAAGAACATTGACGTGAGCTGGAACGACAAGCCCAGTAAGGTGATAACGATGCAAGACCTAGCACCTCAGCCGGTACATCAAGTTCAAAAAGAGGACCTGACATTAGACCAGAGTTTGCTGGTCTTGAACAACGGTGTATCAAATGCAAACAAGTTATTTGCTATGGTGAGCAGTCAATTGATGCAATTGTTTTCGCAGCAAAAAGCCACCATTGTTAATTTTTTTTTGCAATGATTTTTTAATTGCAAAAGGTTAGAGAAAGTTTTCTCAGTTTAATCTGTTGTTTTTTTTCATTTTTTTTTTTAAAAACACCAAAAAAATACAAAAAAGAGTTAAAAAAACAAAAAAAATTATAAAACAAAAAAAGAAGAAAAAAAGGTTCTTGTTAGAACCGCCTATTTGGTTAAAAAAAGACAAATTTCTATGTGTTGTATGAATTGCGGCAAGTGTAATATATGGAGAAGTACATGGGTAGTGCATGTGTGATTGCATGAGTGCATGTGTAGTACCTGCATAATTGGAGAAGTGCATATGTACCACTTGAGTGATTGCATGAGTATATGAGTAATGCCTGGGTGATTGCAAGAGTGCATGGATACTAGCTGGATGTTTGCATGAGTGCAGGGGTAGTGCCTGCATGTTTAGAGGAGTGCATAGATAGTGCCTGAGTGATTGAAGGAGTGCATGGGTAATGCCTGGGTGGTTGCTTGAGTGATTGAAAGAGTGTATGGGTAGTGTCTGGGTTATTGCATAAGTGTATGGTTACTGGCTGAATGATTGGAGGAAAGCATGGATAGTGCCTGGGTGATTGGAGTAGTGCAACAGTAGTGCCTGAGTTATTGGAGTGCATGGACAGTGTCTTGGTGATTGGAGGAGTGCATGGGTAATGCCTAAGTGTATGGAGGAGTGCATCAGTACTATCTAGGTTATTCATGAGTGTATAGGTAGTACCTGGGTGATTAAATGAGTGCAGCAGTACTGCCTGGGTGATTGTATGAGTGCATAGTTAGTGCGTGGATGATTTTTATAAGTGTATGGGTAGTGGCTGGGTGATTGAAGGAGTGCTTGGGTAATGCATGGATAGTTGCATGAGTGCAGGGATAATGTGTGAGTGTTTGGAGGAGTGCATGAGTAATGTCAGGGTGATTGCATGACTGCAGGGGTAATGCCTGGGTGATTTTATAAGTGCATGGGTACTGCCTGAGTGATTGAAGGACTGCATAGGTAATACCTAGGTGATTGCATAAGTGCAGGGATAATGTATGGGTCATTGGAGGAATGCATAGGTAATGCATAAGTGAATGCATGAGTGCAGGGATAATGTGTAGATAATTAGAGGAGTGCATGGCTAATGTCTAAGTGATTGCATGAGTGCAGGGATAATGTTTGGGAGATTAGAGGAGTGCATAGGTAATGCCTGGGTAACTGCATGAGTGTAGGGATAATGTCTAGCTAATTGCATGAGTATAGAGGTAAAATGCCTGGATGATTTTATAAGTGCATGGGTACTGCCTGAGTGATTGAAGGACTGCATGAGTAATAGCTAGGTGATTGCATGAGTGCAAGGATGAGTGCATGGATAGTGCCAGGATAATTGCAGCAGTACAAGAGTATGCCTGGGATATTCTATGAGTGCACAGCTAGTGCCTGGGTGATTGCATGAGTGCAAGAGTAATATCTGGGTGGTTGCATGAGTGTACTAATAGTTCCTGGGTGATTTCACGATTGGATAAGTAGTGTCTGGGTGATTGGAGGAGTGCAAAGGTAGTGCCTGGGTGATTAGAGCAGTGGATAGCTAATGCATTGGTGATTCCATGAGTGCAGGGGTAATGTCTAGGGGATTAGAGGAGTCTATAGCTAATGCCTGGGTAATTGCATGAGTGTAGGCATAATGTCTAGCTAATTGCATGAGCGTAGAGGTAGTGCCTGGGTGATTTTACAAGTACATGGGTATTACCTAGATAATTATATGAGTACAGCTGTAGTGCCTGAGTTATTGTAAAAGTGTATAAGTAGTGCCTGGGTGATTTTTTTAAGTGCATGGGTACTGGCTGGATGATTGGAGGAGTGCATGGATAGTGCCAGGATAATTGTAGCAGTACAAGAGTAGTGCCTGGGTTATTCTATGAGTGCATAGCTAGTGCTTGGGTGATTGCATGAGTGCAAGAGTAATGTCTGGGTGGTTGCATGACTGTACTGGTAGTGCCTGGGTGATTGTAGGAGTGCATCAGTAGTGTCTGGGTGATTGAAGGAGTGCAAAGGTAGTGTCTGGGTGATTAGAGCAGTGGATAGCTAATGCATTGGTGGTTCCATGAGTGCAGGGGTAATGTCTAGGGGGTTAGAGGAGTCCATAGCTAATGCCTGGGTAATTGCATGAGTGTAGGGGTAATGTCTAGCTGATTGCATGAGTGTAGAGGTAGTGTCTGGGTAATTTTACAAGTACATGGGTACTGGCTGGATGATTGGAGGAGTGCATGGATAGTGCCAGGATAATTGTAGCAGTACAAGAGTAGTGACTGGGTTATTCTATGAGTGCATAGCTAGTGCCTGGGTAATTGCATGAGTGCAAGAGTAATGTCTGGGTGGTTGCATGAGTGTAGTGGTAGTTCCTGGGTGATTGCAGAAGCGCATAAGTAGTGCCTGGGTTAATGCATGAGTGCATAGGAAGTACCTGGATGATTTTATAAGTGCATGGGTACTGCCTGAGTGATTGAACGACTACATGGGTAATAACTAGGTGATTGCATGAGTGCAGGGGTAATGTCTGGGCCATAGGAGGAGTGCATGGCTAATGCCTAAGTGATTGCATGAGTGTAAGGGTAGTACCTGGGGGATTGGAGGAGTGCATAGGTAGTGCCTGGGTGATTTTATAACTTGAAGAGTTCCAGCTGGGTAATTGGAGGAGTACAAGAGTAGTAACTGGGTGATTGGAGGAGTGCATAAATAGTGCCTGGGTGATTGTATAACTGCATGTGTACTGCCTAAGTGAATAGAGGAGTGTATAGATACTGCCTGGATGATTGAGAGAGTGCAAGGATAGTGTCTGGGTGATTGCATGAGTGCAGGGGTAATGTGTCTGGGATTGTAGAAGTGTATAGGTAATACCTGGGTGATTGTAAGAGTGTACGGGTAATATCTAGCTGATTGCATGAGTGTACAGATACTCCCTGGGTGATTGGAGGAGTACATAGGTAGTGTCTGGGTGATATTATATCTGTATGGGTACAGGCTACATGATTGGAGAAGTGCATGGATAAAGCATGGGTGATGGCAGGAGTGTGGGAATAGTGCCTAACTGTATAGATGAGTGCATAAGTAGTGTTTGAAAAAATGGACGAGTGCAGTAAAAGCAACTGTAAACATTAGTTCATATTATCATGCTTATTACATTATTTCATCTTACCTTTTTTATTAAAGAAGATACAAAACTCAGTGAAACTATTTTACAGTAGTTTTGTTGTCAACTGAATTTAAAATCTTTTCACACTTTAGTATTACTTTCTGTAAAAAAAAAAGAAGAAAAACTGTTATTGCATATAATATTATAGTTTTAAGAACACAACATAATTTTAGAATTACATAACATATTCAGTTTCCCTTTCTTGCTGTTCTCAGATTCTACTGAATTTCACCATACACAGTGATTTCAATGTAGATCATCATATAAAAGCGGGGAAAAAAATACAATCAAAGAGATTGTAAAAAAACAAATCTGCTTTGAAAATATTTACAAGTTCATCTATCTGTTTACCTATCTACAGTTTCTAAATTATATTCTTCAACTACATTAAATCATTTATTTCTCTGAAGTATATTTTGTAAAATATACACTCTCATTTATATCACGTATTATATAAAGATCAAATATACAAACTACTTCTTTCAAAACAACTTTGCAAATGCAATAAGAATTAGCACAAACAATAATCCAAACAGTAATTGTTCACATCTTCCCAGTAGGCCGAATAATGTTCCCAAAACCATTTGTATTGAAAATATCCAAAATAAACTCGTTAATTCGTGTTCACATCTTCCCTATAGTCCGAATGATGTTTTCAAAACTTTGGCATCAAAAATATCAGATATGAATTTGGTAATTCGTAAGGCAACCGACATTTGAATTCCAAATGGGCATCATTACAATGAGTCCATCCTTTATTGCAATTTAAATACACAGTATAGTGTCCAGATGTTGTAGTAGATCCGTCATGAAAAATAATAGCCACTGCTTTAAAGGTTCTTCCTGAAATTGATACTTGACTTGCCACAAAATTTTTAATTTTGGTTTCCAATGTTCTTCCATCTGCTCTACAACGTTGTAGCATTAAAATTACATATTGTCCAAATCTTTCTATAAATAATGTTGATAACATTTCTGATTTACAATGAGAACATTTCATATCTTGATTAGCTGTTTTTAGTAACTTGTTAAAAGACACTGATTTGCAATCTGGTATTGTCAAATATATGAATCGTTCAGTGTCTATTTCAGTGGTAGAAGAAAATGAACACTCTTCACATTTATGATCCCATCTGTAACTTAGTCCAAATAAATTTTCAATTTCTATTCCTTCATCTTCTAATACGCCAAGCATAAACATAAGAAATTCTTGTGCATCTTGTTGTATATTGAGTGTAAATTGCAAAGAACCAGTACATATATCCAAAAATGCCAGAAGCAGTATGGATTTTAGTTCTATCAGTTACCAACTTTTGAAAAATATAATGCAGTAAAGAACAGAATCTTTTTTCTCAATTTTCCATAATTGTATGATGAAGATCTTCTAGATAAAAGACAACATTCACAATTACATTAGCATAGCAGTTGATACCTGAACTATTTTCTAACTGGTATCCTACAATATCATCAACAGTGTCCATTTTCACTTTCTTTGCACCTTCATGATTCTCTTCAATTCTTTTCTTTTTTTGAATCTCAGTAGAATGTTTGTCATATTTCTGTTTTGGACACACTGCACATTTCTCATATACAGGATATTCACCTAAGTTAGGAGCATAAAGTCTTCTTAACCGATTGTACTCTCTTACACAATTTGCATTAGCACTAATCTTTTTCTCATCAAAATCAATCAAATATAAACCAGATAATGTCCTTACTCGAGACAATGGAACATATGCCATGCCTTCTTTAAACACTGTACTTCCAATATTTACCAAAGCACTGTCTACACTTAAACCTTGAGATTTATGAATGGTTACTGCATATGCTAAAGAAAGAGGAAACTGTTTTCTACGAACATACAAGTCTTTTACAAGCAAAAAGCGAACAGTACAACGTCCAATCTGTTTTGCCTCTTCAATCTGATCAAATTTAATCTTGAAAAATTCAATTCCATCTCTGTTCTGATAATTAACAAAATCACCAACTTTTCCCATTGCTCCATTTACTAAACCTTTTTCTACATCCAAATTACGCCATAAAATTACCCGACAGTTTACACATACATATAAAGTCTTTTATAAACCTGCAGTCTTAGACACTGACTTTTCCAAAGAATCCAATTTTGACTGTAATTTCTCTGAGAGAAGAATAATAGCTCCTTCGTGTTCCATTTTATCAATAGCTTCCATTTTCACTATTGGTTGTTTTTCCAATTTCAAAAGTTCTTGATTGAATGTAGAACACTCTTGCAGTGTAGGCATTAGGCAAATTATAGACTTCTTTTCTCCAATTTTTTTGTACATTATTTCAGGTGCTATGTTTTCATTAGAAAACAAGTTTGTTAGTAGAAGACTTTGTAAAGCTTCTTTACCATGTTTTGTCAAAACACCAATTCTTATATCTTGAAGAATGTTTCAATAATGTTCATCACTTGCTTGTCGCATATTCTTAATAAGTGCTTTATATTCAAAATGAGACCAAATGTTCACATTTCCAATACTTCCCAAAGATTTCCTAGTGTCTTCATGGACAAGTGTTTTAAAAACTGGTTGCCCTTTCACAGGAGTAAGTTGTAGTAGATCGCCGAATACAATTACATGTTTTCCTCCAAGCAGAACATCATAATCTGTTTTTAAAATCTGTTGCATTCTTAAATGTACAAAGGCAAGCATTAAGTTTGAGACCATGCTCACCTCATCAATGATTAGAAGTTTCATTTTCTTCAGTACTCTTGAGACTTCATAACAAGCTTCTCCAGATAGCTTGTGATATTCCAACTTATTTTCATGTTCAACTGGTAGCATGAGTAATCGATGTTATGTAATCCCTTTAATGTTGTGTGCTGCTAACCCAGTTGGAGCTGTTACAACACAAGATAAATGTGATTCAGTGGTTTTGTGTAGATAACTGGTCAAAACTTTAATTAAGAAACTTTTTCCTGTTCCAGTTTGCCCACTGATGTACATTCGAATAGGTTTAAATGATGTGCATTGGCATTCTTTTTTCATGCAGTAAACCATGCTGTATCTGTTGTGTCACTTGCTGATATATTTCTTTTTGTTCAATATTTAGTTTTTCTTCCAAGTTTCCCAACTCAATAATAATTCTGTTGTGCTTGTTGCATTGCCGTTTCTACTTCATTCATGGCTACTGCTGCTTCATTTTCAAGAATTGGTTGTCCTAGTGGATCTTGACTTAGTGGAGCAGAACTTTGACTATCTTGAGAACTGTCTCTAGCTATTTCAGCTGCAATAGTAGTTTCTTGTTCAATCTCTTCATTTAACATTTGTAGATAAGTTGGAAAAATTGTGCATTGAATGCTATCTTCACATGCATTAAAAGAATCTTCATAGCAGTCAAAATCGCCAAGTAATTCCATTTCACTACGCCAAGGCTTGAAGAGTTGCAGAAGTGCTAAATAGAAAAATTCCCTTTTATCTGGAGTTTCACAACTGAGTTTACTGTGGTTAATAAGATTTCCTTTGGCATGTTTTACCAAACATCCGTCAAGACCAATTACTGCATATTTTTCTTCATTTATATTTTCTGTAACATTTCTCTTAAAACTGTAATGTTGCAGTACTTCATAGAGACATATGTTTTCCAGGTGTGGACTCCTTTTGGGATAGTACGTATTCAACATATTTGTTTTAACAATATCTGTACTTTCAGGTTCATTCAATGCTAAGTATTCAATTTCTTGTAGAGTTTTCAATACTCGATTTCGTGTTGCAGCATGACCTAGACTTACCCAAATGATTCCTCTTGACTTTGAATATAAACTTGCAGAGGTCAACCGATCCGAACATTCGTAGGATCCAATCTCTCGATGGGAAAGCATCTTTAAACTAAAGCTGTACAATTTGTTACTAAGAGTCTTCTCTTGTGAAATTTCTTCCTACATTTCTTTCAACTCCGTCTTCTCAGATTTCGTTATATATGACGTAACATAGCGAGCAACAACAATCAAATTATCTGCAACATACTGGATATCCATGTTTGCATTCCACATTGTCAAAATCACTGGATTGTAGTCATTAATATACTTTGATTCCTCAGTTCTTTTTATGTTGTAAGTATTCTTCGGAGATTTTCGAGTTATACGCCTTACTGTGGACATGAAATTATTGACTCTTCCTTTTGAAATTACTGGACGTGGGAATCCAAAACGACATTTTGTATAAACTTTTCCCTTTGAAGTGTATTTTCGTTGACAATATTTTCCACATCGATGACTTTAAAACCGTAAAACTTGTTGTCTTAAGCTGTTTTTTCCTCCTCTTTTTGGAATGGCACAGGTAAAATAGTCTTCAATGAAAGACAAAACAGTTTCATCAGAATCGGTTCCAAATTTAGGTGCATTCTTGATCCATAATAGCATGTGTATATGAGGAGCACCTCTGGCTTGGTACTCCTTTCTCCAAAAGAAATCAATAACTTCTCCAAGAGGTGGATTATTTTTATTGCAAATAAAAAACATCATAGCTTGAAACCTATGATTAAAATATCTGCACACATTTACAAGATCCAAGGAACACAGTTCTCCAGCTGTCTTCAATTCAATGTTTTTTACATTTGAATTTGCATTTTGTAGAAATTCAAGTAAATCGTCCCATGCGTATTCAGCACAGCTAAGCGTAACAAACTATGTAGGGGTTCCTAAGTTTCTTGACATACATTTAAGTTCTCCATGACGACGATACCAATACTCATTCGTACCACGTTGACATGCCATCAAATTAATTAACTAAGATTCTAAATGATCGTCTCTTTGTTGAACTTTGTCCAAAAATTCGTTTGCAGAAATATGTGGAAGATGAACACCCGTTTTTAATATGTGGTTCACTGCATATGAAAGTCCAGACAAGTCACTTTCAAACAGAAGATGAAATAAATATGGAATACAGTGTCGAAATCTTGGATCTTCTGAGTACAATCTTGTTGTACGATATTCTAAAGCTGGAATCTGTACTGGTCGTTCATCATATCGTCCACCTTTTCCAGTGGGGAAGAGCTGTGGAAAACAACGAGCTTCTAAGCTTTTTTCCCATACACTCATTGGAGTTCCCTTCGCTTTCTTCATTTGGAATAATTCAATAGTGTTTCCTATAACTTCTTTTGAATGTAGAGGATGTATACTGTAATGTTCATAAATTTCTTCATGTCAGGACTCCACAAGTCTTACTTTCTGCTTGTGGAGTAATCTCGCAGAGATGACATGAACAACCACCACCGTCTCACACCTTACCCTAGAAATGGCGTATGTACTGACCAGGATGAAGATGGGGACCGGGGGTGGAAGCTTTAGAGTTATGGAAGATATTCTTCCTGAAGACCTGAATGGCACACCCACTGTGTTCACAGAATCCCTCTAGGAACCACCATCTGGAAGGAGAAGTAAAGGGTAACACTATCACCACTGATCACACTCATACGGATTCATACACAGTAATCAATAGTGCTCAATCGAATCGTATAGTCACCTGAGGTGTGGCACCATAACAGACGGAAAGGAGGCTTCTTCACCAGGGGTAGAAAGAAGCAAGCATCACCTGCGCTTGCTGCCAAATGAAAAGAACCAAGTAAGCGCTCCTGCGTGTGTGGCCAAAGTACAAAGGATAATGCAAGCGCTCCTGCACGGGTGGCCAAAGTACAAAGGAAAATGTAAGCGCTCCTGCGCGTGCTGCCAAACTAACCAACCAAGCTAGCGTGCCTGCGCTTATCTTTAGGCACCGAGAATACGGCTATGCGCACCAGCGCTAGCCACAAGTAAGGAATGAGCAAGCGCTCCTGCGCGGGTGGCCAATATACAAAGGATAATGTAAGCGCTCCGGCGCGTGCAGCCAAACTAACCAACCAAGCTAGCGCTCCTGCGCTTGTCTTTAGGCACCATGAAACGGCTATGTGCACCAGCGCTAGCCACAAAGTAAGGAATGAGCAAGCGCTCCTGCGCTTGCTCCAAGCAGAGAGGAAACAGCTATGCGCACCAGCGCTAGCCACAAAGTAAGGAATGAGGAAGCGCTCCTGTGCTTGCTCCAAGCAGAGAGGAAATGGCTACGTGCACCAGCGTGAGCCAAAAAGTAAGGATTGAGCAACCTCAGTTTACGTCAGGACATTGCTGTCATGGTTCCCGTTGAGCAGGCATGCCTGGCGAGGGTGTGTGGTGCGCGCCCATCTATTGGCTTCCATGGCACTCGGTGACGTCAGGACGTATCATGCCGGTTGGCGGTCTAGCTTCCCTACACCGGAAGCAGACGCCAGAACAGCTGATTAGCACTTCCGGGGGAACCGCATAACAGCCTGCGGTGCCCGCCTGAACAGTGCTTCAGATTATCGCCGTCGCCTCGCTGGAGTCCGTGCGTTCAGCACTTCGGAAGACCTGTTCAGGTAAATTCGGCTGTAGCAAACGCAGGAGCGCTTGCTTATTCCTTGTTTGTGGCTCGCGCAGGTGCGCGTAGCCGTTTCCTCACTGCTTGGAGCAAGCGCAGGAGCGCTTGCTCAATCCTTACTTTTTGGCTCACGCTGGTGCACGTAGCCATTTCCGCTCTGTTTGGAGCAAGCGCAAGAGCGCTTGCTCATTCCTTACTTTGTGGCTAGCGCTGGTGCGCATAGCTGTTTCCTCTCTGCTTGGAGCAAGCGCAAGAGCGCTTGCTCATTCCTTACTTTGTGGCTAGCGCTGGTGCACATAGCCGTTTCATGGTGCCTAAAGACAAGCGCAGGAGCGCTAGCTTGGTTGGTTAGTTTGGCTGCACGCGCTGGAGCGCTTACATTATCCTTTGTACATTGGCCAGCCGCGCAGGTGCGCTTGCTCATTCCTTACTTGTGGCTAGCGCTGGTGCGCATAGCCGTATTCTTGGTGCCTAAAGACAAGCGCAGGAGCGCTAGCTTGGTTGGTTAGTTTGGCAGCGCGCGCAGGAGCGCTTACATTTTCCTTTGTACTTTGGCCACCCGCGCCGGAGCGCTTGCATTATCCTTTGTACTTTGGCAACACGCGCAGGAGCGCTTACTTGGTTCTTTTCGTTTGGCAGCAAGCGCAGGTGCGCTTGCTTCTTTTTCTATCCCTGGTGAAGAAGCCTCCTTTCCGTCTGTTATGGTGCCACACCTCAGGTGACTATACGATTCGTTGAGCACTATTGATTACTGTGTATGAATCCGTATGAGTGTGATCAGTGGTGATAGTGTTACCCTTTACTTCTCCTTCCAGATGGTGTTTCCTAGAGGGATTCCGTGAACACAGTGGGTGTGCCATTCAGGTCTTCAGGAAGGATATCTTCCATACCTCTAAAGCTTCCTCCCCGGTCCCCATCTTCATCCTGGTCAGTACATACGCCATTTCTAGGGTAAGGTGGGAGACGGTGGTGGTTGTTCATGTCATCTCTGTGAGATTACTCCACAAGCAGAAGGTAAGACTTGTGGGGTCCTGACAGTTCACTCCTGGATTTGTCCACTTATTCTATTTGGCCAGTTGAAATTTCTCTATCATCTTCTAAAGATATTTCTTGTTCTTCCACATATACATGTTTATAATAAATATTGTTTTTTACAAGATATAATGTAGCCTTTTGAAGTTTGGTGACATCTACTAACTCTTGCCATATTTTCCTACTCTTTGTTGGCACACCATTAACTAGAATAACTACAGGTTCACTTTCCTCTCTCTCTATACCAACAGTTTCAATATTTTTCTTAAAATCTAAAGGTAAATACACAACTCTCCCTTTTAAACCTCTTTGTAAATCTGTTGGAGGCAGCTTACCTGTTTTAGGCTCCATATGAACTATAGCCTGAAACGGATGCACAGATTGACTAAGAATGGACTCATACGTATTTAAATGTACCAGTTCCCGGAAGAATAGCTACCAACTCTAGGTTGTTATGTACAGCTCTAGCTGGCATTTTGTTCTCTTCTAATTTGTTGTAACAATATTTACAAAAGACAATCCTGGACTTTTTAGGTAGTACAATCTTCTTACTAACTTCCGCATTTCTGAATGATGTACTGCTAACATTCTTAAATGATGAAAAGTACTTTGACACACTTTTCTAGAAAGGCAAGCCAGAGAATGACCCTGCAAGTTAGTATATTTTCTCGCTTTACAAGGATCTAGTCCTTGCAACATCTTACTCTTCTGTTTAACACTATTTTTACCATAATCTCGTAAGAAATTTCGTAATATATCAATAGATTCCTGTCGTATACTACAAATACTACTACAATCCCACTTATACACTGGAGCTTGTGTATGTCTCCCTTGAACTTCTTCAGCTATTACTTCTTCCAGATTTCTAGGAACCATCTTTTCTTTTTCAATTGGACAACCATTTTTTATCTCATAGCAACGACCACTGGTATCAACTGCGTGAACTAATGTATTTTGTTGAAAATAGCTTTCTTCATTAAAAAAAGGTTCACTACTAGAAGTGTGCTTCCATTCACCCCCAAAAAATTGCAAAAATTACTTCTATTAATCAGTCTTTTTCTTTTGCTTTTCTCCTTCATAAAGTGCATTGTTTTATTCAATGTTTTCATTCTCTTCAATACCAATATAAACAATTTTCTTTTCAATTCAAAAGCCTTTTCAACTACACTTTCAATCTGTTGTTTCTTCTTATAAAATGCTAATCTTTTATATTTTTTGCAATCTTCAATAAATTTTGTAGTACTCTAATTTTATACATTCTCTTCCTAATGTCTTTATATTCTTTCATCCTTTTTTCAACATGGATTGTTTTCCTATAACCTGATTTTCCATTAATTTGTCCTTTTTAGTTTCCTTCTGATTGCTTGTAGTACTTTTCTTTCTCTATTCCCCATTTTGAAAATCGATTACGTTTTTTAAAAGACTTTTAACAAATTCTTTCGTTCTCTTACCAGAAGACTTTTTCTTCAACATCACATGTTGTACTTCATCTAATTTCTGCTTTTCTCTCTCCTTTAAATAGTACTGTTTTCTTTGTTGTCTTTTCTTTTCAACTTTTCTTGTCATACTGAATGTTTCTTAATAATTATGGAGAATATCTGGAAAAAAAGAAAAGTTTATAAACTTTCTAAAAATTATTTAATATTATTAAAATAATTATATACAAATATTGTCATCTATTTTTTTTTAAACATAATTTTATTAATTTTCAAAGCATAAAATTATACAAATATATGTGTCAATATCAGTAGAGCACCATAAAGTATCAATTCAGACAGTAGATTAGCATTGCTATTATATCATAAAAATGGATTGATACAGAAGATAAAGGAATTAGTCACAGAAATCTACGGGGATCACATAGTAATAACAATATATAGTGGCCATATTGTAACCCCCATCTGTAGGTTCATAAACATACAGCAATTGAATAGCAATAAAGAAATGTCTCAGTGTTCTACTTGTTGTCATGACTAACCTAGTATGAAATACAAAGAAAATTAAAATAACTAGCGAACTCCACCCCACCCCCCCGGTTCACTGGTTCATAACATACCTCGTAACAATACAAGGTCTTATGAGGTCACAGATGAAATATATCATTCCTAATATATACAGTATGACAGTTAAATATATGGAGACAACTTACTGCGTAATAAGGGAAGGTGCATATAGGCATATATAGGTTATAAAGACGTCAAACAATCAAATAGCTACAGTCACAGTATTCACGGAAGATGTAGAAGTGGTGGACTGAACGTGTTCAATTGGTGACACCGGAGGTGTTAATGAATCCATAATTTTGAAGGTTCCTAACATTTGGTCCCACTCCAAAGAGATGGGTATTCGACGCAACCCCCGAAATTCCTCTTGCCTAATGATGGCACTTTCAGCCATACCCCATCTTGTCAACTCTGTGTGCCAGAGAAGTGGTGTAGGAGGGGAAACAGACTTCCACCGCATTGTAATTGCACGCTTAGCTATGATCATTGCTAAATCTTCAAATCTAAATTGAACCTTTTGTTTCTTAGGACGACTGCGAAGACCCAAGAGGCAAGCTTCTGGCGTCAGCCATCCATTGGTGTTAGTAATCTGTTGGATGGTATAAATGACTGTATGCCAGAAAAAGCGTAGGCGAGGGCATGCCCATAGCATATGAATGAGGTCTGCATCCTCTTCATGACATCTAGGACATGAGAGCTGAGCATTTGGGTAAATGGTATTGATACGGTGTGGAGTAAGATAGGCTCTATGTAAAATCATGTATTGGATATATTTGAATTTGGCGTTACGGGACACTCTCTTCGGAAATTCTAATATCGTAGTCCAGTCCTTGTCATTATATTCTTTATGTAAGTCCAGTGACCATCTAGACTTAAGTGAAGATAAGGATATGCCGGAATGAGTCCGGATGCCTTTATACAACCAACGTATTAGATGTCGTCCCTGCCCCATAAGATAAACAGCCTGTACAAGTGCATGGGTATCTGGTTCAGATCCATCAGGTGCCCAGTGAAGTTTGATATAGTGAACGAGTGTGGCATGTAGGAGAAATAACGTTGGGGGGACCCCTAGAGCACGAAGAAAATTATCGTGATCTGTCAGCGTGCCCTCTATAAACAGTGCCCCAACCGTCGAGACCCCTCCTGCGTCCATGGGGCTATCGTTCATTTAGCAATTAAGCCAGTTGCGGTGGGGATCCCGAGTAATGGAATATTGGGTGAGTATGGAATCACCTCCTTAGTATATTTCAATGTTTGTTTCCAGTATGAAAGTGCTGTTTTAAGCAATGGGGGAAGTGCATGTATAATCTTACCAGTCGGTAGCAGCATGTTATGCAGAGTGCCTTGTTGTAAAGTTCGGGGAATATAGTCCAGTTCTTGTATGTGACGTCCCGCCAACCAGTATGATAGTCATTGTAGTTGGCAAGCCATGCAATAGGCTCTAAAATCCGGAGCTCCCAGCCCTCCCTCCTCAGGACGTAGCTGTAGTTTTGCCAGACTTATCCTCCTACGGCCATTACCCCAGATGAGTTCGGTCAACAGTGTATTGAGTGTTTTAAAAATGGAAGCCGGAATCAGAACAGGTATATTAACAAAAAAGTATAGAAGGCGAGGGAGCATTACCATCTTAGAGATGGCAATTCTACCCATAACCGATAATGGCAAAGAAGTCCAAAAACTGACCTGTTTTCGTAGTGAACTTATTGCTTTCAATATGTTGTCATCAATGAGGTCCTGCGGGTTCCTATATATTTGTATGCCTAAGTATTTAAACGTATCAGGCGCCGTCCGTAGGGTCAGATCACCAAATAGGACAGAGTCCGGGGTGTCATTGTGTCTCATAAAAAAAAAGGCATAAGATTTACTGGCATTGATTGTCAGTCCTGATATCAGTTCGAATCGTTTAAAGAGAGACGGGAAAGGCTCCAGAGAAAGATTGAGATTTTTAAAATAAAGAATGAGATCATCCGCATAAGCCGATACTATGTGTGTTGTGTTATTAATCATGATCCCGAGGTCTATTGTTTCTGTACGGAGTTTAAGAAGCAAGGGTTCCATTGCCAGTACAAACAATAAAGGCGAGAGGTGGCAGCCCTGACGGGTACCCCTAGCTATGGAATAAATTGCGGAAATATGGGAACCAGTTCGGGCTCGCGCCGTTGGAGCACTGTATAATAATTGGACCCACTTTAAGTAACCCCTAGGGACTCCAAACTTCTTTAGGGTCGCCCACATATAACGCCAAGAAAGGGTATCAAATGCCTGTTGCATATCAAGAGAAATGCACCCGGCCGTATGGGAGGAAGCTGCCGCTGTCTCCAAGATATAATGAAATCACCTTATGTTGAGCGACGTGCTGCGGCCCGGTACGAAACCGCATTGATCTATATGAATTAAGTGTGGAAGATAGGGCAAAAGTCACTTAGCCAGCAGCTTACTAAGTATTTTATATTCGGTAGCTAGTAACGAGAGGGGGCAATATCCAGAAACATCGCAAGGGTCACGATTGGGCTTAGGGAGTGAGGTTACTGGCGCTTGCATAGTCGTCAGTGGAAGAGTAAAAGTGTCTAGGGCTGTCCTGTATAGGGTCTCAAGGTGGGGCGCTAATTTCTCGACATATGTCGCGTAAAATTCTGTTGGTAGACCAGCTAGGCCTGGAGTCTTGTTTCTAGGTAAGTCCTTGATGGCTTCTTTAATGGCAGTGGTAGTGATGGGAGCTTCCAGTTCAAGTTGAGCATTCTCCGGCAACTGAGGGAATGTTAGGTCACTAAAAAAGGCCGCTATGTCGACATCTGAGGCAACGGGAGGGGCAGAGTATAAGTGTTGATAATATGTAAGGAATGCTGAATTAATATCAGCCTGAGTGGTTGCAACAGAACCATCCGGGAGATTAACTGCTGTAATCGGGACAGGGGAAGGAGAATCGCGGATAAGGCGTGCCAACAGAGTCCCAGACTTATCAGCGTCTTTGTGACTGTATTGAGTATACGCCTTATGGTCTATTAGGCGAAGTTGTTCCAGCAGCTCAGCATGTTTTATTCTAGCCTCTTGGAGATGTGAGCGCTGTGATGGATGGGTTAGTGCTGCGCTTTCAAGCTTATTAAGAGTATCTTCCACTGTAATAAGGTTCCTGTTCACCTCCTGACGGGCTCCCACTGTAGCCCCAATGGCGGTGCCACAAATTACAGTCTTAAATGCATCCCATTCTACCAAACAGGAAGATGCTGTGTTAGTATTTTCTAGAAAATAATTAGTAATAGTAGTACCCAATGTATCCCGAAAGACTGCATCTTCCATCATTTGCGGCCAAAGCCGCCATGTTGGGACCGGAGTGGGAATTCTACCCCACTCCAGGACCATTTCCAGTGGGTTATGGTCCGACAGTGTCTTCCCAAGGTATGTGGATTCGATCATTTGGGGCATCAGAAATGTAGAACAAAATATTCTATCAATCCTAGTATGTAATTGATGCGATGGAGAATAGAAGGAGTACTCTCGATTAGTAGGGTAATGTACACGCCACACATCCTGTAGTGTCCAACCCATAGCCCAGGCTTGTAAGAATTCTGCATGTTTAGTAGGGACTGCTCCCCGCAAGGGGGGATGTGAACGATCTAATTGTATATCTAGGACTGAATTAAAATCACCTCCAATAATCCAAGGATACGGTGCCCAATCAGTTAAAACCGTGTTAAGTGTGGTGAGGTAAGTGTTCTGTTCCGAGTTTGGAGCGTAGACATTGCCAAGAATTACTGGGGCTCCGTCCAGCGCGCCATGTAGAAGTACATAGCGTCCTTCAGGGTCTATTTGTTGCTCTATCAATCTAAAGGGTACCCCAGTTCGAACCCAAATCAGTGAACCCCTGGCAAATGCAGAATAAGAAGTGTTAAAAAATTGGCCCTTCCATTTCTTGCGCATTTTAGAAATTTCAGAGTCGGTAAGGTGGGTTTCCTGAATGAAGACTATGTGGAGTTTACGCCTGCTCAACTGAGCATATATACGATGACGTTTATGCACTGACCCCATGCCTCGAACATTCCACGTCAATATTTTATATTTACCTAAAATAGCCATAGTTTAGTTGATTGTCACAATATAATATCATATGAAGACATATGGACCGTAACCTTCGCAATAGTATTATCTTGGCCAGGAACCAAAACCCCCATTTGTAAACAAACTCCCCAATACTAGGGCCAGCAAACAAACTATGTTGGTCCAAACTTATCTTAAAACATACTACGTTCACACGGTTATATACTGCAGAAACTGCAGGGGGGGTGGGCTCCAAAAAGAGCATTACCGGGCATGTGGCAATGAAGCTGCACCCCGGGCCGGACCCTGTAATAAAACAAATAAGACATGAACCTAGGGGAAAAGGGAACATTACAACCATATTTCCATTGTGTCTGACTCCCTGTAAACAGTAAAACACATATTAAGCAAAATTTCGTGAAACGTGTAAAGGAGAATCATGAGACCCAAGCAAAAGAATCAGCCATATAGATCCTTCACAATTTGTGGGGTTATCGAAGGAAACAAGACATCGTTACTTTCAGAGTCCGACGGCAGTGGATTGTCGTCTGATTGTTCCGGAGACGTGACCTGCGTGGGGTCACGCAGGAGGCAGCAACCAATAACGCCGACTCCTGTCCCATGATAGTCTGAGCTGGAGTAGGTTTTTTAACTGAGAGTTGTCGGGCCACTCTGGTTCGACGGAACCTCGACCTTTCCGGATGTAGTGGCATACGACGTAGCTGTTGATCAATATCATCCAAAGTCTGGGGAGGCAGTGCGGATTCTAGCCAAGCATTGGCTGCCTCAGGAGATTCAAAAAAATAAGATCTCTGATTGTAAATAATTTTTAGGCGTGATGGAAACAGAAGCGCATATTTCAAGTTAAGGGCCTGGAGCTTTTTCTTGAGTGGCAGGTAGGAGGCTCTCTGTCGTTGCACCTGGATGGTGTAGTCTGGGTAGAGTGAGATACGAGTATTGGCATATTGGATGGGGGAGTTTTCTCGGGCCTTTTGTAGGAGATGGTCACGGTCCCTATAATTAAGGTTGCGGGCAATAAGTGGTCTAGACGGTAGACCTGCAGTTGGTTTGCCCGTAGGTATGCAATGTGCCCGTTCTACGCAGAAGAAGGTGGAGAGACCTTCCGGGGCTACATGATCTTGTAGCGTAGCCATTTTTCGATAAATCGGGTCGCATCTGGCCCCTCCGATCGTTCTGGCAGACCAGTAATATGGACGTTATTACGTCTGGCCCTTCCTTCCGCATCTTCTGCTCTATCTATTAGGGTAGCGAGTTGTTTTTGCATTTGGGTTAATTGGTCGGAGTGTTCTTTTTGCTGTGGGACAGACTCCGCAAGAGTTTGTGTGTGTTCCTTGACTGTGTCTGAGAGTTTGGCGTGGTCCGCTCTGAGGAGGTTAAGATTAGTAGTAAGGGTGCCCATCTGTTGCTCTATAGCTTGACGGGACACCCTGATCTCATGAAGTATTTGATCCAGTTTGTCAGGGGAAGGCGTCAAAGCTGTTGGTGGAACACAGCTAATCGAAGATGATTGAGATGCCGAGTCAGAGTCCCCCTGTAGCGGCACATCCATCGTTGCCATGTCGGATTGTTTCCCTTTTGTACGTCCCATGACAGCGTAAGAGATGAGCGTCTGATAAGGAAGGACCCACAGGCGTTATGTGTATTGTCCTAGGCAGGCTCAATATGTGCAACTAAAGTCAGCAGCACGCACCTTTAACGTACGTTGTAGGAATGATGTACCAGCCCAGTACCCAGGATGGGTCTACAGTAGTTTCAGTGAGCACATCAAATCACTAGGGGGCCCAGACTATGTGGAACAGTGGGGCCCGTGCTCACCTACCCCATACTAGATCGCTTTTCGGGATCCTGTGTGGTGACCATCTGACACAGTCATGTTCCAGACAATAGTCGGAGTGATGAGAACTGTCTACTTATATTCCTGTAAGTACACACCATGGGGCGTCAGGCCGTGTGAACACGGGTACCTGTTGACTGATAATGGAATTGCACATAGGCTGATAGCATGCGTGTATTGATAACTGTTGTGGAGTTCTCTTAGTACAGAGGTATGTCACCACATCCACCTCAACCTCGTGTCGATGTCGATAATTGGCTCAAGGTTTGCCTGTAGGCCTTGGGGGGCGCCATACCACTTCTTTACAGTGTGGAATGTATTACACATGCGTCGTAAAGCAGCTTCTAAACCAACAATCATTTGGGGCACTCAATCATGCTATCTCCATTTCTCTGATGAATAGTTAATTTCAGAGATTCACGCCGCCGGCGCAATCAGGGATGGACAGGTGACGCCGGTGTATTATGGCTTTTGCTAAGGATGAACTGCCCCCAGCTCCTCACCTTGGGGCCAAGAGGCCGTTTGCAATGTCCTCGTACTTAGAGCAGTACAGGTCGGTGCTCCATTAGCGCCAAATCGGGTCTGCAGGCCCAGGGGGGGATCATTAAATTTTCGCTATGTTTCAGCAGCGCTGGCTTGCGCACATTGGCATATGTTAAGGGGTCGGGTCGCAGTTCCCTGCCAGGGCCCAATGACGTACATTAAGTCAGGTGGGTTGATGAGGTGTCGACAGTTCAGCAGTCCGTCAATAAGTGTTGCTAGACACTGTAATACGGCGAAAAACAACGTATAATGTCCCCAGCAGTGTTTATACAGATGTAGTGCTCAAAAGAGGGATCGCGCACTGAACCGGAGAAAGTGCGTCATTGGCGTTCAAACAGTTTAGTCCGGTGCGCGGGACCCCGGATCTCACCGGATCTCACCTCTAGTTGCAGACAATTAAAGCACGCACCTCAAGGCTGGCCACAAAGTTCGTCAGTGTTGGCCCAGTCGCATTCCGCACACGGGCGTGAGCCGCGATATACCACAGACTCCGCTCCAGAAGTAGTCCCGGTCTCCACAACCACAGACCGCGCCGTCCGGAGTCAGGCCCTCGCAACAGTTCTCAATAACCGCAGGGTCTAAGTAGGTCGCCATCGGGCTCCGCTGATCTCCGCCGCCTCCTCCTCACACCAGGGGAGAATTCAGTGATTGAGCTCCCCAGGTTCCGATGTAAACAGCAGGGTATGTCGGGTTCCGGCCGGGAGCTCCACTAGGATGCGGCCGCCATGCTCGGCAGCTAGCCACGCCCCCCCTCAAATATTGTCATCTATAAATAAAGAAATACATTGAGTAGTGCCTAGGTGAATAGATGAGTGCAACAGTAGGGCCTGGGTGATTCTACGGCTGCAAGGGTAGTGCCTGGGTTATTCTGAAGAAACAAAGGCCCCCCCTAAAATACTTTTAGGTCTAAGAAGAAGGGGGAAAAACAAAAGCTAACAAACCACGAGACCTCTTATCTGACCTATATTGCTTTGATATGACCTACTTAGGTTCTGACATGCCAACAAACCAACAAAACACTCCTGAAAACACAGTACTAACAGAGATATTTTTATTATTCATTGTATATCATCTCTGACAATTATTATTTCATAGGTATACAAAACATTTTTTTGAATATTTGTTATTTTTCTTTCTTTTTTGTGTACATTTACTAAAAAAATACATACAAATCTCCATATGTCATTCTCTGTACATATAATTACTTAGATTCTTAACTAGTACAGTATTAATTTCTTAAAAGAGAAACATATGCATTACCCACAACAGATTATTCACAAACATTCATTCTTACCAGTCAAACACCTCTCATACTGGCCTCAATCATACATAAAAGAAGAAGAGATTCAACCCTTTAAAGGGGTCCACAAAGAAATGGAGAGAACACAGTTTGCTGATGATAAATCTCAAACAACAGTTGCTTGTGATGACTATGTCTCTGGGACCACTCCTCAAGGGTATGGTGTTGGTCTCACGCGTTTCAGTGGCAAAAACCACCTTCCTCAGGACCAATGTTTGTCTTAAAATGAATCTCAACAACGAACTAACTGGATTAATCTGCAGCTACTTAATCCAGTGGAAATAAATTCAAATTCGAAAACTCAGACAAAGTCTGGGAGGAGCCTGCATCTGAGAGATAGCACACTGTCTGTGCCGGCAGGCGAGAATTTTATCCTATATCGAGACTATAAATCTCCTTATTTCTTTAGTAAGCCGACATGAGCTTAGTTTGCTTTAATTGTTGCACATTCTCTTTACGAGGTTTTGTCCAAAACCGCTTTACCAACTCCTCGGTGTTTATTCTGTAGAGAAACGTCGACAGGCTCTCCTGCTGTCAGGCTCTGTACCGGTGCAGAACGCCTGGGTTATTACATGAGTGCATAGGTACAGCCTGCATGATTGCATAACTGCAGGGGTAGTACATAACTAGTGCGTGGGTGATTGCATGACTGCAGGAGTAATATCTATCTGGGGGATTACTGGAGTACATAGGAAGTGAGTGGGTGATTTTATAAGTCCATGAGTGCTGCCTGGGTGATTACAGAAGTACTAAGGTACTGCTTGAGTGATTACAGGAGTGCAAAGGTAGTGCCTGGGTGATTTTATAAGTGCATGAGTACTACTGGCTGAGTGATTACATAAGTACAAGAGTAGTGCCTGTGTGATTGAAAGAGTGCAAGGATAGTGCCTGGGTGATTGAAGCACTGTATAGCTAATGCATTGGTGATTGCATGAGTACAGGGGTAACGTCTGGGGGATTAAAGAAGTACATAGGTAACGCCTGGGTGATTGCATGACTACAGGGGTAATGTCTGGGGATTTACATGAGTACATAGGAAGTGACTGGGTGATTTTATAAGTGCATGGGTACTTCTTGGGTGATTGCAGGGCTACTGAGATAGTGCCTGAGTGAATAAAGGAGTGCAAAGGTAGTGCCTGGGTGATTTCATAACAGCATGACTACTGGCTGAGTGATTACATAAGTACAAGGGTAGTGCATCCGTGATTGAAGGAGTGCAACGGTAGTGCCTGGGTGATTATATAAGTGCATGAGTAGTGGCTACATGTTTGAAAGAGTGCATGGGTAATACCTTGGTGATTGCATGAGTGCATAGGTAGTGCCTGGATGATTGCATAAGTGCAGGAGTAATGCCTGAGTGATTACAGCAGTGCATATGTAGTGCCTGGATCATTGGAAGACTGCATGGGTAGTACTTGGGTGTTTTTATAACTGCATGAGTGTTGGGCCTAGCCAAATATAAAGCAGCAGACTATTACATGACTCAACTATAAGTCTATCCATATTGTTAAAAGCTTGCATACATATGTCTCTACGTTTTTAAATCATCATCATATCTAAAAGAAATATGTATACACTATTTCTGGAATATAGTGAAACCCAGAAACTGAGACATGTAATAGATCTGCCTGAGTGATTGCATAACTCCATGGGTAGTGCTTGGGTGATTGTATGACTCCAAGGGTAGTCACTGGGTAATTGCAGGAGAAGATGGATAGTGACTGGCTAATTGCATGAGTGCACACATAGAGGTTGAGTGCATGGATAAGTGTATAAATAGCACCTGAAGGCATAGATGAGTCATTGAGTAGTGCCTAGGTGAATAGATGAGTGTAACAGTAGGGCCTGGGTGATTCTATGACTGCAAGGGTAGTGCGTGGGTTATTGCATGAGTGCATAGGTAGAGACTGCATGATTCTATGACTGCAGGGGTAGTACATAACTAGTGCCTGGGTGATTCCATGACTGCAGGGGTAATATCTGGGGGATTACTGGAGTACATAGCAAATGAGTGGGTGATTTTATAAGTGCATGGGTACTGCCTGGGTGATTGCAGGAGTACTGAGGGAATGCCTGAGTGATTGGAGGAGTGTAAAGGTAGTGCCTGGGTGATTTTATAAGTGCATAAGTACTGGCTGAGTGATTACATAAGTACAAGGGTAGTGCCTGCGTAATTGAAGGAGTGCAACGGTAGTGCCTGGGTGATTATATAAGTGCATGACTAGTGGCTAGGTGATTGAAAGAGTGCATGGGTAATACCTGGGTGATTGCATGACTGCATATGTAGTGCCTGGATCATTCGAAGACTGCATGGGTAGTACTTGGGTGTTCTTTATAACTGCATGAGTGTTGGGCCTAGCCAAATATAAAGCAGCAGACTATTACATGATTCAAGTATAAGTCTCTCCATATTGTTAAAAGCATGCATACATATGTCTCTACCTTTTCAAATCATCATCATATCTAAAAGAAATATGTATACAATTTTTCTGGAATATAGTGAAACCTACAACTGAAACATGTAATAGATCTGCCTGAGTGATTGCATAACTCCATGGGCAGTGCTTGGGTGATTGTATGGGTGCAAGGGTAGTCACTGGGTAATTGTAGGAGAAGATGGATAGTGACTGGCTAATTGCATGAGTGCACACATAGAGGTTGAGTACATGGATAACTGTATGAATAGCACCTGAAGGCATAGATGAGTCATTGAGTAGTGCCTAGGTGAATATATGAGTGCAACAGTAGGGCCTGGGTGATTCTACGACTGCAAGGGTAGTGCCTGGGTTATTACATGAGTACATTGGTAGAGACTGCATGATTCTATGACTGCAGGGGTAGTACATAAGTAGTGTCTGGGTGATTCCATGAATGCAGGGGTAATATCTGGGGGATTACTGGAGTACATAGCAAGTGAGTGGGTGATTTTATAAGTGCATGGGTACTGCCTGGGTGATTGCAGGAGTACTGAGGTACTGCCTGAGTGATTGGAGGAGTACAAAGGTAATGCCTGAGTGGTTTTATAACTGCATGAGTACTGGCTGAGTGCTTTCCCATTCTAAACTACTTATAATATTACACCTAGCCAAATAGAAAGCAGCAACCCTTACATATCTCTGCTATAAGGCTCACCATATTCCTGAAAGCATACATGAATATTTCTATACCTTTTTTTAGCATCATCATATATAAAACAAATATACAAATAGATGCATACATGTGTTTTATACATCTAGCATCTTCATATAAATAACACGTATCAGAATATATCTCCTAGTACAGACTTTCTTCTATCACAACACTATGCACACCTCAAAAATTCACAGAACAAACTTCCAATTTCAAGCAAACTCCAAAAATTATGCGGCAAATTTCAACTGTACTTTTCTAGAGACTTATAAAAAGTAGCCTAAACACTAATACCTTATGTCATCATCTTTTAAACCACACTTTTCTGCTGCATCTTCACCATTCTACTACTACTCACAGTCTTGAGCCTACCACATAAAAAGCAACAACACCTCTTTGTTATACATCATGCACCGTCAAATGTGTAAGACATATGAAAATAGATATACAAGTAGAGACATACTTGAGACATAAGTCAATGCACACCTTAAAACCTGACAGACTCCACTTCCAATTTCAAACCAACACCTAAAAGTATGTGGTATACTTCAAATGTACATTTCTACACACTAAAACAAACTACCATAATAACTAATCCATCTACCAATATACACATATTACTTATACACAATCTATTTCAAACATAATTTCAGTACAATAAAACAAACTACAATACTCATCTTTACATTTAATAATATATTTCAAACATCTCACTTCTTGAATTATTTTTATTGTTTTAAAATAAAGCTATTACATAATACTCCTCACAAATATATAACTCACCTTCCAAATTGATTTGTAGAATATGAAATATCAGAAACTCATAAAAGATTTTCTTATGCACACAATCAATGTAATGCACCACTCTCAACAAGGTAAAACCAGTAATGGCAAACTTTCCCTCTCTTTCTCCACACAAATAAATGTAAGTAACAAATCACATTGCTTCCTATATAATTTCAAATTGTAAAACACATTTCTATTGGTTAGACATATTAACCCTTACCGACTGACTTCTAGAAGAGCCCAAACTGGTTCTGCAATTTTTTGGAGTCGCGACTCCGCCGAGCACCAACGCGATGGAGCTGCGAATCCATACGGGAGTTCAAAAATATATTACAAATAAAAATACCACTATATTTTAAGAACACACCACTTCTAAAGATAGTACTGACCTGGGAAATCTTACTTTAATAACATATCACTTATATATTAATTACAATTCCATATTTTAAAATGACAGATAACATTCAACCCTTCCCCCATTCTGCTTAATGCCAGTTTCCATAGTAACACTTCATGGAACATTCGACTGAAGTGACAGGTCACAAGTTCACCATATTTTCAAGTTCAGCACACAAGGTTACAAATGCAAACAGCAGGTGTGGTTGACGTTTGCAAAATATGACCTTATCCTATCTACTGTACCTTTCAAAAATGTTTACTAACCATAAGAAACATGCTTTTTAAACAAAATAACATGCACCCTATTTTTGAGTATACAATGTTCATAAACAGCCAATCATTTAACTACTTTTTAAAAAACAGCATCTTGTCCACCATTTTTGCTACCTCTCATTCTACCAACTGACTACCTCAGCTACAGACATCTTTTTATTACTTCCAGACATCCCTTCATTACTTCCAGACATCCCTTCAAGATGCTTACAGTGTGGATTGTTGGACACAGCTATGTTTTCTGGTGCAAAAGGTATGCTGAACGCAGAGGTATTGACAAAGACCTAGCTTTACAAAATGTGGACATTAAATGGATTGCACAGAGAGGATTAAAGTAGCACCAATCAATGCCTTTGGTTAAAACATTTTTGCATCTCCAACCCCCTGACCTCATGATTGTGCACTGTGGTGGCAATGACCTAGGCACATTGACTGAGGTAGGTTTGGAAATGCTAATGAAAGACACCTTTGTACAACTGATGTTGCTCTTCCCTCAAACTGTCTTTGTATACTCTAATATATGCCAAAGACAGAAATGGAACTGGCCAACTCAATTCTGTCCACAGTTTGAGAAAGCTAGGAAGAATGTCAATAAAGCTGTTTCTGCATACCTCAGAGATCATAGAATGGGGTCCATCTACAACAACAATCTACGTTTTGATATGGATGACATCTACAGAAGTGATGGAGTGCACTTCACAGATCAAGGGAACAGAGTCTTCCTCAACAACCTTAAGCTGTGCGTCCGCACTTACATGTAGCTTCAACAAAGTCAGAATGAAAACAAGGGCTCTTTTTAGAGCCACCCTATAACCCAACATATAATCTTACTTTTTAAAAAACATACATACTCTTTTTTAAATTTTGCCTGGAGACGCGAACCCATCGCGATTACACAGGGGGGCCCCGCGCTGAGAGCCGCGTTGGAGTCGCGAATCCAAACTCGAAAGAAAAAAAAAAATACCCCACTTCCATTATTCAAAAATCGCCCCGGGGACCCCACCCCCTGGGGCATTACCTCTTTCTTTTAAAAAATAAATAAAAAAATAAGTAGGAAGGGTCGCATGGCCCCCCTTCCCTTGACCCCATCCCTCGGGGCTGGCTCTCACGTTGGGGACCGCGGGGGAGCACCAATGCCCCCACGGTCCCAGCCGGCTCCCTGACTCCTGCGGGAGCCGGTAGTGCTTTTGAGCAAAGGGACTGCTGACATGCAGCTCCCTTTGCCCAAAAGCAATACTGCTTTGCTTCTTGGAAGCGAGAGCAGGTTTAAGAAGCAAAGCAGTGTTTGCTATGGCAGGGCGGGAGCCGTGCTTCCGCCCTGCCATATCAAACGGCAATGTCCCGGGGGTGGGTACCCCGGGACATTGCAGGAGTCAGCCCTGGGGGTGGCGGTCCCCAGGGCCATCGAGGGCTCCAGGAGGGGGGCCCCCATCCCTTAGTGTTTAAAGCCCAGGGGAGGTGGTGGTCCCCGGGGCAGTGTGGGGAGGGGCAGGGGCCCCCCCACACTAATTTAAATTATTGAAGCCCTGGGGAGGTGGCGGTCCCTGGGGCTTGGGAAGGCTCGTGAGGCCCCTCAACCCTGAAAATTAAGTGTGCCCCGGGGAGGTGGTGGTCCCCGGGGCAGTGTGGGGAGGGGCAGAAGCCCCCCCACACTTCTACAATTTATTTGGAGCCCCGGGGAGGTGGCGGTCCCCGGGGCTTGGGGGCATTGCCCCCAGGACCTGGCCCACCCGGGGGCTTTAAGAAACAAAGCGCTTCATTTTTTTTGAAAAACTTCAGGCGGATTTGCGCACCCAGTGTGAATTCGGGCGATTTTATTTTAAAAAAAATGCTTTTTTGGGCCCTGAGCAGGCCTAGGGGGTCAGGGTGTTTCTACCCTGCCCCCTTTTCTTGTTTTTTTTACCTTTTTTTAACTGATTTCTTGTGACTAGGTTTTACCGAGTCACAAGATGGCTGCCAACACATTCTGCTTTGGAGTGTTAGCAGCCAATCAGAATTAAGCTCATGCTCGGGAGGGTTCGCGAATCCTCCTCGGTGCTCAGATATCGATATATTTTTTTTTTAATTTCTCAGCAACTACTGAACAGATTTACACCATTTAAAAAAAGGGCACTTTCTGAACCAAGAGCTACCATTTTGCCAAATTTGGTGTAATTCCGTTCAGCAGTTCGGGCTGTAGCCTGTATATATCAAAACAAAACCCTTTCAGGCATAGAGTGACGCATACATTTTGCAAAAAAGAAGCAGAGAACTCTGGGTAGTTCTCAAGTTTAGGTGGAAAGCAGCTCCGGTGTAGAGCACCCTCAACACCAACGTGTTTTTGGTGTTGAGGGTGCTCTACACAGGAGCTGCTTTCCACCTAACTTGAGAACTACCCAGAGTTCTCTGCTTCTTTTTTGCATATATATATATATATGTATGTGTGTGTGTGTGTTTACATTTTTAAAAGGAACTTTATTTGTTATATTTGTTTAAGTATACACTTAAATATATTTTATTTTTATAAATTAATGTTAGTATTTAATATTTTAATTTTCATATTTTTAAATTATATATATTTAAAAATCGATATTTAATACAACTATATTATTGTAAACTATATATTTTTTTGATATTTTTGTACTTACCTTTTTAAGTATAGGCAGTCGATATTTTTGTATTCTATATTTTTTCCTCGATATTTTTTCCTTCTATATTTTTTTCCTCGATATTCTGTCAGTGAACCCAACTTAGACACTCATGCATCCACTCAGACACTCACACACCCAATCACAGATCCACTCAAACACTCATGTACCCACTCACACACCCAGTGAGACACTTATGCAGCTACTCCCTGACCCACTCAGACATACACACATACCCACTGACAGACCCACTCAGACACTTTCACACCCACTCACAGACCCATTGAGACACTTATGCACTCACTCACACACTCATTCTCAAAGGTTACAATTAGGAAATAAAATTTAAAAAACATAGAAATCCACTTAAAACCCCAAATGTTACAGGGACGTTATCGTTAGAAAATAACATTAAAAAACTGTAGAAATTCACTGAAAAAAACAAAGCCAATAGTTAGGAAATAGAATTTTTAAAAAACATAGCAATTCAGTGAAAAAAACAAAGGTTACAGGGACGTTATAGTTAGGCTCAAATTTCACTCATACAAGACCATTGAAATTCAGCAGTTATGGTTACCTGAGCTAACTATAACTTACGCCCCCGCAATGCTGTGCTTCTGACCTCACATATTACATCACTCATAACATTATCAGTGACATCACTCATGACATCTCAAATGACATCACTCATGACATAACTGATGACATCATCCATAGAACTACTCATACACCCACTCACATCTCCATACGACCATACACATACCCATTCAGAGACCATAGAGCTACTTACATACCCACTCACTCATCCATAGAGCCACCCACACACCCACTCACTCATACAGCCACTCACACAACTAACTCACCCATACAGCTAATCACAAAACCACTCACTCACACATACAGCTACTCACATAGTCACACACTCACCCATACAATCACTTACACATCCACACAACCACTTACATACCCATTCACACATCCATACAACTACTCACACACACGCACTCACTCGCCCATACAACCACTCACATGGACACTCACTCTCTAATACAGCCACTCACACAAACTCACTTAACCAAACACCCACTCAAACAGCCACTCACTCACCCATATAGCCACTTACACATCCAGTCACTCACTCAGGCAGCCACTTACACAGCCTCTCAGTCACCCATACAGCCACTCACATGCCCACTCACCCATACATCCACTTACATACCCAATTTCAGACCCATAGAACCACACACACTCTTCTCACACACACCCACATTAACTCATACACCCAATCACACACCCACACAACTACTCACACACCCACTCACACACCCATAAAGCCACTCAAACAGCCAGTCACACATGGATACACAGTCACACAGCCACTCACTTAATATATGTTAGAAGTAGTATCACTCATTAGTAGTACACAAAATATAGTAATTTAACTTTATAGTAGCTTAGTGTCACGACTTGCTCCCTGCGTTTTCGTGTCTACCACCAGGGGGCTGAACTGTGGGACTCTCCAGTGTCATAACAAGCTTCCAGACCCTCCCCTTCATGTACATACTGACTTCCAGCCATTTGGACACTATTTGGGAATTGACATCCATTCCCAATCCATGCCGGGTTTTGTGGAAGCCAGTCTGCTCATGCTGGAAACTCCATTACCTAGAATTCCCTGCTCACTGCTTCGTCTCCACCCCTGCAGGCCAAGGATGGGTAGAGGAATTCAGCTCACCTGTGGCTGGCTGCTGCTAGCCTGCTCACACCTGATGCACATGAGTACTGTGAGCTCTTTTAAGCCCCAGCTCCCTTCAGCCCAGTGTTGGTCATTGTAGCTGTATACCGGTGAGGCCGATCCTTGTTTCCAGTGTTTCCTGAGTTTTTGATAACCTTGTTTCCAGTGTTTCCTGAGCTTTTGATATTCCTTGATTCCTGAGCTATAGTTAATCCTTGTTCCTTGATTCCTGAGCTATAGCTATTCCTTGTGCCTGAATTAGCACTGCCTGCAGTGCTACCTTGTTTCCTGAGTTCCTGAGCTATAGCTATTCCTTGTGCCTGAATTAGCACTGCCTGCAGTGCTACCTTGTTTCCTGAGCTATAGTTATTCTTTGTTCCTGTTCCTGGGCTTCAGCTATTTCTTGATCCTGATTTGCACTGCTTGCAGTGCTCTCGTGACTCCTTGTTTCCTGAGCTGTAGCTATTTCCTGTTTCCTTGAACCAGTACTGCCTGCAGTGCTACCTTGACTCCTGAGCCTTAGCATTCCTTGTTCCTGAACTGCAGCAGTTTCCCTTGTTCCTGAACTAGCACTGCCTGCAGTGCTACCTTGACTCCTGAGCCTTAGCATTCCTTGTTCCTGACCTGCAGCAGTTTCCCTTCTCCTGAACTAGCACTGCCTGCAGTGCTACCTTGACTCCTGAGCCTTAGCATTCCTTGTTCCTGACCTGCAGCAGTTTCCCTTCTCCTGAACTAGCACTACCTGCAGTGCTACTTTGACTCCTGAGCTTTTGCTCAATTCTTGTTGCTGCCCCAGCACTGCCTTCTATGCTACTTTGTTTTCTTGATTCCTGAACCTGCACTATTCTAGTATACCCTTGTAGCCTCCCCTTCTGTATATCCTTTTCCAGTCCCTGCCTTTCTTCCCATTTCCTTGGTTTCAGTTCTAGTTTGCTGTCTTTCTATTTCTGCTGTCTTGCTTCTGTTACCTTGTATGTTTGTTACCTGCTTTCTGCCAAGTGTGCCCTGTGATTTCCTTCCTTTCCTGTTAAGCACTCCTCCTTGCTAGCTCCTTGTCTATTGTGCTTGTGTTTAGTTCTACCCCTTTGCTGTTACTGCCTTGCGTGTTCCTGTTTGATCGCCAGGATCCATGGGCACAGCTGACTACCTAGGTGGTGTTTCTTCTTCACTGTGAATATTGTCTTTGAGTTACTGTTATAACATCACCATAGGTATAAGCTCCACAGACCCTGCCTTTGCATACATATCCTATATGTGGGTATTTTCAATCAGTATCTGTAACAGCAATTGTGGGTGAGGAACTTACTGAGCTTCAGTCTTACCGTGTGGAGCTCCTGAGTGCTTTACTCCACATTCCCTTTATTGTTAATGTTGTATTATATATATGTCTTGCACGCCCATCCTGGGTGTAGTTAGTCTGAATGCTAAATTGCCTTGTGAGTGCCCTTCCTTTCTGAGTCTTAGCCAACTTGTTCCTTTGTACAGGCTTCCCCTTTGGATCCCTTTTCTCCTCTGACTTCCTGTGTGATCCTGGGCAGTGCTGTACTCCTCTCTGTGTACGTTTTCTACCCCGTTCCCAGTCCTTGCCCAAGTCCCTGACTGTGTTCCCGACATAGTCCCGGACAGTCCCTGACACTTAGTATGTATCTTTAAGTCTCAGAAACATTTACAAAACACTAACACTCACTAGATGATGTCATCAGTGATGTCATTTTAGATGTCATCAGTGATGTCACCAGTGATGTCACTGACCATGTCACGAGTGACGTAATATGTGGGGTCATAAGCAGTGCATTGCATGGGTGTAAGTTATAGTTAGCTCAGGTAACTATAACTGCTGAATTTCTTTTGTCTTGTATGAGTGAAATTTGAGCCTAACTATAACGTCAATGTAACCTTTGTTTTTTTCAATGACTATATATATATATATATATATATATTATAGCTGGAAAAAGGCTACAATTTGTGATTGCAGAACACCTGTGGGCAATATTTAAGGCACCTATGTCATCGCGCATTTTCTCAGGTTGACAAAGGCTGTTTATACAGCCGAAACTCGTTCCTGGTTTAAAAGCTGCTGCTGAATTAAAAGGAAATATACCCATATCTCGAGTGCAGGCTCCTTTATGATTTGAAGGGGAGGTGTTTGGATATTCAAGAGGCGTGTGTGGTATTCGCCTCTGAGCTGCACCACCGGCGTTCAAGATGCTCGCAACAAAGCCACGTTATGGACTAGTATTGAGGATTGTCGAGCCCCCGAGAGTAACTTTGCATGGGCTAGGAAGCCCCAACATCCAGAGAACTCGGAGCCGGGACTTGTAGTTGGATTGTGAGTAGTATGGGCTCCAGATTCAAGCAGCAAGCAAATTTCATTAATACTACAGCAGTTTGTAAGATGGTATGAAGCAAACGCAGAGAAATGAAGAATGGTATGGCAGCGATTAGACATTTGTCTTGAATTGAAAATACGTTATGCAATTTCGCATTTACTTTCATCATAATGTGACTGCCAGCCAAGTGCAATGAATTATTCATACATTTTTCACTCTGCGAGTATGCTGCAAGAATGTGTATTTAAAACACTTTTAAAAGAACAACTGCTGCTTTTTGGTTCAAAAATGTTATTGTCCACGAGTGTTGCTTGAAGAAATACAAGGACTGTGCCTTTAAATTAAACTGGAAAACGGCTACAATTTGTGATTGCAGAACACCTGTGGGCAATATTTAAGGCACCTTTGTCATCGCACATTTTCTCAGGTTGACAAAGGCTGTTTATACAGCCGAAACGCGTTCCTGGTTTAAAAGCTTCTGCTGAATTAAAAGGAAATATACCCATATCTCGAGTGCAGGCTCCTTTATGATTTGAAGGGGAGGTGTTTGGATATATATGCATATCAAAAACCCTAAAATCATTAGCAATTTTAACCTGTACTGCTGAAGGGTCGGCATTTGATAGTTGTACACCATTATCTGTCATTCTTGAAATCACTAAAATGTTAAAGCAAAACATACTTCTGCACCACAAGGCTTGTAGTTCTTTTACCAGACTTCACCTCAGCTTCATTTCCAAATATTTACATGTATCCTCTTTTCAAGCCCTGGGATTTCTTTTAAGAAACAAATGCATTCTAGGAGTTGCAGTTTTAGTTCACTTCAAATGGGCCAATGCAACTAAATATAATTTACAAATATAGTCTAGGACTTGCAAATATGTGACCCAGTGACAAGGAACCATCTGGTAACAGTATTTTTCAAGACACGACAGACACTGGTTGCAGGAACAGAAACATTATTGTTGCTAAAACTGCTGAGCTGCTGGCTGCATGCAAACAAGAATAATACAATCCTAAAGAGCACCCAGTGAACATTAAGGCTGTCTTTGCATTGGAAGGGAGCACCAGATGAAACATGCAGCTCTCTCTCTCTCTCTCTGTAGGGCCCCTGACTTTTAACCCACCCTTTTGTTTTTGGAGCAGAGTAATTTAGGCTTCACCCTTATACGTAACAGAAGTGCAATTATATACGTGCGCCTGACACTATATTTACGGTGTATTAAAAATATTAACATGTGTGACACTTTTATGCATTACTCAAATGTATTCACTGTAGAACCTAGAGACTTATAAACGTGTGCACTAATGTTCAACATAATATGAATCCTGCATTCTTTACTCACGTTTTACAGTTACACATCAAGCTATATTTAAGTAAACATGTATTTTTTGCTCATGTTTTACAATTTATTGGAAATTACAATTGCGCATGTTTAGTCATGAAATTGAAGTGCATATTAAATGCTTAGTTAAAGCTAGCTTGACTAGAGGCCTTAATTTAAAATCTATTTTGCTCCATCAGTTGTTCTTTCTTTTACAGGTGTGTTCTCAAGGTTTCATTAGCCAGAGAAAAAGAGTATTGTTGTCTGTATTAGTTTCTTGATAGTAAGGCCTGAGAAGAGAAATCTTGGCAAGAACATGGAGACCTAATGAGCAGATTAAGCCTCCTATTCATCATGTATCAGGAATGAAGGGATATCTAAGGTTACAGGAACTGTCCAAGTTCTGTGGGATGGGAAAGTCTGGTAATGTTTCAATTGTACAACGTGAGGTTTGAGATGATGTGTTCCTGGGGGGTGGGAAAAGATACGATTGTTGCTAAAGTCTCTGTATGTTTAGTTAATACACACGCTGGAGTTAGAGCAGATTTCCTTTGGACTTTGAGGGGTACAGACCTCTCTGCTACCTTTATTCTTGAAAGTGTGAAGCTTTATGCTAAACACTTATTCCTATTCCGGAAAATTTCTACTGGAGTCTTCACTATGCTGACACCTTCTTGCATGTCCAAATTTTCTTAACTCCACTTTAGAAACCATCTTTATTCTAAACATAGAACCTTGATTAGATGACCCTAGAGCTTAGTGGTGTTTAGGAGGCGATAATAGAGTTTCTTTCTGGAACACTTATTTCTATTTCTTGCTTCCTGTATTGTCGTGGCTGTTATTATGTCATACCTTATCCTTTTGAGACTGAACCTACTGTGAGATTTTAGTTTATCAACTGTAATCCTGTATTTTTTTAATATTCTTTTGATATTTGTACATATTGGTTTGACCATTACTTTGCAATAAACCACTTAACTTCAATCACTGATTCCTAGTCCTTGTTGTGTGCCAAATGGGCTTCACAGAGATTTAACTGTTTTATTATTGTTAACTCCCTTGTCGTCTCAGTCAACTTAAAAAGTTATATCAGAGCAGAGATTTTAAATCATGCACCTGCTTGGTCTCATTTACCATGCACACTTTCACTCAAGAGTGAACTGGGAAAGGTCAGTTAAGCATGTCCAAACTGATTCACTACAAGGCAATGCTTCATGGCCTCCCACTTAAACAATAAGAGGGAGTTAATCCATTATCAATCTTGTAGGCGGCAGATATTGCAAAGAGGATTGAGAACGCCAGAACTGCACCCAGAGGAGCTGTCTCTTTAGGAACCTCTTCAATATTCATCTGCTCCTTAGTCGATAAGAATTCTCAGGGATCTCCATTTAACATGTGGAAGTAATAGTAGTTGCAGGTGATGGTTTGACCTTTTCTCCAAATGGTGAGCATGGAGCCCTTGGTGCCCTTAAACACATAAGGCTGAGAATCAAAAAAGGGGTTATCCTTGTGTGATCATTTTGAACGGACCTGTACAGGATCTCCTTGACACAATCTAGAGTACCTTGCATGTTTCATGATCTGCATACACCTCCACCCTGTCTTTCTTCTAAAGATCATGTAGTTTCACATCCTTTAAGCTAGGATGCTGTCCAGAGGGTGCTTAAGGAAGACATGTTCTGAACTGTCAGTGAAGAAGCAGTTAGGATGGAGCCTTCCCAGGGTTCCCTATGGGGTGCTGCAGTAGTCCCTCAAAATCTGACACTGCACTTCTAAGATGTGGAACTTTGCCAATCTGCATGTCTTTCTTCGGTGTGACCATAAAATGCTCCATAATTACATTGACCTGAGGTCTGGGGAGTATGTTATCAAGGTTGTGAAACATATTGTGATTCTCATCTGAGGTTTCCGCAGGGGCAAGATGCAAGTTCCGAAGCAAGGTCCCAACTTCCTTCACCCACCAAGAATGCCCAACAGGGTCAAAGCAAGAAATAGTGAGATGGGGGAAGACCGTAAAAGAAGGGAAGAGAAAAGACACACGTTCCACGGTTCACTCAGGGATGAATGGTAAGATTCAGAATCTTTCTATGTGATTCCTGCATGTAAATAAAATAAAATACGTGTTAGTGTATGTATATGGTCTGGATATAATACAATGTACTCTTGTTTTGAATGTATTCACAGTCACTGCAGTAACTACCTGCTAAATTCCCCTCTTCCACTTATGATATAGTTGTGGTAGATGCAGGATCAGATTACCATCTATGTAAGTAAGAGAGGAAAATTAGATGTTTTATATTAGCCAGAGTAGAGAACATATATAGGAAGTGTTAAGCATCTTATGGGCAAACCTATAATTGTGGTATAGCAGGGAGTCAGTGTAATCCCAAAGACATATATCCATAGAAAAAGGAAAAATAGATTCCCAATTGGAATTGTTCCTTGAACAAGGAATTTACACAAAAATATGCAGGGCTAGAAATAGGGATTAGTTCCTTAACCTCAGGAATAACTAAGCCTTTGTTTGTATCTTATATAGCTTCCACAGGAATGCTCGATAGGAAATGGAATCTCCAAACGCCGTGGGATAATTACATCAGATAAGTAAATCACAATACATTGTTTGCGGGGAGCGCATTACCGCCTTAATCGCAAGAGTCGATTCTTTAAATGTCTTTGGTATTTTTCTTCTTTTTCCAGGTTTCCAGAAGATTAGCCAAGCATCACCATAGAGTAAGAAGAATCCAAACAGGATCTAGGAAGGAAGATGAGCCGCCGCACTGTAGCCAACGAGGAACGCCGACTGCGACGTGAGATGACCCCGGAAGCAAAAGGTAAGTGAAAGGCAGGCCAGAAGATAGGTGCATGTCAACTAGAACGCAAAGCGCTCTTCCACCCGTGTCAGCCGGCTTTATGTCTGCACTGCTCCGCCCTGTCACATAATTGGCCGGATGCGGAGCAGGCATGACACATAATGTATTCTGCAAACTTTTCAAACTCTCCTCCACTGAAAGGTAGTCCATTTTAAGATTTAACAACACTTGGCATGCCAAAAGTTAAACATATCTTGTTCAGAGCAGGTACAAACAAACCAGCCAATGTAGTGGGAGCAGTTTCATGGACCTTGGAAAATGTGTCACTGACAACAAAAAGATTTTGTCCCAAGGATATCGGGCCCAATTCAATGTCACCTTCTTTCCATTTTTTCCTTTGTACTTCTGCCATTCAGAGGTGGTCAGGAAAATTTTCCTTAAACAGGGTCTGGCAATCATGACACGTGCCAAGCATCTTCCCCATCAGTTTGTCTAAGAAAGTGAACCATATCTTTTACATCAGAAGTCCCTTGGTTGCCACAATCCCCTGATGTCATACATGATTTCGCTATACAACCAGTAACTTCAGTTCTTGAGAGATGACAAGGTGAGTTACCCTAAGAATGAATCTCTTTCTGTGGGCTGTCCTGTCAAATGGCAAGTGCCAAAAATCATGGAATCTACACTGCTAGTGCAGAGCATTGATCCTTTTATAGTTACACCATCATTTGGAGGTGATCAGTCGAGGTACTGCCCAAAGAGTGGTGTTTTTTTGTTAGACCTTCATAGTCTTCCTTATCCAGGGCATACATGTTCGGCTACATGTCAAATGTATTCTTCTGCAATTATTTATTTGTCATGAGTTGGTAAAGGTTTCTGTTTGTAACTCCCAATGTGGGTCACCTTCATTAAGGAAAGAACAAAGAGTGCCATTACTGGCTCTAGGAAGGTAAGCCTACTTCCCAAGTTGAGGGTTTGTGTCGCTGGTCACCCAAAATGAGAATATCTCCCTGGCTATGAAAGCTAGAGACTCTGCGTCAGTGGCTCTACGCCCAGGCGGGCTAACCTCGATCATCAGGAGAGCCATGGTCTTCCTCACAGAAGAGACAGCACTCCACAAACACAAAGGTGGGTGCTGGATCACAGCAACAGGTGTGTCAGTGTGGAAAATAAGAAAAGGGGTTAGAGAGGGAGTATTTCTTAAAGTAATTGCTTAGCTTCCCTTCATATGGAGTTGTTAGTTTCTTGAGGAAGCCCTCATTTGTCTCTGTTGAGGGATAAAGAGGGATCATGGCACTATTTCTGTACCTCTGGAGTTCCTAGACAAGTTTGGTGCTTCCAAGTATGCAAGGACAACAGCAGCAGGATAGGCTAGCAGAGCTTTGGCTGTGGCCTTTTGGCTTGTTTCTAGGCAGAAGAGGGTTGGCAGCACCCAGGTCTATGTTCTGGGAGCACCAACAGGAGCAGATTACAAATAGGTCCAGATCAAAATGTTTTTCAACAATGTGGAGGGAAATCCTAGCTTATGTCCTAGTTCAGTCAGTTGGCCGCTGTCTCTTTAAAGCCTATGGAATAATTCACACAGGGAGGGCAGTATTGAGCTGCCATAGGTGGAACTGTTCAACCCAAAAAGTGCAAATATGGTTCCGCCATTCAGAGCTGGTGCAGAAGCAATCAAGAGTCTTCTCTTGAAACTCAATGTGGGAAGACAAATGAAAGGCCTCCTTTTTGAAGGTACACCAAAAGTGTGTCCCCATGGAGCACCAACTTGCAGCTTGAGGGGAACCACTCAGGGAGTACCGAAGTAACCGGGAAACGCCTCATAACATTGGAGGAGCAACACCAGCTGGGTGGGAGCAAACAGAGGTAAGAGTAACCAAACAACTACAAGGATTGAAGGGAACCAGAAAAAAGGAAAGCAAATAAATGTTAAGAGTACAGATCAAGTGAAAGCAGGAGCCTCACAGCACAATGTTCTTAGCTAATGGTAGTTCCTTCTGATTCTGCTTATATTGACCTGAAAGTAATTGTCTGACTCGACCCCTCCCACCCACTGTGCCCCAATTTCCATTGGATTTTTCTTCATAATCTCCACTATGGTGTATGGCAAGGACATTTACATCATATTTTCTTCACAGTACTTACATCTTTCCCTATATTCTGAGATCCCTGAGCTGTGTTTGGACCTTTCAGGACATTCACATAGAGAGGTTCAAGAAATATCTTCCATTATTATCATATTCAAATTTATTCATTTTGATCTTGGAACCTGCATACTGGTTTGTACTACAGATTTTCACACTTGATCAATATCATATGATTATGTGGAAATCACTGTTGCTCCGTGTAACTCAAATTTTAATACTGTAATACTGAAACAATTGCCTAATGTAAAAATTAACTGTAGAGTTTTCAACGTAGTACTGTGTCAAATACAAATTGCTATTTCCTTATGTTCTGTATTTTGTAATCAGAGTGCTTTGTCAGAGCTCTGTGAATATGTCCCTACTTAAATACCAGTGCATTTTGCAAATGATAATAGATGTGCATTTGTGATAGTTTTATTGATCTCTCAATAGTGTGATAGTTGTACATGGTGCTGGCTAGGCAGGAAGTGCATCCTGTCAGTCCTTTAAGTGACACAAAACTGAAATATCTGTGCATGATCCTGGGCAGGATAGAGGTGCAATGTGCCGGCCCTATTAAAGTCACCTACTGGGATGTGAGTGCCTGACACTATTCAGATTGGAGGTGCATTGTGAGAGCCCTATGCGTGTCTGAGCACCAGGATAACTGTGCTTGTAAAAGACCAAACAGATGGACATTACATTATCTCTGTAAGAGCTTGAATAGTGGTGTATCAGTGGTCGGTGCAAATAAATATTGGACAGTGTGGATTTATTTATTGGATTTAAGTTGTAAAGTGATCATTGTACATATATTCCTACTATGGATGCATAGCAACGTATTGATTTCCAATTTTGATTTGTTGCAGAGTACGTCATAGACAGAATACTGCACTTTGGAAACATATGATAGAGTGGTGCGGGCAATCGGATTCCCAGGTTGCAATTCACAACTATTAGTACAGGCCCTCAGTTGCAACTCTCACAACAGACACAACTGTTTAATAGTAAAACAAGGGTGGTGACAGAGTTAACACATTCATGTGCTACCAGCATTAATGACCTGGTAGTCAGCCAGTATCATTACTTATTGTCACTATTCTTTAGGACAGACAGCTGATACTATGCAGTCTTAGCTTTCATGGCGATGCCATCTTTCAAGGCGAAGACAAGTGATTTTGCAATGGCTGTCAGCTAGAGGAGGAAGCCATATTGGATGGTGCCAGAAAGTTAGACTTGCATTTGTGTTTGTGTGGTACTGCCAGCGAACAGTAGGATTTCTTAGTTTGGTGGAGCTTAAGAGATGTTCTTGACAGCCAGTTCTGTACACAAAAAAAGGCAAAACACACATATATAGGATTGTGCACTTGGGTCTGCACTGGAGGACACATGGAGCTGTATTATGCATTGTCTTTTTTTGCGCCCTATTACAATGTATGCGCTGCCCCCAGGGAAGCTGCAAACCTGCGCTGGCCCCAGGGCAGCGCATTCATGTGAAAACACGGAGCGGCTGCTGGCAGCCGCTCCATGTTTTCACAGTGCAAGTGGCACCCGCCTGCACTTTTTAAGGGGATTAGAGATTCCCTTGCAGGCAGGTGCAGTCAGTGACTGCACCCGTCTGCAAAGGGATGCCTTGGGGGTTCATCGGACCCCCTTTCTCCCCTCCAGAGGGCTGCTCTCAGGGGGCAAACTCACAGTGCGTCACCTAGAAGAAGTGGCAAGTTGAGTGCGCCCCGTGAGAGCTTCTTTGCCTCTGCGCCCGTGTCTGCAGAGACAAAGGAATTCCCTCATTTGCATAGGGCACACCCCTATGCACATGAGAGAACGCCCCCTGAAGGTAACGCCGGCGCTTTAAGTGCGCCAGCGCTATCGGTATCACATGAGAAATTCAGGACATTCGGAATTACGGTCTTGAGAGTAGTTTTATCCTCATACATAATCATGTCACTCATAGCGACTATTTTCAGTCCCTATGCATTAAATATGAATCTTGAAATAGCCTGAACTCTGCGATGCACCATTGGTATGCATTGTAATATATATATAATATATAATGCAACTGGAGGCACTTAGGTAAACGCAAAAACAACAGTTGATGGACAGAATGCAGAACAATGTCATACATTCACCCCAGTACAGAGATCTGGGCCTAAATCCATCGTTTTTTTGCTCACCATGCCATTCCAGTTTGAACCCAACCATATGCAAATCAGTCTTGACATTGTGCCTCATGGGAACAGTCCAGCCCGAACTGCCAAGCCAGGTCCTCCCTGGACTGGAAACAAGCATCCTGAGACCGGTTTCGGGGTTTCACCCCTCTTCAGCCAGGATAGCTTGATTCCAGTGGCATGGAGAGCACGGGACCCATGTCTGGGCATACCCGTCCCACTCGGGGTGACAAATGCAAAAACAACAGTTGATGGACAGAATGCAGAACAATGTCATACATTCACCCCAGTACAGAGATCTGGGCCTAAATCCATCGTTTTTTTGCTCACCATGCCATTCCAGTTTGAACCCAACCATATGCAAATCAGTCTTGACATTGTGCCTCATGGGAACAGTCCAGCCCGAACTGCCACTGCCCGAACTGCCACTGGATTGAAGCTAGCCTGGCTGATGACGGCTGTAAGCCAGAAACCGGTCCCAGGATGCTTGTTTCCGGTCCAGGGAAGACATGGCTTGGCAGTTCGGGCTGGACTGTTCCCATGAGGCACAGGGTCAGACTGATTTGCATATGGCCATGTCTGAACTGGGGTGGCGGAGTGAGCTAAAGAATGATGATGGATTAAACCCAGATCAGTTGACTGGGTGTGAGTGCTTGCAATGTTCAACACTCCGTCCATCATCCCCTTTGGTTTGGCACTTAGGTAAACACCACAGAAAAACATGCTTTATGCACACATGAAAAATGACATATTAACGCGATATTGGAAGGTACATTTTGTTTGTACCTCCAATATGAATTTCCTGTAACCTCTGCCTATTTATGGGTTATTCTAACATTAATGCTATATGTTATCTTTCGAACGAGCATTTCTAAGCTCTCCCTTTGTATCTGTGTGTAATTTGATCATTGTTAGCTTCTTAAAATAGAATATTCAGATGTTTGCATTTAAAATACTAGCATATTCTGATTTGTAAATTGTGTAACTACACTCTACTGGAGTAGGGCATACTTGTATCTGCATTTTAAGCATTAAGGGATACCCCTTGAGAAATAGTTTATCTAAAACAAAAGAAAAGGTACAGCGTTGGTGGAGCAAGGGGTAATGCAAGTTTGATTCATGGTGTGTCAACAACGAAGAAAAGGACGATTACAGAAATTGTCCCCCCCCAAGGCTCAATAGGCATTTGGGATAATTTTTGCTGCCACTTTGACACTTTAATATTTCAAAAGTGGCAACAGATGCTTGTTTAAAATTGCTCAAAAGCATATAAGTAGATCCAGTTGCAAGAGCAAAGTCATATTTTGTGAAACAAATTGAGTTTGCTCTGGTAATTACAGCTGTTTGTACACCTACGTGTCACGAAGTTACACAAATAGCTTTGCGTATCTGGTGCTTATTGCTTGCAATGACACTCGGCAGCATATGGTCCCTCTTAACCCATAGACTACAGTGAAGCAGATATGTTTCTGTTCCTTCGGGAAGCTGCAACCCTGTGATCTGATCTGATCTTTCAGGAGAATGTCACAAATATCTAACAGGTTAACAAATATTTTCAATGGTCTGCCCTCATCTCCATCCTTACAGAATGTAACAAGGTGGGATTCTTTCATTATCTTACTCGTCCACCATTAGACTTGTGTACTTCACCATAGTGTGTGCTGTGTCTAACGTACTTTGGTGCAGTGTGTCTTTTGCTTGGTATACTTTCCTGCAGTGTGTGTTTTGTTTAATGTACTTCCCTGTTTTGTGCATGAAGCCCTTCACTGCAGTCTGCTCTATCGTGATGTACTTCACTGCAGCGTGCATTGTGTTCAATGTACTCACTGCAGTGTGCTTTGTGCCTGATGTATTTCGCTGCAGAGCGTTTGCTTTGTCACTGTTGTACTTCACTGCATTTTATATTGTGCCTGATATACTTGGCTGCAGCATGTCAGTCCCAATGCTCTTTGCTGCAGTGGGTTTTGTGCTGCAGTGTGCCCAGGCCCTGATTACGAGTATAGGTGCTATTTAGCGCACCTGATATATAACAATACCACGGGTATGTTATTTACCAGGTGCAATAAATAGCACTTATTATGAGTTCATTGGGAAAAACGTGGATTTAGGTGTTTTCACGCATCAAAATCCGCATGATATGGTAAATACTGTGTGCTTTTCTCCTGTTAAATTTTGGCGATTTTGACCTGTCGGAATGTAATGAGCCTTGAGGTATCTAGCGTATCTGATACTTATTACATACTTTAAATACTTTTTAACATGTAATTCCAACCTGTGCGTAAAAAGGGGTTTACGCATGGTTCAGAATACACTGACCACATCATAATTAAGCTCTCCGTGTCTAATGTCGCTGCAATGTTGTTTCTTTCTACAGGATTGCATCCCCAGATTGAATTGTATCTTAAAAAATATTCTCTATATTCCTAAAAACCTGCAAAGACAAATTGACCTTGACTTAAAACTTGTAATTGTTGCCTCTTCTTTTCTTTCAAATACCCTCTCCTTACTTCTCATCCTCTGCATGCCTTGTCTTCCTGAGTACAGTGTACTGTAAATCAGGTGCATGCTTGCCTTAATCTCTATTATTGTGATTATTAGATATTGCCATTGTATTTCTGCGAAATTCCCACACCACACTACAAAAATCAGTCTCCCCTTATTTGAAAGTCATACTCATGCAAACTAGCAGTTACTAGTCTCCTCTAACTCTACTAATCCCAAGAACCATCTTCATGAACTCACATACCCCCACATACACCCGCCCGCTAAAGATAACACCTAACTCCTATTAATTCAATCTGCCACAAACAAACTGTAGTAAATGCATTCAATGGTTTCCTTGAGAGCACAAGACTAATCCCACTAACTAACTCAAACTCTGGATTAACCATTAACCTTGGGGCCAGGATACCCTCATGGGTGTTAGTGTGCTTTACAGACATCAGGGGTAATAAGCACTATATAAATGCAACTATAATAAAATACAACACCATTGGCTCTGGCAGGCCATTGCTTTATGCTTAAAACAGATCTGTTCTTTCTTTGTCCTGCAGACCACGAAGCACATGAGGAAGGGAGCAACAATGAGGGCAGGAGAGTTCAAAAGTAAAGTTTATTTAGACCATAGGTCTTTAAACCACATGAGCCCGTACAGAATTTTTTTTTTTTTAAATTCTAAAACACTAAAAAATTCATCTTCTTATGCCATTTAAAATCAAAGTTCCCATAGATTAAACATCTATTTATCTTAAAACATCATTCCTAACTATTTTTGCAAGCAAAATTTTAAAACAATAAAATTTCATATTAAATCACAATACTCGTAACTTCACTTAACTTTATAGTCAAGCAGGGAACCTATTTACAACCTGCATATATTTCCCAATAGCTATTGCAGTATCTAAATTTTCCATATCGGCAAGTAGCTCCCAAGCTTGTGTACGCGACCTTACATCATATTTTAAAAAGATCGGACGTAAAACAGTTTACGGTGATTTAAAAATTTGTGGCAATCCAAGAAAATGTGTAAAATATTACATTTCGTCCTTATCTTACACGTACATTTTCCATCAGGTTTCATTAAGCCTGATTTTATTATACTGTTTGACAAGGCCGGGTTAATACCAATTCTTGTCCTTAGAACTTCCATTCTCAGCCATTGGTTCGGTAATGTGTCTAGATAGGGGTAACTGATTTCTTTCTCCCAGCTATTTCTCATAAACTTTACAGAGTCTTTCTTACTCAGGTACTCCCTATCTACCGCTCTAGACAATTCCTTCCCCTGCAATTTAAGTACACTCTTTATTACATCGATTTGCAAGGTCGGCAGATCTATTTTCACGTTCAAGTGATCACAAATGGTCCGGAGTTTACTTCTTGTAGCTTTTGCCCATTTTAACTCACTGTGCAGAATCTCCTTCATGCACCATTGGGACACTTTTGTAACCTCCCCAGATCCCAAGCGTTTCCAGAATCTAAGTAAGCTTAATTGCACCTGGACATTCCATGCGGTCAACCCTAGCTCCAATCTGATTGCCTGGATCATTGAAGAACTAGGGAGGGACAATAATGATTTAAACATTTCCCTTCGTCCTTATCCCAAGAGCTTTTGCCATCTATACAAAGAATTTCTGCACCATATTGGAGTTGCGGGGGGATCATTGCATTGTAGGCCGTTAGCAATGGTCTGTGGGACATGTCACCATAGCTGCGGTTGAATCTTTTCAGCCCACATACCGCAAGTTGTGCTTTTATTTTCTGCGCCTCCAAATGCATGCCCCACTTTAAGGAATTAACAAACCATATTCCAAGATATTTATATTCATTTACAATATCTAATTTGGTTTGACCCAAATACCAATTGAATTTCGTATTCCTCTTCCCAAAGCACAGGATTTTCATTTTGTCCATGTTTACTGTAAGTCGTTTTGCCATACAGTATGAGCTGAAGATGTTTAGCTTCCTTTGTAGACCCATTTCAGTTTGATCCAGAAGGGCAGGAGAGAAGCACATGAAGGAGAGGACCACACAGGGATGATGGGAAAGGCACACGAAAGAGAACAGAACACAGAGATGGTTGATGCACAAAGACAAGAGAGAGCAACATGAAGCACGGTGAAAACGTACACGAGAAAGACAGCTAGAAAAAGCAGGCATTCTCATGGAGTGCTTAACTAAAAAGAAAAAGTAGTTCTCTAAAAGTGAGCAGTGGAAGGACACACGTCAGCCACTCAAGAGGATTGTAAAGAGGTCATGTTCCAGGGGAAAGGCAAACAAAAGATGGAACAAGATAGACAAGTAAGCCATTGAATAAGAAAAAAAGGAAATGGGAGTGAAAATAAAGCCAACCGGTGGTAGTGAATGGGTGGACTTTAAACCAACTGTATGTTCTTGGTAAGCCTGCAATAGATCTTTTGTATCCCACAGACCTCAAAAGTCTAAAAAAGTAGATACTAATGGAGCGTCTACACATTACTTAATTCCTGTACTCATTCACCTGCATTCTATTAATCAAGCAACTACTCATTACACAAGATACCTGCCCCCTCTCACTTATCCACCCTGCTCTACTGTCTCCTCCGCTCATAGCCAGGTAACTACCTCTTCTACCTGATCTTATAGCTGGACAGGTATAGAACTAGGAGTTTCAAGGCGCTCCGCTCTCTGTTTACTTTCCCTGGACTGTCTAATTACAACTTACTTCATTTCTTGTTGTTTCACATCTCACTCAATAATGTTATATGGACTTCTCACACAGACTTGCGCCGTGTTATATAATATGTGTCTCTTATACTTCCCTCGAACTGGTTGGTTGGCCAGATGGCAAACACGCAAAAGCTGTGCCTGCCTCCCTTCTCTTTAATGTTATGCCTTTCTCCGGTCTAATTGTTCTCTCTGTGTACTGTGTTCTTTATCCCACCTCCCCTGTTTACACTGAAAATGTATCATCTAACCCTGTAAAGAATTTTAGAAATTCTGCTAATCCATTCTGTCTCTGTAAAGCGCTCTGCTGTCACCTGGAACTGATTCCGTGCTATAGAAAACAAACAACCAAAGCATTTTTTTAAAATATGCGTGAACACGAGTCATTTCCATGGAAACATGCAGATGTCTTCTACTTGAATTTAGATGTCCAGAAACTCCCATCCTCTTGCGCCAACCTGATCAAAAGTCAGTCCCTGGCTTGGGAAAAGATGTTCCATCACATTCCTCACGCAGGACACGCTACCTTTGCCTATTTGGGCCTGTGCCTTTGTTGACTACATCCAACATTTGGAAACATTCCCAACATCGTCAGCGCGCAAACCCACACGGGAATTTGCTCTGCTGACACCGGATGAGGAGCGGTGCAGTCCCTCTCGGACTTTGGTACTCTCTGACGAACCGTCTCTCTAGTGCTCAGAATTTAAATGCACCAAACATTGGGCTAACAGCATTTCTGGTCGAAGAACGACAGACAAGGGTCTTCAGTATGAAGATTTACTTAAGTATTAAGGTACAGAAATGCATAAGCTGGGCAGTTAATTAGTATTGTCAACAAACACACAAGTCGATAAAGGCAGTAAGACAAAGAACCCGGAAGAGCGCTATTAAAACATAAATCCTGCATTAATTCGCCTTCAAAGAATGGGAAAAGGGTCTCCTCCTAACACGGAGAAATCATCCTCTTTTAAAGGACTCTAAACAAAGGATTTCATACATTCACAAAAGCAATACATAATTCACGGGTTTACAACCAGTGGAAAACAAGCAAAGAGAAACAGCTGCAGCAGAATATATTCGATAATTTTCTCATTATTCTAGTACCGCGTCTGTGCACTAACATGAAATGGAACATAGTATGCCATTTGGTCTGGACTGTCATCTTGTCCCTGGGAAAGTTACATCTTGCTCAGCTTAACTAGAGAAGATCTCTGTCTCGTCTGATGAAGAGGCAAGTTCTTTATTATAGGGAAGGAATAAACTGCAGTGCAAGTCAAGTGAGGTAAAACAACGTCACGTCGAAGATGGACGATGGATCCTAAGTTAGATAAAGCAGGAATTCTTGCATTTTAAGCGTCAAAATCGAATCAAATTGCGTTCACAACTGCGACCTCAATTTTGAAAGCACGCAAATAATGCAACGAACGGGTTCAGAACGTGAATACTTGCATACATTTGAGATCTGAAACCACCCTGCATTGAATGCTGTTCATTGGATGTCTGTGAATGTTTTTTTTGCAGTTTTATATAGCGCAAACTCGACCCGAAGGTCTCAGAGCGCTTTACATGAGCACCAGTTACATTATTAGTATATGCTTCCAGACACAATGTCAGGATCGTTGATCGACCAGTGCTTAATTTGTAAATAAATAAGTGCCAGGAACAAAGGTTTTGCTGACGAGGCCGCTGCAGCTTGTACTACTTACTAACTGGAGCTGCCACATGTCTGTATAAACGCTCCCTACTAAACATCGTCGACGAGCACGGGCAAACACCGGCACTAATTAAGCTCTATTTGCTCCTCAGATCCGGATACTTTGCCTTTGAATTATGGCTGTATTTTCCTAAGTATCCAGATGACAGAGGTGCCCATTTTTAGGTCGAGCCTCGAGTAGCGCGCAAGCGCTGCTAGGCGAAGACTTTATGTTAGGGGGTTTCAAAAGCTGACCACACGCTCGTGCTTCGTGGCCTTTTACCTGCGGTTACGCGCGCCGCAGACATGTGTTTCCAATTATCGTGCCCAGACGCGGGCGCGATAGTGGAAACACATGTCTGCCGCCGCGTAATCGCAGGCAAAGGCCACGACGCACTGAGCGTCTGGTCAGCTCTGCAGGCTGCCGCGCTCGCTCGTTCCCTTAGTTTTTAGAATGCGTCGCTCGCTTGATTTATTGTTTGAAGGTATGTGAGAATGTTGCCAAGTTTTGTTTGGCTCGCGGGGTGGTTGCTACTGTCTGTCTTATGCTCGTGTGCTTCTGCTTAGACTGTGGCGAAGTTTTGTGCTTACTTGTCCTGTGTGCGTGTGATGCAGCTTGAACTCTGCCTCGTCGAGTGGGTTGCATAGATTTCCCGATGAGGTGCAGTGTACACCTCCCTCCCCCTACACCCACCCACCCGCGCGCACACACGCTCCCCTGGGGCGGTGCCTGTGTGCTGGGCAGCAGCGAGCTCCGGACTGACTACTGCAGCCCTCTGGCTCTCAGGAACAAGTTCTATGCCAGGCTCGGTCACGCAGTGGACAGCCCTCTCTCAGTAACCGCAAATTCGGGCAGTGTTCGCAGAGAGGAGGTGTGTGACCCCAGCTCTGCCAGTCATCTTGCCCCAGCTTTTCCTTTCTAACTATGCTCCCCCTCTGCTCCTTTACCATTGCACCTGGGAGTCTTCCCCCCCCCCTCTCCCCACCCCACCTACTAGCTCTTAGGTCTGATTACCCCCCACCCCCTCCTCCTCCTACCAGTTCCTAATCTGCCCCTCGGCCACATCACACAGCGTCCGGGGCCCCAGCCCTGCCCTCTTGAGCACTACCCTTGGCTAGTCCCGCCCATTCCCCTCTTCTTCCGGTGTCCCCGTGCCCCAGCTCCGCCAGCGCCTCCGCACCCGGTGTCTGAAGGCAGATAGTGTCGGAGTGGGCGAGCTGCTGCCCAGATCTCGCCTGTGATTAACTGCAGTTGAGCCGGTGGTGACAGGGCCATTTAAGCTCCTGCAGGAGGCTGCGGCGGGTGGCAGGGCAAACAAAGGCATCCTTGAAGATGGAAAACCCCAGACAAGGGCCCTGTTTTGCATTTCTAACCTGTGTGAATGAAGGGGGCAAGTGTGCGCTGCTTCCTGTTATACCAGCAAGCCCCCGGCTGTGCAGGGCTCACCCCCACACTTCGATGGAGCTGCCCTTTCACATCGCTACATTCAAGAGGCACCTCGGCGTGCCCCCTGCTGGCCTTGAAGTGCAGGGACAGTTCATCTCCCTGCTGCATCCGCCCTTTGAACCTCCCCGCCCCCACCATCTGCGCCTTATTAGCATGTCAGTTTGCATAGAAGAAGTACTGTTGTTAGCCGAGTGTGTTAATGCTGCTGCTTGGAACTTTCTGTGACCTGCAGGCTACAGGTTTCGCGTTACTTGTAGCCTGCTTTCGGTAACAATGCAAACGGCCAGTCCTCCTTGTTTTTTGGTGTGATACTGCACCATTAGCCAGACCCACACGAAATACATAACAAGCACACACAGACACCTACTCAAGCATACACAGACACACACTCAAGCACACGCACACACAAAGACACTAAAGCACATAAGCACACATACACACACCTGAGCACACAAGGACACGCACCCACAGGCACACACAGACTTACTACAGCTGCAGTCTGCAGAACTCATTTTATACACCTCAGAGGGAAGAGAAGCGGAGCTGGCCAAAGTGCCCTCATTTCAGTATGAGCACACAGAGATTATCACATCTTTATTTGGTGGACAATAGTATCAACTGGTAAGGCATCTAAGTGGGTTACAGTGCTTGCTACAGAGACACAGCAGCTCTCCGATCCCAATACGTATAAATACACCAGTTGCTAAGGGTGCTTTCTGTAGAGATTTGTGAGTAATCCAGGTCGAGGGTTTGAATGATGAAAGAGATAATGGACCAGTTGCCTCTGAAGCAGCCATTTAGACTCTTTTCCGAGTGCCTGCCTGGGGCCCTGCTCTGAGTTTGCTTTGAGGAGGTATAGGGATAAAGCAAAGTCACAAACAAGCCAGAGGCAGGCCGCAGCACAGAGCAGCCAGACTTTGCCCTGCTCGGTAAATCACAAATACCCAAGCCTAAGCTGTTAATGCAGAGTAAGGGAAGAGATAAGGAGCAGGTCTGCTCCGTGGAGAGGTGGGTCTGGTGGCTAGTACAGTATTGTTCATCACCGTGAAAATTAAACAAATGGAACCCCCAAATGTTACTGCAGTAACACTTGTTGCACTTACAACCATCATGGTGACCTCAGTGGCGATGCTGGCCTGAGGTGGGTTGTAGATCAGTTGGCCTGTACACTCTGTACCATTGGCACTCTACAGCGACAGCAGTGGGCAGGACCTAGCAAGGAGCAGGGGTGCTTGAAAGGCAGTGACTGAGGAGGACGCAGGAAGTGACACGCAAGGGACGCACTTTAAGGCCAGGTGGCTCTCGGCGATGGATAGCCACACAAATACCAACGAGGAGTTTGACTCCTGTTACAAAGTCGTGGAAGAATCTTCTTACCAGCACCGAGACTGTCTCTTCACATCACAAAGGCCTAGCAGCTGTCTCAGGCCTGTGCTCTGTATCAAAGTCCAGCTTTGCCCCGACCAACTCTAATTCAAATAATTTAAAAAACCAAGCATAACTCTCATCAAAAGAAGCCCCAAAAGTAATATCCTACTAAAAGAAACCCAACCACGAAAACTGAAAAAAGACAACATTTATTTCATAATAAGGACTAGGTAGGGTGATGTGTGAAGAGGACAGCACACGGAGAAACAGTGGATGGGAGAGGAAAGCAGTAACACTGGTTGCCAACATCAGATGCGTGTGTACATCAAAACACGAGCTAAGGCAATCTAAAACAAGCATTGGCATAGGCAATAGGTCTCGCCTTTGGGACCTTATAAGTGTTTAACCATGCAACAGTTAATGTTGTTGCCCCAAAGATATTGTGCTGCGTAACTAAATACTTATAAGGTCCCAAAAGCGAGACCTATTTGCTATGCCAATGCTTGTTCCTGATTGCATCAAGGCCCACTGCACCCTTGCTACCCACTGCCAGTGGCAATGGGCCAGATGCATCAAGCATTTTTCTGCTCGCAAACGGGCCGATTCGCAGAATCGGCCTGTTTGCGATCACAAAAAATGCTTTTGCGATGCATCAAACCCAACTTTGCGATTCGGTAACCTGTTACCGAATCGCAAAATGGGTTTGCGATTTGCCATTAGGAAGGGGCGTGTTTAGGGCGTCCCTTCCTAATACCGAATCGCATCGGTATGCATGAAAGTTTTGCGAACGAAATGCGGTCGCAAAACATTCGCATTTTACCACCTACTTCAAGTAGGTGGTAACCAAGGGACCCCTTCCTCTTTGTGAATGTCAGCAAATGCATTTTCTCAGAGCAGGCAGTGGTCCCACGGATCACTGCCTGCTCTTAGAAAATGAAAGGAAAAGTTTTCATTTTCTCTTTTGTAAAGCATCCCGTTTTCCTTTAAGGAAAACGGGCTGCTTTACAAAAAAAAAGATTGCTTTATTAAAAAGCAATCACGGACATGGTGGTCTGCTGACCCCAGCAGGCCACCATCCCCGTGATTTTTGGATTCCTAGGGGGTCGCAAATTGCTACCTACCTCATTAATATTCATGAGGTAGGTCATTTGCGAACCCTTAGGAATCGCAGAAAATGTTAAACACACTTTCATGCATTCCATTTGCCAGTGGCGGCTGGTGACATTTGAAAGTGGAGGGCGTAAAAGTTTGGGATGAGCAGTATGTTGCTAGCGAACGCAGCGAGCGAGCCCGTCTGTCATAATGAGGCGATATGGGGGGGGGAGGGGGGAGTTCTCCCCGTAAGAAAATTTGTAATAAGAGTGGGCAAATGGTGCACTTTTAAGTACATTTGAGAAAGCAAGAAGGTTAATAAGGCAACTGTGAAACTGTAGTTACGACATCAATAGATTTCATATGATAATGATGTAGGTAGCTGCTTACTCAGTATAACTGCAAAACTTCATAACAGACTTTGAGATAACAATGCAATGCCCGCTGCTGTGTCACCTCATTGTAAGAGGCGCCGGCGACTGTATCCTCGGAGGTGTACACACTGCACACCCACATGGTTTAAACAGGATTGTGGCCACCGAGCGGAATCTCCGTGAAAAACCTACTCACTCTTGAGGACGAAGAACTGAGTGAACTGACGCAAAAAAAAAGCGCTAACTACATAACAAAGGAAAATAAAATGAACTATGGGTGGAGGCAAATACAAAATGACGAGGAATTTGCCCACTTTTACAAAAGTGATGATGTACAAGAGGGGGAGGAAGAAATTAAACTCTGTCTGTTTTGAAAAAAAAAAGTAATCCGTTTTTGAATTACACACTTCGGGGGTTTGAATCGAAGCTATTGCTGCAATACACCACCTAATGTTGACACTACGAGGTGTTCAGACTAGACATCTTCCATGAAAACTAAAACATATGGTGGTGTATTGTTTGGAGAAATACTCCACCAAATGACTTCGTTTTTCATGCACACACTCTGAGTAACGCACGACTGGCAACACTACATGGCGCACTTCATAATCTATCTTCCCTTTGGAATCGTTTTGATTACCTCATCCCCCAGTTAGCCACGTAGCAAGATTACTTGTGAATACCTCCCACTCGGATTATGCATGTAGAGTTAATCTGCTAACCTTCCAACTGACACCGCGCAGTATTGTGTATTGAATCAAGCACGGACTTGAATACTGCAGTTTCGAACCATTTCCAGAGGCTTTGAGACAGGCTCTGTGCGTGAAATTCTAAAGCAGCCTTTGACTGATGTGATATACCGTAAGCATTTCTAGCCGCAAACTGTGCCCATAAATTGTTTATCTGCCTCAGTTAAATTTATCATATCCACACATTACAGACCTTCCTTCTCCATCAATTTTTAAATTGTTTGGCATTCATGTGAAAGATAGAGGGCATCTTTCTATGATGTCAAGCATTATTTAAACTCATAATGACGACGAATGTCCTTTTCTGTGTTGTGTGATAGTTAGGGTCTTCAGGGGTGTAAAGCAGGCCCCTGCAGCCTCTGCTCTGACGAGGTGTGTAGACTAGAGTGCGTGCATGAAAAACTAAACTAAAACATTTGGTGCTGGTGTATTGCTCGGAGCAATACCAGTCACGGCTCACAATACTCGCGGGGGAGGGGGGGCCCCGTGGGGGGGGGAGGGGTGGGGGGCCGCGGGGGTTTGAAAATAAAGTAGATTAAACTTACTTGACCGGGTCCGCCGCCTCTGCTGTCTGCTTCTGGGCCGGGGTCCGCGTTTGGCACCTTCACCGTCGTCTTCTGCTGAGTGGCTACTGGCTGGCAAGCCCTCTCAGGCTCTCAGCCAATCCAGACGCTGCTCCAGAGTCCAGCAGCGCCAGGATTGGCCTGGAGCAGGGTCACTCCCTGCCCATTAGGAGACCGGGGGCTGCGAATGAAGTAACCCTCGCTCTCCTAAGGGGAAGGCTTAGTGCGCATGTTCGGGCTGGTCTTAAAAATGACCAGCCCAAAAGCGAACTATGCGCACTATTGCGCTGTCACTCACTCTGAGTGCTGCCGCAGCCCCACCCCTTCAGCATTCCTCGTTCTACTTCTGACGCTAAAAGCGTCAGAAGTAGAACGATTTCTAAATGGGGCCGTGGGCCCGTGGCATTGGTGGGCAATGCCCGAACGCCCCCAATGGACGCACCGCCACTGCATTTTGCGATTCCCTAATTGCAAATTGCAAGGATTCGAAATTAAGGATTCGCAAAATATTGTTTTGATGCATCTGGCCCAAGATGTTTTAGCCCTCTTCTAACGGCTCTGGAGCTCATTTCTGTTTACCTTCAGGAAGGAACGCCTCTGCAGGGAAATCATTGCAAGCAAGGGTTTCTTACCAGCCTTTCAGAGATTTACTTTTGGACATAGGACCTTTTCTAGAAAAACGAGCTCCTCCCGTGCCATGTTAACCCTCTATAAACACACCTCATCCAACCAGTTAGGAATTGCGTTGTCTGTTGCTGACTCTTTTACTGCAAAATGGTCTTCCATGACATATGTGTTGCATTATGCAGCACAGGCTTTTTTTTGATTATGTACAATGTATTGTTTGTAAATAAAGAGCACTACAGTTTGAAAAGATGAGCAAGAGATCTTGGGTCTGATTGAAACTAAAAACAAGTGATTAAAGTGAGAAACGAATGATCCAGATAGGGTCTGACTGAAAATAGGCTCGAGCACCAAAATAAAAGTAGCCCTCTTTAGCGAATTAAATAGCTAAAAAAAGTGGCCCACATTTGCAAATTGGGGCAGTTTTGAACTTATTAAAACACAGCGCACAGGTGTTTTGCAGGGTATGGGAGGCAACAATGGTGGTAATGTCTGGAAATCAGTGATAAAAGCAGGCCCACAGACAAACAAGCGGTCCATATACTGATCTGTCACATCAGCCCTTCAGGCTCTGCCTGATTGCCTTATATGCCAGACCGACTCTGGGTCCAAATGGCAAAAAAGACGCAAAGAGACAAGACAGGTCTATGCTTGTATTCTTGTACTAGGCTCCTGTGTTTCCAAACTACTAACAAACATTGGCAAAGCCAACAGGTCTGACCTTGGCAAGCCTGTTTTTTGCAAACATGTGCAATAGGCATTAAAAGTGTAAAAGTTATACAAATTAAAAATACTAATATCTAAAAAAAAATGACATGTATTTGCAAAACAAATAAAAAAACTCTAATTGTTAAAAGAAATAAAAAAGTGTGAAATGAAAGCAGAGATTGGCTTACAAGCCCTGGCACTGAAGTAGACTACACTTTAGGCTGGCGTGCACATGAGCTTAAGCAAGATGCCATCGCTCACAGTGAAGAGAGACAATGGTTGAAGCCAGACCCGGGCTGTCAGTTTTTTTCCACTGGGCATTTCGCCAGTGGGCTGGAGCCTTTGGGAAGGGGCGTAGCTTGGTCAGTTATATTGGGGGGGTGTGAGCTTCAGATCTCCCGATAATCACGCTGGCATACAATGCTAAAATACATTATTCAACAAGCAGGGCGCATGATAGGGGCTTAAGTGGTAGGGGAAAGGGAGAGGAATGCGGATTGGTATGAGTACTAAGTGAGAGAAAGACAATATTTTAGAAAATGATCAACATTTTTTACGACTTTGAAAACAGAGATGAGAGAGAGTCTGTGTGTGTTTTTGTCACTGTGCGCATGCAAAAATCTTAGTTGAATTCCGACAGACACCTCACCATACCTGACTGAAAGCACCTGTACCAAACTATTTATCTGAAAATACATGTATTAGGTGGTGTAACACCCCAAACACCCCCACGATGTTACGCCCCTGCCTTTGGTGGACGTATTTTAGGGCAAGGAGCTGTTGCAGGCACAGCGGAGCTTCAGAAGAGAGAGAGAGAGAGACAGGGAAGAGAAAGGAGAGACAGAAAAGGGGAGAGAGATGAGAAAGTGAGGAGTGCGGGAGCAGGGCTGGTATGAACATTATTGCCAGGGCTACTTTTTGTTCCCGGGCTGAAGTGGGATGACTCATAGCCCCATGCTGTATTCTTTGGTGATTGGAAGCAAAGTGTGCATGACACTTGAATAGACCAATGGATGAAGTGGGCTGACCGAAAGCCTCTGAATGGATAGATGCATAGTGATATATTTTTATCATGAATATTTTGGAAAATATGAGGTTGGCGAAATAGCTAAACTGTTTCAGGCCAGACCTAAAAAACAAAGCCCAAACTGACAATTTTGCACAGCTGCTTTTTCAGCTCACCAATTAACATAATTTGCAAATACAGTGACAGCTTTGTCCCTCATTCCTTATGATTCCTCTTTTAGTTGAATAACTTCTATTTATTGTAATCATCAGATCAAGAGATCACAGAGAAACATTTGAGTTTAGTCATCATCTCACCCTCTAATGTACAACAAGTGCATTGATCATGCAGATACACATCCTGAAGTAACACAAACAAGGCATATTAAGTCTAATACAGAATCTCTTTAAATGGTATCTTCTTGTGCCACGATCGTAACATCGAATAATCTGGCTTTCAAGCATATGTGATTGTGTGATGTGAGCCTGGGGCCGTATTGCCGGAGTATCCTGGGGGCGGAACGGGTGTTTGCGCCCACTTTGCACTCCCCAGGGCACTTTGGTATTAAAGAAGGGACCACAGACTCTTGTGCGTCCCCTTCTGTAATACTGATAGCGCTGGTGCACATAAAGCGCCAGCTCTATTATCAGATGGCGTTCCCTCATTTGAATGGGGGCGTGGCCTCATGCAAATGAGGAAATTCCTTTGCCTCTGTACCCGCGCCATATTACAGATGCGGGGACAGAGGCAAAGAAGACCTAAAAGGTGGCGCGCTGTCAGTGTGCCCCCAGATAGCAGCCCTTTGAAGGGGTAAGGGGGTCCCATGGACCCCCTAGACATCCTCTTGTAGGCGTGTGCAGTCACTCACTGCATCCCCCTGCAAGGAGATCGCTAATCCCCGTTCAAAGTGCAGGTGGGTTGCCGCCTGCACTGTGAAACACGGAGCGGCTTCACAGCAGCCGCTCCGTTTTTCACCTGAATGCGTGAGTTCGCGGCTGCCATGGGGGCAGCGCATTCCCTATAATGCGACACATTTTTCTGGTTAGCGCTGGGCACACCTTTTGAAAGTGTGCCCAGCGCTGACCAGGAAAATGTGCCCATACCGTAATACGGCTCTTGGTGTCTAACGATTCGACAGCTTTCACTTCTCTGGATCAAAACTGGCCTTTATACAAGTGCGCATCTCAAGCTTCACATCAGGGGCCCTGTTATGTATACGGTTCACTTTCCCCGTTTGCGCTCTGCGCACCTTAAAAAAGATGCGCCGGGGGCCAACAGGCAAAGTGTGCCCTATTACATATAATGCGCTGCCCCCAATAATGCCGCGAACGCTCGCTGCCCTGGGGGTAGCGCATTCAGGTGAAAAACAGAGTGGCTTTGAAGCAGCCACTCAGTGTTTCACTGTGCAGGCGGCAACCCGCCTGCACTTTTAAGGAAGATTAAAGATCCCCTTGCAGGCGGGTGCAGTGAGTGACTGCACCCACCTGCAAGGGGATGTGTGGGGGGTCCATGGGACCCCCTTTCACCCCTCCAGAAGGCAGCTATCAGGGGGCGCACTGACAGCACAACACCTTTTAGGTGGTGCACTGTCATTGCGCCTCCTGACAGCTTCTTTGCCTCTGCGTCTGCATCCGTAATACAGTGCGGGCGCACAGGCAAAGGGATTCCCTCATTTGCATGGGGCCATGCCCCCATGCAAATGAGGGAACGGCCTCTGATGATGGCGCTGGCGCTTTATGTGCACCAGTGCTATCGGTATTACAGAAGGGGATACACAAGCGCCTGCGGCCCTTTCTCTAATACCTAAGTGCCTCAGGGCTGTACAAATGCCCATTGCACCTCCGGGGAACTTCTGTAATACGGCCTGAGAAAGGCTTCAGCCGTAAGTGGTTGCTTGCCTTTATACCTTAATATGAAACTGAACATCCATGGATTGGACTGATTTAAAAAATAGGGACGTTTATCACTTAAAAGGCAATCCTCTATATGTTTCTTACTAAACTTCCAAACACTGTTTTGTTATTCACTCCTATTTATGGCATGGGTACAAAAACCCATTAGTTGGCTTAAGAAACGGATGTTGTTACAACGTGCATGAGGGTTTACTACAAAGTGCTTTTTAAATGGCATTGCTTGTTCGTATATGCCAGTTGGCACAGCATGACTTAAATATAAGGATGGAGCTATCCAGATCATTAAGATGGATTGTTCCTTGTTGGTGGCTGGAGCAATGCTTGCCAATCAAAGTACTTAGCTTTCCTTTGAGACTGTATCACAATACATTTAGGGTTTTCCATGGGCAATTAGCATTTCTTGTTAAACAGTATAATTACAGTCATAATTAGAAAGTATAGAACATTTTCTCCCAAGTCAAAGTAATTGTCTCATTTATTATTTATTGACATTAGATGGGCACTCTTAAAGTGTAACAGGGTGGTTTTGCCTTGAAATTTAGTAAACATAAAGCCTCCAATTGTCAGCCCTAAGGAACATATTGACAAACAGAATCTCCTCTTTCCCGGTGTAACTTAAGGCTTGCGTTCCAGTTGTTCTGTCAGACCATAAATGTACCACTCTCCCACGATGACCTGGGACATGTATTTAAAATATCATTGATGTATCAAAGCCAATTTCTCACTTTATCAAAAACAGAGTTTTTTTTAAGTTTAGTATAAGTATTTATGGAAGGCTCATACCCCTGAGGTATCTTCGTGCGTCACTCAGAGAAAAATAAAGTATTCAGTTTCCTCCTGATAGTGATGGGAGATGAAATGGTTTTCAGTAGAAGTGGTAATGAATTCGACATACGATGCGCTATTACGGATAAGATTTGCCTCCAAAGGACGTTTTACAAAAATAGGGTATGCGTAAAATACGTAATGAAGGTGAGCTAAGATGAACAAATGAGATGAAGAGTATCTGCTCATTTTAGAAGTGGGGAAGAAGGGTGCTTTTACAAAAATACATTTGTGCACTAAGCATAGCTTTGAAATCTAATCCTAATATTTATTGGAAGCCTGTGGAGCTTGGCAAGAAGAAGTTTGGCTTTAGGAAAGCATGTGGTAGATATGGTGAACCTAGCAGCTTGATTCTGGATCAATTAAAGTCTAAGTATCAGGATTTATTTAAGCCCAGGTATATGGCATTGCAGTAGTTACGTCTAGAGCAGTGCCTCCCAAACTTTTAGAACCACGGTCCAATTTTTAGAAGGACAATCTTTCATGATCAACCTAGTTTTAATGAACATGAGGCGGGTTGTTTTATTACAGGTAACTAAAGCATCATGTGGTAACGCACTGTCATTTACAGACAGCACATTTATCATTGAAATGGCCACTAAATTTGCACAGACATACTGTTTTAGTGATAAAACAATATTGCACACAAATGATAATGGGTGGAAATCAGATTTCAGTGATTTTGTATCATTCGTGCATGACCAAGTAAAGTGCCTTGATTTTTTTTTTTTGATCCTATTAAAATCTTCGTTTCCTTCACACTTTGAAATTGCAAAACAATGGGCTTTGTTTTTTCTTTCCTAACTGCTGAATATGTAGAGTTCATTTACAGGCATTTACATTTTGTTCTGTTACAATAAATGACACCCTACAGCCTTTTCCTTTCACATTCCCTGTACCCCAGCAAGTTTATCACGTAATTCACTTTACTTTTCTTTCTCTTACTGAAAAGTGAGAGGAGTTTGTAAACACCAATCCCCATGGTAAAAAAGCAAAAGCAGCACTTTGTCAGAAGACATAACCTGACATTTTACTTCCGTCTTTGAAGTGCAGCAAATGTGACAAGATAAATACAGAATTTAATGGCATCTTTATTTATTCCTTAGAATTGTGTGGCCTATCACAAAGTGGCTCACACCACAGTTTGGGAAATGCTGGTCTAGAGCTCTTAATAGTTGCAATGGCTGAGCTAACATCACTAGAAAGAAGGGGGAGAATAGGTAAGAGCTTGTGCATATTGTTTGCACATATATGTACAAGATGAGACAACTGCAGAGACTTGCACATCCATCTTTAACATAAAGTCTACTCTGCTCCTGAACACTGTGACTTGGTGGAGGTGGGGGACAAATTGAACTGGGCCACAGTAGAGATTATCATAAGGAGGGGGCTTTCCATTCAGCTAACCCTTCAGTCTTCTCTAGGTTAATTTTCATTTCTAGGCAGTCTTTCCGATTACTGTTGGTTTCATCAGTTCCCTTAAATAGGAAAATGAGTGGGTTGCCACCAGCCTATTTGTACCCATAATTACTGATTAATTGAGAAAGGGGTTGAAACATAGATAGTTAACAAGTGGGAGAATAATGTAGCTCCATGAGGGATACTTGCGTTCATAGATATTGGAGTAGATTTGAAATGATCTAGGGCAACTTTCTGGGATCTATTCTTCAAGAAAGCAGTGAACCAATTGTGAAATTCAGAAATATACCTGTTATAGTAAAGAAAAAATCTACAGATCAAAATATCATGATCTGTCTTATTGAATGCCTCCGACATGTCTAGTAGCACAGGGAGCTTGGATTGTTAGAATCTGCTGCCATACGAAGATAGTCAATGGCATCTACCATGGCAGGTTCGGTGCTTCTGTTGAGATGAAAATCAATCTGAGCATCGTCAAGGATTTGATGTTCTTCTGGAAAGGTAGATAACTGAACAGCTACTGTTCTTTCAATGACCTTAGAGACAGCAGGAAGAAGTGTGATATAGTGTGATATAATATTAGGATCTAAATTAGCTTGGGTTCCCTAGGGACTATTCCTGCTGTTAAAGAAAGCCTACATGATACATGAAATCCATCAGTCCTGGACTGCCTGTTTGTATAATCTTTATGGGGATGAATTCTAGCAGAGGACTAGACTTGCATTTCTTCATGAAATGATATAGAGAAGGCGTCTTCAACGAGTAGCCCGTGAGCTACCAGTAGCTCTGCAGCTCCTTGTGAGTAGCTCTTTTGTGTGCAGCTCAGCCTCCTATTATAGAAACTGTTGCTTGGTTGAATTCTTATTTGTGTGCCAAAATTAAAAAGCATACATTCGAGATGAAAATGTGTGTATTTTCAGAACTCATAAGCTGCTTGGAGAAAAATGTTTGAATTTTCAAAATGTATTTAAAGCTATTATTAGAAATGGAGAGATGCATTACTCTCATTATTACTTTGGTGCCAGGGCAGTGCAGGTATGAATGTTATGTATTACCCATGTAGAGGGGAATACTACTGGTAACCCCGCCTAATGCACTAATGTAATCACTGCTGACAGTCTTGTTTGAGATGGCTACTACTACATCACCAATATTAGTAGCTCTGGATGATTTTCAGTGAACATAAGTAGCGCTTGTTACAGAAAAGGTTGGAGACCCCTGATATAGAGTGTCTTATGGGAAATTGTGAAATTGGTTTATAATATGGAAGATGAGTTGATTAATTCTTGTAAGGATCAGTTGAGGAATTGACCGGTATGGATGCTAGAATATAGGTGACTTTCTTTACAATAGTATCAGTGAAGAAGGTACCTGATGTAGGCCAAGGGTGAGTTAAGCACACAGCAGCTGATCTTTAAAAAGGTGAGTGAACCTGTAGGTCTTACTTCAGTGGCACAGGGTAAAAAGGACCTGTTCACCTCTGCGGATTACTACACAGTATGCTGCCACCACCACGCTCGTGCTGCCTAACTCTTGGTGAAGGTGGTAGCCTTCCAGCACTGTGAGGGTAGTATTTTGGTCACCCCTCGCAGTCCAACAAGACCGCAATCCGTGAGATAGGCCTATGTCATGGGTGCACATGCATGATCCTTGTTTGCCTATGACAAAACAAATCAGTATTAGGGATCCAGACAACAGTACAGTTGGGCACTCAGGGCAGGGGTAAATGTCTTTTACCATGCAGAGGACTTTTCCATCCCACCAATTTCAAATATATGAAGTGCAACGATTTTGCAATAGTAGAAATTCCCTCTGCCTGAAAGGACAAAACATATTCTGTTTATTTTCTTGTGGTTGATTCAAAACTGAATATGCCACAAAATGCAGATATATTTGAAGAAGAAGTAATTTCATAGGAATATATCAGAAATGACACTGATGTGTATTTTCATTATTTTATCAAAAAATTGTGACTTCATTAATTGACCACTTATTGAGCATTTACAAAATGGACTTATTTCCTCCCGGTTGCTTGCTGTACGCAGACTTGTGGGACACTGTATTAAATTTGGACCTTAAATGTTTCAACTCCTCGACCTTCACCAATCAGGATTCAGATCGGGTCACAGCACGGAAACTGCACTGATCCACATCGTGGACGACACCTTGAACCTTCTGGACCAGAATGAAAGCTGCCTTCTTATACTTCTAGATCTCTCCTCAGTGTTTCACATGGTCAAACATGACCATTTGATTGCTCTGCTGGAAAAAAGGATGGGGTTAGCAGGCCCAGTCCTAAATTGGTTTTCCTCATTCCTGCACAATAGAACTCAAAGAATTAAAATCAACCATTCCCTTTCTAACAGTTCCCAAGTCTCTATAGGAATGCCTCAAGGTTCAGCACTGTCTCCCACGCTCTTCAACCTATTCATGGAACATCTCATCGCAATTCTGAATCATTCAAACATACATTACCACATGTACGTAGACAATACTCAACTGTACTTGAAAAGCTCTACTCCGGAGGACATCAAAACACTTAACGCTGTCCTAGTGAAAACGCAAAATTGGTTAACCCACAATCATCTTATGCTGAATACTCTGTAAACCGAATACCTCCTGATCTCCCCTCGCAATCACTCGACCCCACACACTCATGACTGGCTCAAACAACTAAAGGCCCTCAAATGCACCCCTCATATTGTGGATTCAACTAGATCTTTAGGCATAATACTGAACAAACACCTAAATATGCAAGACCACATCAGGGCAACCAACAGAGGAGCTAATCACCAACTTAACACCTTAAGGAAAATCAAACCCTTCCTTCCTACTGCGGACATGAAACTTGCAGTCCAATCACTAGTAAACTCTCACCTAGATTACGGAATTGTGACCCTAGCTGGACTCCCCAATGCCAAACTGGCCCCTTTAAGGGCTACGCTGAACTCTGCTGCCAGACTCATTACTGGTTCAAGAAAATGTGAACATATCACACCAGACTAAATTCAACTCAAGTGGCTCCCCTTAGAAGGAAGGATTCGTTTCAAGATTGCCTGCTTGACTCATAAAGCACTTCACTATAACACTCCGGTTTACTTGGCAAACAAACTTGAACTATCCGGCTTGAATCGATCCCTAAGAAGTTCTAAACATCGACTGCTGAAACCACAAAAATTCAATAAGAAGAAAAACTACAACCGAGCCTTCTCTGGTTTGGCGCAGAGAATCTGGAATGCTCTTCCTCCCAAAATCAGATCCAACCCTTCGATTACCACATTAAAAAAGAAGTCAAAGGCCTACTCCTGAACAGCTACTTGCAAAAATTGACATGAAACCATCCAAACTGAAACTAATTCGCCAGGTTCTTCAGTACTCTCAATCGATCGATTAATGTTGCATTTGTTTTGCTTTATATCTCCTATTTCTAGGCCACTTTTCTTTCATGTTTTTAGTTAACTGTCTGCTTATTAGTTACAATTGCTACCCTTCCTGTCCATATTGCTTGCTTTTGTGAACAGCGCTCTGATACATGGACAGGTCATGTTCGCACTTTATAAAACTTTTCAAATAAATAAAAGTATGTACAGGGCCAGGAGTAAATTAGGTATTTAGCAGATTGTTTATGATTCTATTTATTGACATCAGCAAGTTACTTGGGGGCACAACTAACTCAAGCAAGAAGCAATCCAGTCATCGTAACCAATCCCCTAGCCATATATAAAGTTTGACAAATGATCAAAGCTCAGACATATCAACTAGTTCAGTAGTTCTTAACCTTTGGACTTCTGTGAACTCCCGCTTAATCATTTTTGGAATCCGAGGACCACCCCATAGCCATTACTGGAATCCGGAGGCTCCGGCCTAATCACTTTCAATTATTTGAACCACAAAACAATACATAAAAATATGGAAAAAAGTGTTCATCAAACAAATACACAAATGAGGAAATATTTAATTTAATTCACAAACAAATATGAACAAATATAAAACAAATGTTTTTTTAATTTCAATAGGAAGGTTGGAGGCCACCCTTTGTCCATACTACATTCCGTTTGATGCACTTGCACTGCTGCCACAAATCAATCTGAGGATACCAACTTAATTTGTAGTCTGCAATTTCAAATTCATTTACATTTACAGAATGTTTTACATTTTGCTTCTTTATTTATATACACTTTAATAATCTGTTAGCATTATTTAATTTTTTAAGAAGACACAGACCACCTGAGTAGGTATTGCAGAACCCCAGCGGTCCCCGAACCACAGGTTAAGAACCACTGAACCAATGCATTCTCAGGAGCTCAATCCTCAGCAAAGATACCCAGTGGCTCCCACCAGAGTGTAAGGGTCAAGAGAGAAAATTGGAGAGACAAAAGAAGCACAGAAACATATGTTGTATTTAGGGATCTGCCCACAACTGGGACCTTCAACCTAACCCTATTGAAAGACACTCGCCTGGTCTGCCCTGATACCCAGAATCACCAGTTGCACCACCCTCAAAAAGCTCAACCCAGGGGGCATGACCTAGCTTGCAATGGAGTGAGATGTGCCTTTCTATGGCTCTGGCTCCCCTCTTGCCGTCTTAGCTTAATTTCAGCACCAGGGACGAGGAGAAACAACACTATTGGGTGCTGTGACCCCACGATATACTCAGGCACCGGGGAAGCGAGCCCAAACACGGTCAACAAGCACTGAGACAGCCCTAGCACTACTCGGCTGGAGCGCCACATGGCCTGATGTCATTTTGAGGTCCGGCAATCCTGAGGCCAGCGAGTGGAGCGGAGGTCCTAAAGACTCGCTGACATCGCCACAGGACCTCAACGCACCCTGAGGGACACCCCCTGCCTCCCCCGAACTTGCAGCAGCCGTGGATCCTCTTAACTCACCTGCGGGCCTGGGACTGGTTGGGGCTGCCATTTTGAATTGGGCTGCGTTGCAGCCTGTGTGCTGCATATTGCGGCACTGAGGCCTCCTCCCTGGGCACAGGTACTGCACAGTGGAGCCCCCTAGCCATCCTGGAGCACTGTCTTGCCACCGCATCTCAACAGCATAATGGGGGGAGTGAATCTTGAGGCCCTGCCACCCCCCACCTCTGGAGGCATCCCCGCTGGTGTACATGCTGAGATCCAGCTGCAACCTCCCTGAGTACTCTGCACCAGCGCTTAAGCCCGGATGCCACTCTGGACCTATGACTCTACCTTTACGGTGTGCACATAATTGGCGCTCCACCCTATGGGCCCTTCAGCCTGGTGAGTCCCTCTTCTTTGTTTTGAGGCCTGTCAATGCACCCACCTGCAAGGCAAGTTAACGGAGGAGTAGGTAAGGTGGGGGCAGACATTAACACTTGCAACAGGCCCCTGGGCCACTCCAGTCAACCCGGATGGCCCCTGTGTGACCTGCTGCCTTTGCTGCCTCTGGGGTTCACGTGGGGGATGGCTCTACCCGTCTGGTCCTGGATTCAATCATCACTGTGAGGGCATGCCCCTGTGAACTGCCTTTCTCTGGCTGAGGCGACAACCTATTGAGCCGTTACATACTCTGCGCAAGCTCTGGGGCACTGAACTCTTTGCACCACTTCTCTCCAAACTCGTGCCATTCATTATTCCATGTACTGCCGGTCTGGACCACCATGGAGGGTGGGGTGCCAGGCGGCAGCCCGCTACCACACCCTGATGCCTGCCTCGCCCCTCTTCTGTCTCATGTACTGCGGGGGGAGCTGGGTGCTGCTCCCTGGCTTTGCAGATTCTAACCACTTCCAGGGCCCTTCTATAATGACCACCCGAGCTCCTGGACATATCAGAAAGCCTCACATTGATCTGTCATGCCACATGGCAGATCCACGAAGGACACCTCCGGTGGCCAACTCAGAGACAATCCGGTCACCATATTGTGGCAGGAGTCATTATCTGCAAACATGGACCCCTCAGGTGCACCCCCTCCCCGGGGGCCTGCTCTAAAGACGCAACCACAATGCCTAATATGAAAGTCTATATGGACAAGTTACTACAGGAAATCAGATCTGAAATAGGCTCTCTCAAGTCTGACATCAAGACCTACATACATTAGCTCAACTGGGAGGCCAACGAAATAGGTGGGCGTGTAGATGACCTGGAATATACTGTTAATGCCCACTCGGAAGAGCAGGAAGCACTATGACACAGGGTCAGAACTTTGGAGGAGATCGAATTGCAACTGAAACAGGATGACCTAGAAAATAGAAGCAGGAGTACCAACATCCGCATCGGAGGCCTCCATAGAGGGGCAGAAGGTTTGGACAATAAGGCCTTCATTGCTGATCTCCTACATGCAATTCAAGGGGATAATGATGCTTCCCTCCAACATTGGATGGAACTCACTGGATGGCACCAGTCCCAGGTCGCCCTGACATAACCCCAGACATCTTGATGAGGGTACATTTTTTCACCGAAAAAGACGCTATACTACAGGCCTCAAGGAGAAAGGCAGACCTAGTCTTTCGAGGACACACTGTCCACTTATTCCAAGACATCACACTGATCACGCTGTGATGGCGAAGGGACTTCAAGCCTATCACTGATAAATTGAGAGACCTCAAAATCCAATATCAATGTGGGGCCACCCTTTCGCTATAATCTTCACCTGGGAGGGCAGGCGAAATGTCATTCGTTCCTTAAGGGAAGTCAAACAAGTCTTGCACTTGCAATCTGACTCAGGGGAAAACAATGCGCATCCGTCCCATTCCTTTCCCCAGTCGAGAATCCATGAGACCACTCTGGACCACGGTGCAGCCTCCACGCTCCAACAAACACAAGAGGGACCTAGCATCCAAAAGGCCAAGCAGGACATTATTCAAAACATTCGCAAACTGGAGAGTGGTCCTTCATCCAGCCCTTCGGAATTTGGTTCTGTCTAGACCAGACACCCCACCTGTCCACGAATAGCAACGGGCAGCGTTTCATCCTTCCTTGGACCTGATTTGCTGACTGTCCCAATACACAAAGAAGCCCACAGGTCAGATCTCCACCAATGCCATTCGGAACTCTGTCCAGTTTCCCTGAGGGCCCTCACCACGATTCCTGTGGTGGATCTGGCAGTGGCGGACTTAGAGGAGAGCGATAGCCTGACATCCCAGTAATGTTATTGCTCCCTGCTGGATTGCTCCTCATCCCGGCTAGTGCAAGCAGAGGGGACTAGGGGCCCTTGTGGCTCATTCCATTTTCACGACCCCCCTCGATTCAACCCTCAGGAGAGTGACTTCTCTTGAATGGTCTCCCCTCTGGAGTATTGGCCATTCCAGGACTTGAATGTAGTAGTTAGGCCCTGTTGGCCTTCTATTGTTCATGTTTTTAACCTCCTTCCTTTCCCTTTTAGGTCATCCAGTACAACGGGGAGACTCTCCATATATTACCCACCACCCTATATTACATCCCCATGTCACCACCACCAGATACTTGGTGATAGATTGCTCTCTTTCTCTCATCTTCCTGGCCTTACTGGGTCCTCACCCATATCTTACACACAAGACTGGGCCCGAAAGCCACCTGTTCTCATGGCCCCTGTGCTAGCCTATGCTCCTCTGAGTGCTACCCCTTACACCCTTACACACACGCTGATGGCACATATTAATCCTCCTTACCATGGCTGGTGCCCCACATGTTTAGCTACTATCTCTCAACAAACGGGGACTAAATGCACCTACAAACTGTGCCAGGTGTGGCTCTATGTTCTCCAGCAGGATCCCTATGTTATCTTTTTAAAGGAATCCCACCTTCTATGCCGAGACACTCTCCGCATGTCCCACCCAAAGTATCCTATTAATTGCTGGGCCCACGCCATAACTAAAATGGCTGGAGTCGCAATTTTGTGCAAGGCTTCATTTTGCTCTAAGATACTAAAAATATTGCAGGATGATAACGGTCGATTCTTGAAACTCACAGTCCTATGGGGGAACTCATCCCCTCACTCTCCTGAACATCTATGCTCCTAACCAGGCCAAGGCGTGTACCTTAGAGCAACTCTGCGTGACCAGGCGATACACGTAGGGGGAACCATGGTGGTGGGGGGAGACTTTAATCTGGTGTGGGACCCTGAAATGGATCGCCGTGCTGATTCCTTCCAGGTTGTGGGGGCGATGTCCACCACTCTCAAACGTGACCTTACTTGTCTAGACCTAGTAGATGCATGACGGTATAGCCACCCTGGGGTTCGAGATTATTTCTTCTACTCGCACGTCCATTCCTCTTATTCACATATTGATTATTTCTTTCTTACTGCCACACTGTTGCATGACTTGGATTCTGCCAGCCTTTCAGACCTATCCATTTCTGATCATGCATACCTAGAGATAACCTTAGCTAAAACGGGAGCTTCCGCACCTGTCCGTTCCTGGTGGCATTTTCCACTGCAACTGCTCAGGGACCCTGTTGATGTCACTGAGATGTAAAAAAGAGATTGCAGCATACTTTGATGCCAACACCCCCCACCCCCAGAGATCTCGGGACACACCCTCTGGGACAGCTTCAAACCCACAATAAGGGGGACCATATCTTCCATTGCTATCACCAGCACACGGAAAGCCAGACTGGTTGAGACGGGTATAATGACGGACATAATGGCCCTGGAACACCTTGGTCATACTTCTCCATTTAGATGAAACAAAAGGCAATTTGCTACACTTAGGGGTCAAATAAGGGTGCTTCAGATGAACAAGGCTGAACGTTCCCTACTGGCCTCTAAGTAGAGATACTATGAAGTGGGGGATAAGGTGGAATCTTTACTCGCGCTCAAACTCTGTCAACAAACCGCACTTGCCCACATATCTAAAATCAAACTTTGGGGCGGGACATGGGCCACCAACGAAAGGCAAAACAGCAGGCGTTTTATGATTTTTATCAAGCCCTTTATGAAGGGGATAATGCGCCCCAAGATAGCATAGACCTCTACCTTAATGACTGCCCTAGGGAACCCCTAGACCCTCTCCACTTGGAACTCCTGGATGCTCCCATCGCCCAAGCTGAATTACAGAGGGAATTACCAGTGGACAAACCTCTGGGCCCAGATGGTCTTCCTGTTGCGTTCTATCGTAAATTTCTTCCCCAACTTCAGGACCATATGGTGACATTATTTACCACATTTATGGCAGATACAGGCCTATCACCCACAATAGCTGCAGTGGAAATAGTACTTATCCTCAAACCTGGTAAAGACCAGACTCTTTGTGCATCTTACTTCTCAATAGCTCTCTTGAACACAGATGCCAAGATTTATACAACGATTCTGGCAAACAGACTGGAGCCTTATCTCCCTGGTCTAATTGACCCGGATCAAGTAGGCTTCATCTGCCAGGGGCAGGGAGCGGACAACATCCGCCACATTGCGCATTTAGTAGAAAAAGCCCACTGCTACAACATCCCCGCCTGCCTTCTCTCTATGGATGCGGAGAAGGCCTTTGATCGGCTTAGCTGGCCCTTTCTACGGACGATCCTTAGCAAGATTGGTTTGGAGCCGGGCATGACTTCTAAGATCATGGCAGCTTATGCCTCACTCACAGCTACCACCCGCGTTAATTGGCAACTCTCACAGTTGATCCATCTGGCTAGGGGAACCAGACAGGGTTGACCGCTTTCACTCTTACTTTTCGCCCTAGCTGTATAGCCCCTGCCGATTATTATCCTTTGGGGGAGGACATTGCAGGTATCTCCTTTGGCGGGCGTGAACATAAGATTGCCCTATTCACGGACGACCTCTTGCTTGCCCTCACCCAACCTGCATCGTCGTTCCCAACTCTGGTGAATGCTTTGACAACCTTTGAAAAGGTCTCTGGCTTTTAAATAAATATGGCCAAATCACAGGCTCTAAATTTTACAATTCTGAAGCTCGACCTTCCTGCCCTGCAGTCCCTTACCCCTTTCCAATGGGCACCAAAATCTATTAAGTACCTGGGCTAAACTTAACCCCCCAATTTAGCATCATGGACACACGCCAATTGGCAGGAGTATCAGAGCTCAGTATTGGAGGACCCCCACAGATGGAAGCCGAGACAGGTATCCTGGCTGGGGAGCCTCAATGCCGTTAAAATGTCCATCTTGAGGAAAATTCTCTACTTATTCCAGACGCTGCCCACCCCATCCCCCAGGACACTATCCTCTGTCTCCAACGGGACCTACGCAATTTTATATGGGGAGGGAAGCGCCTGTGAATATCGAACTCCACACTGATGCTTCCCAGGGATAGGGGGGTACTGACGGGTCCCAACCTTCTCGAATATTACTGGGCGGCCCACTTACGGTACATTTTGGAGTGGGTCGTCCCCGAGAGCGAAAATCACTGGTTCCACATAGACCAGGTGGTATCCTGAAGACCCCTCTGGGACTTGGCATGGCTCATTAAGCATGCTAGATCTTGAAGCGCATACATAACTGTCCCCCCTAAAATGATCCTTGAAATTT